>BCNH02000006.1:5074550-5137824 GCA_001662345.2 Metrosideros polymorpha var. glaberrima
GACGATCGTCCTTCGATTATTCCATACTGTCGAAAATTCAAAACATTACAGTATTCCACAACGTCGAAATTTGGGATATCACACTTTTACTCTCCTCCACAGTTGGACTCGCGAGTCGGGAGCGTGTCGAGAGCGCTGACCACGTGTCGAATTTTCGACACCTATTGACCGTGTGTCGAATTTTCGACACCTATTGACCGCGTGTCGGACGCGTGTCTGTGTCCGACACCGACACGGCGGCCATGGGAACGTGTCAGTAACATAGATCATACCTCTCTCTCTCTCTTTGGGTTGAGCTCAAGACAGAGATGATGACGAATCTCTTCTCGGCTCGATCTCTCTTCTCTGTGCTCGTCTGTCCGTGCGCCATTCACTCAGCTGCTGCTGCCACTCTTCTGCCCGACGACGAAGGTGAAGTAAATAATGAAACCCGCCAATCTTGTATTGCTTTCATCGTAGTACTGTTCCTTTTCCTCTGTCCTATTTTGGGCTCCCACGCACACCTAGTTGTATTTGCTTGTGGCTTTCTTTCATAGGTAAAAGAAAGATGTTTGCACATATATTCAACCTCAAGCACACGCGAAATCTGACCTCGTTCGTGCTTGTTTTTGCATGAGATATCTCTGTTCCTTTGACTTGTCGGCTCTTTTCTCTTCAATGGATGCGTTGAAGGAAATAGCAGCGACGTTAGGGAAAACGGACTGGGAATTCCAAGCAGATCCATGCGGCGTGGAGGGTGGATGGGGTGAGAACAAATGGCCTCATAACACAACTAACGCCGTCACCTACGACTGCAACAACACTGTTTGTCATGTCACTAGCATGTATATCTCTCTACCTCCCTCTCTCTCTCTCCATATAAATTGGAGGGAAAAATCTCAATTTCGTTAATTTTACAATCATAGATTCCTATAGCTAAAAATTTGATATCAATCAAGTGATTGCGCACCAATCTTTTTATCTCGTTATAAAGTCAGTTGGCTGACGTGGTGAACACCAAACCAATGTTATGGGGCACCATGTTAGCATTTCACCGAAAAAATCGGCCTATTTTTGGGTCAAAATGTATTGAGTACAGAAAAAAAAAAATATGAAAATTCATTGGATTAGAGAATTGAAATCAAAGTTTGTCGATTGCAAAATCCACTGAATTCAAGGATCACAATTGAAACTTACCCATGAAAATAAGCCGCACTTGCAAATATCATCTTGACTGTGATCATTTATTGTATTAAAATTTTTAATACAGTAATAATAGTTGCTTACTTCTAAGTACAATTATCTAAATTGTCATACTTTAATGCAGCTTTCAAACCGTAAAAATAACATGTTGTGAGTCACAAATTCTTGAAATAGTAGATCCCATCATAATTTTTAATTATTTTTTATGACCCAAAATAGACCGTTATTCTCATAGTAGAGGAGGTCACATAAGCATTTCTCTTTTTTGATTTAATACAGATCATAATTATAAATTAACTTTAAAAAGATAAAAATACAAATGTCTACTGTTAAAGTAGAGATAGAATAAGCCTTGTCATGTCATGTGGAAACAGAGTTCTCAAGGAGCAGTCTCTTCCCGGCACTCTTCTGCCTCGACTGTTCAGATTGCCTCTCCTCCAAAACTTGTAAAGCCTCGACTCTTCTTCTTCTTCTTCTTCACAAGCATCATCATCATCACCATCTCTCTCTGTAAATGGTGACATCACCCGCAACTACCTGAGCGGCACAATTCCTAAAGAATGGGGCTCTATGAAGTTGCTCAACATGTACGTGCTCTCTCTCTCTCTCTCTCTCTCTCTCTCACGAGTGTATCTTCTTTTGATTGGAGAAACACGATGATGTTGGTGCAGTTCTGTACTTGGAAACCGATTGACTGGTCCAATCCCCAAGGAGCTGGGAAACATATCCACCCTTTCGAGATTGTAAGCGATCGCTCATCCCGGCGCTCCTCGCGTTTGGCCTCTTCTCCGTGTTAAAATTTCATCGATAGTTGAAGATATTATTAACTCTCTCCTCCTCAGAGTTGTCGAGATCAATCAGCTTTATGGACCTCTTCCTCCACACCTGGGGAACTTGTCCCGATTATTCGCACTGTGAGTCTCTCGATGCAAATTTCTGCATTATTCACCCATTTCACTATTCGCTGATGATTTTTGTATATGGCGAGGGCATTTTTATCCCATTGGAGTGATCTGCCGAGAGGGATTTAGCATTCGTGGTTAATTAACAACCAATGTGATATCATGGGTTTTTCTTGTTCCAGGCACCTTACGTCAAATATTTTCACTGGGGAGCTGCCTCCGACATTTGCCGAATTGGCGGCATTGCAGGAACTGTTAGTTTCCAGTTTCCACAATTTCTGCTGATATTTAGATACTTCTATTGTTCCTTTTCATAGGAATCTTGTTGTTTAATGCACTGTAGGCGACTTAGGATGCGTTTGATAACCTACCAAAATTTTTAATTCTGTTCTAAAAGTAATTCTGGAGTAGAAATGCGTTTGGTAAAGAATGATTTCTGGAACAGTTTTTTACTTCAGAATGAGAATTGCGTTTGGCAAAGAAGTGATTCTCTAGGGCCAGAATCAATTCTTGCCAGAAGTGATTCTTTTACATTTTTATCAAATAAAATATTCAAAAATATTTTAAAAAACAAGAAAAAAAAAGGGCGTCGGGGGCAAGAACACTTCAATATAAACATTTCGTGTGGTAATTCAGTGTGCCCTACTTAATGTGTTCGCTCAGACAAAAAGCTTGTGAAACTATGATGATACAGTAATGATGCAATACATTTTAACAACCTATATTGATAAGTAATTTAATTGTTTTTATTATGTTTCCCCAATGACAATCAACTTGATGCAAAACAGTTTAATGAACAACCAACAACTACTATATGTTAAAAATTTCATTATAAATTATCTATATACTCTCCTTTGCATGAAAAACACAATTTCTTAGTAAACATGTGTCACATGACATTAACTAGATGATGCACTTTCAAGTGAATTGCAAAAAACTAAAACCAAAATATACAAAGCAAGCACGTGTATCGCGAGGGTTAGAAAGCCACTGAGGAAGTGAAAGGCTGTTTTTCTATTGGTCCAGCAACAACGATGACAAGAAACCTAAGAAGCTTTTCTGCCCCTCGGCTTGGCTTTAGGAATCCTCCTACGGCTGCTGCCCTTGTATTCACAGACCTTGGCTCAGCCTGTTTCCAACTCTTCTTTCGGTCGGAGTGCCTCTTTTCCAAGTTATAAAGTCATATGTACCGTGATAAATATATAGAACAACAATGGTCCTTTTCTTTTTATGAAATATTCTCGGTAAATTCTATAAAAAAAAAATTTAGGATGCCCTTGTTTTTTCCTCTACTCTTGAGACCATAGTGTCACATTTAGGATTATCTCTTTCTTTCGAATTTTAGGAATAATAAGTATGTGCTATTTAAGATAGTTACCTTGTTGCAAACCCAAGCTCTTTTCTTGTTGTGCAGTGGATATATGGCACTAGAGTACGCAATGCATGGTTACCTCGCTGACAAAGCCGACATCTATAGTTTTGGCGTCATTGCCTTAGAAGTTGTTAGTGGCCAGAGCAACACTAGTTCCCCAAAAAAAGGAGGAAAGCTTTTATCTACTCGATTGGGTAATCAACTCTAGCATTCAAAAGTTTTCAGTTATGATCATATCCATATTTAAAGCTCTGCTTGTGCCGGTGGAAAGATGGATTAAGGAAGCGTGAGCATAGCATATAACTCCTCATATGCACTATTAATGATTGTGAAGGAGCGTTATAGTTATTAGCTATTGAAACCTGTTTAATGACTTGTCATGCCGTTAAGTGCAGATTGTCACTTCAAATTAATCCTATATTTCTTATTATGTTGATCTATACTGAATTTGAAATGATGAAGTAATCCTTGCAATAGCCAGTCTATGGTATTTCTCAAGACGTGTGACTTGGGGTAGGGGCGGTCACGGATTCGTCTGTTTCTAAGAAATTGAAACTGGAACCTACCTAGTGACACATTGAAACTCGAAACAGTGGGCAGCCGCCTGATTTGAAGGAATCGTGTGGATTCTTTTCTTGAATATGAAGACAATTTTATTACTTGAATTTTGGGGTAGTTCACTTTTAGTCTTTGTGATTTTATGCTTGACATTCATACTCCCTGTAGTTTCATTAGTGCCAAACCAGTCCTTTGAGTACTTTTGAATTTTGGCAATTAGTGTTGGATCAAAAAGTTTTCAAGACCATGTCTTGACCCAAATATTCATATACTTTCGTTGAGGTTTTACTTTTTTCGCATGCATATCGTTGAGTACTTAAGTTAGATTTTATTTTTCTTTGAGTAAGCCAATCGTGAGCAAAAACAATCATTATTGGTCCCCGTTAAATCTGATTGTCACCTGAGTTGCATAATCAGGCATTTCTTGTTAAACTAGAATTGAGAGCAAAAGGCAATGAATAGTGCGAACCATTCAAGGACGAGTCTACCGTTTCTTGTAATGGCACTGACAAATAATTCATGCTGATATAACTCAATAAGAGCTGGTGATTTTAAAGCAGTGTTGGTAAATTTTTGGCAACCGGTTAACCATTAGTAAGTGATGTTGGAGTTTACTAACTTTTATTAAAAATCGGTAAAAAAGTCATGTTTGATCTGTATTGACTCATTCGATTCTTTTTATCCATTTATGCCCTATAACGAAGATGAAAAACTAGCAGGTGCTTATCAACTGCATTTGTCATGTAATTATCGAGGGACATAATATATTTCCTTCTTCCTGTCTTAGTATTTAGAGCATATTTTGCAACTGATCAGTACCTGAAGCTTGAAAGGGAAATATCTTCACTTTTCATTTCTGTTTATAGGCACGAGTTTTGAAGGAGAGAGGAAATTTGATAGATCTAGTCGATCGGAGGCTGGGTTCTCATTTTGACAAGGAGGAGGTGCTGGCGATGATAAAGGTAGCTCTGCTGTGTACTAATGTGACTCCAGCACTCAGGCCGCCGATGTCATCTGTGGTTAGCATGCTTGAAGGCAAGGTTGCTGTTCCAGTACTGGACTCTGAGGGAGCTATCATGACTGAGGAGAAAATTGAGGCCATGAGGAAGCATTTTAAAGGTGACGAACATTGGGCAGTCGGTGAGAATATCACCAAGAGCATGTCCACCGAAGGGCCATGGACTGGAACCGCTTCGTCTGCATCTGCTAATGATCTCTATCCAATGCTTCTGGACACTGATTACTGGCAGAAGAGAGAATAAGAAATGGTTTGTTGTGTTCTAAGTAAACTAGTTCTTGAAAGAACTAGGGCTTTATTTGGTAATCCTTTCGACGGAACTCTTAAATTTCGCTTCGATGTTTCTCTTTCGTTCACATTCGAAACTGAAGGTATGGATACTATAAAGAAAATGACTGCTATTATGCAGTGCTGTAATTGTGTATTGTGAACTAATTATTGGGTGTTGGGGAAAATCGGGCAGCACTTCCTTTAGAACTAACCCAATCCATGATCAATATCTCCCCTGAAACTAAACCAACAGATGTCAACTTCAACCTCAACAACAACAAGCAGTATATCCAACAATACAACCTCAAGACAAGTGAATATAATACTGAAAATATAAAAGAGGCATGACACCAAGATTTTACGTGGAAAACCCAAATCGAGAAAAACCACGGACGGCCGATAAACTTCCACTAATCACCAAGAATAGTAGCGTACATAAATGGTCCCTCTCTAGTCACATACTAGAGGCACAGCAACATCAACACTATCACCACAAAGGTGGAATTACACATATGAAGTAAGAAAAACCCTAATCGCGATTGAAGATGTCGGAGACGGTTTTCAACGAATGAAACCAATCAACTCGTAGACCTCGGTCTCACGAACAACATACTCGAATTTGAGCCAATTCCGTCAACGTTTGGCTTTCGAATCGGACACGCAAAGCTGCACCCTGTTTTTCTCCTTTTCTACTCCCTCTCAATCGCACTCTCGGATGCACACTCTGTCCCTATCTTCTCTCTCTTCTGGGCACTTTTTTATTTGCACGAAGCAGCCCACTCTCTTTTTGTTCTTTTTGCTTTTTCTCTTTTGACTTTTGTCTCCTTTTGGTTTTTTTTTTCCTTATTAGCTGGTGGGGCCCCACATAGGCAGACCCACCAACAAATCTCCCCCTCCACCTCATGTGGGGAGTTCCATCATGCTCGCATTGCTTCTACAAGTGTCAAGTTTCATCACGGGCAATGTTTTGGTCATCATGTCGGATACATTGTCGTCGGTGTGAACTTTCTCGAGTAGGAAGAGCTTCTCTTCTAATTTCTCTCGTATCCAATTATACTTCACATTAATATGCTTCAATCTTGAATGCAACACCGGATTTTTGCTAAGATAGATAGAACTCATGCTATCACAATGCAAAGCAACCTTCTCTTGCTTTAAGCCTAACTCTTGTAAGAATTTATGCATCCACAAGAGTTCCTTAGCTCCTTCGGTGATAGCGATATACTCGGCTTCAGTCGTAGACAAAGCAATGCATTTTTGCAATCTTGATTGCCACGAAACAGCTCCCCCTGCAAAGGTCATCATGTAACCTGACGTGGAATTTAGAGAGTCGACATCACCGACATAGTCCGCATCTGAATAGCCACTCAACTCAGGCTTTCCGTTTCCATAACACAAGCAAAATTTGGTAGTGCCTTTGAGATATCTCAATATCCATTTCACAGCTGTCCAATGTTCTTTACCTGGATTTGAAAGAAACCTACTCACAACACCAACTGCATGAGCGATATTTGGTCTTGTACAAACCATGGCATACATCAAACTACCAACGGCCGATGCATAAGGAATCTTCATCATCTCTTCCATCTCTTTCTCACTTGTAGGGCACTATTCACTACTCAACTTGAAATGGCCTGCAAGTGGAGTACTTACCGATTTACATGTGCTCATGTTGAATCTTTCCAACACCTTTTTGATGTACTTCTCCTGAGATAGCCAAAGTTTCTTGTTCTTCCGGTTACGAGTGATTCTCATGCCAAGAATTTGCTTAGCCAATCCTAAATTCTTCATTGCAAAAGCTTTATTCAACTCATTTTTCAAGCTCTCGATTTTGTTAGCATCATGCCCAACTATCAACATATCATCCACATAGAGTAGGAGGATAATAAAATCATCACTTGAGAATCTTTTCATAAAGACACAAGAATCGGAATTAGTGTTACCATATCCATGATCTTCCATGAATGATTCAAACTTCATGTACCACTGTCTTGGCGCTTGCTTGAGACCATATAAGCTTTTCTTCAACTCGCATACAAGATGCTCTTTGCCTTCAACTTTGAAACCCTCCGATTGCTCCATATATATTTCTTCTTCTAGGTCTCCATGAAGAAAAACTGTCTTTACATCAAGCTGTTCAATCTCTAAGTTCAAGCTGACGGCTAACCCAAGAACAACTCGAATAGAAGGCATTTTTATAACTGGTGAAAATATCTCTTCAAAGTCAATTCCTTTCTTTTGACGAAAGCCCTTCACAACAAGCCTAGCCTTGTATCGTGGTTGCGAGCTACTGTCTTCCGTCTTCAACTTGTACACCCACTTATTTGTGAGTGTTCTCTTGCCCTTGGGCAACTTCACCAACTCAAATGTGTGGTTCTCATGCAAGGACTTAAGCTCCTCTTGCATTGCTTCATGCCACTCATTCTTTCGATCACATAACGTAGCCTCTTTATAAGATTCTGGCTCTCCTGCATCAGTGAGTAACACATATTCATGCGGTTGATATTTTTGTGAAGGCCTACGTTCTCTTTCGGATCTTCTAACTTGAGGTAGGACCGCTTGTTCTTACTCATTCACTTGCTCAACGAGCTCTTCTTGCTCAACTAGTTGTTCTGGCTCAATTGTATCAACTGAAGAATCAACATTTTGTGAAGATTCACCATCTTCATAATGCACTTCTCCCCCGTGATTTCCACCAAATACGGTAGGAGGATTTGGGCTAAAATTAACATAATGTTGAGCAATATTCTTTGGCTTTCCTGGCTTGTCGATGTCTTCAATTGTTTGATGCTCAAAGAATACCACATCTCGACTTCTAATGACTTTCCTTGCAACTGGATCCCATAACCTGTAGCCAAACTCTTCATGTCCATAACCTAAGAAGATGCACTGCTTAGACTTGTCATCAAGCTTGGATCTTTCATCTCTTGGAACATGCACAAATGCTCGGCAACCGAACACTTTCAGATAATTGTAGGAAACGTCTTTCCCACTCCAAACTCTTTGCGGAACATCTCCCTTAAGAGGAACTGATGGAGAAAGGTTTATCAAGTCCACTGCTGTTCTCATCGCTTCACCCCAGAATGACTTAGGCAACCTCGCATGAGAGAGCATACACTGAATCCGATCATTAATTGTCAGGTTCATTCTCTCCGCTACTCCATTCTGCTGTGGGGTCTTCGGAATAGTCTTCTCAAGCTTGATGCCATAATCTCTACAATAATGCTCAAACGGGCCTCTATATTCACCAACGTTGTCAGCTCGAACACATTTCAGCTTTTTCCCAGTTTCTCTTTCCACGTTGACATGAAATTGCTTGAAAACAGCAAGCACCTAGTCTTTAGATTTCAAGGCAATAGCCCACACTTTTCTAGAGTAATCATCAATGAATGTCACAAAGTACAATGCACCACCAAGTGTTCTAGCATCCATGCAACAAACATCAGTGTGAACTAAATCAAGTATATTTGATTTCGTGTGTGGAGAGGAACTATGAAATGAGAATCTATGTTGTTTACCTGAAAGGCAATGAGTACATTCCTTGATATTTCTCTCCTTCAATGGTAGAAGATTCTTTCTAGCAAGAGTTTCAAGCCCCTTCTCACTAAGATGACCGAGTCTCATATGCCATAGGTCAACTGAGGAGTCCTCCACTGCATTTACCTCTTCCTTGATCAACTTCGCTTGCATGGTGTAGAGAGAGCATGTCTTCTTACCCTTGGCCAATATCATGGAACCTTTGGTCAATTTCCATTTGCCATCACCAAAGGAATTGCAATAACCATCACCATTTAAGGCACCTGCAGAAATCAAGTGAAGTCGAATATCCGGAACATGTCTCACATTTTTCAAGAGCAAACTACATCCGACATCGATCTCTAAGTGAACATCTCCCATGCCGATAACCTTAGAAACACCACTGTTTCCCATCTTAACACAACCAAAATCACCGCTGCGATAAGATGCAAAGTAGTCACACCGTGAGGTGACATGAAATGAAGCCGCAGAATCAACAACCCAACTAGAGTCTTGGCATGTAAGGTTCACAAAACCATCGTCACAAATGAACATGATATCACCATCGGATGCGACTGCCGTTGTCATTTGTTTCTCTTCTTTCTTGCGATCTCCATTTCTATCATGGGATTTATCTCTCTTTGGCAACCAACATTCTTTAGCATAATGTCCCATCTTGCCACAATTGTAACACTTCACACTCCTCCTCGGCCTTGACTTCGATCTTCCTCTTGACTTGCCTCGGTTGTCATTACTTTGAAACTTTCTTGATTGACTTCTCGCCCTGTTTTCTATGACAAAAGCCTCCGATTTAGAAGCATAATTCAAGCCTTTTCTTCTTGTTTCTTCATTGAACAAGCTTTCTTTGACCATGCTCATAGAAAGCACACCATAAGGAGCCGAATTATTTAATGCCACAACCAAGGTGTCCCAACTATCAAGAAGAGTACCAAGCAATAGACATGATTGCAATTCATCACCAAGGTCAATCTCAAGATTTTTCAATTGATTTACAACATCTTGAAATTCACTCAAATGTTCGGACATGCTTCCTTCTTTGCACCTCAAATTCACAAGTCTTTTAACTAGAAATGCTTTGTTTTGTGGGGTTCTTCTCTTATAGAGATCTTGTAATTTCTTCCACAAAATGTCGGCTTTCGTCTCTTGTGCAACATGATGAAAAACACTATCATCAATCCATTGTCGAATAAACCCAACCGTTTTCCGATTCATTCGCTCCCATTCTTTGTCTTCTTTGTCTCCTTGAGTCTCATCACCATCAACGGGATCAAATAAATCTTTGCAATATAACATGTCTTCCATCCGAGGCTTCCAAATAGAGTAATTCGAGGCATTTAACTTAAACATCGTACCACTAGTTTCCTCCATTAAACACTAGAATCCCAACTCTAGCTCTGATACCACTTTGTTAGGGAAAATCGGGCAGCACTTCCTTTAGAACTAACCCAGTCCAGGATCAATATCTCCCCCGAAACTAAACCAACAGATGTCAACTTCAACCTCAACAACAACAAGTAGTATATCCAGCAATACAACCTCAAGACAAGTGAATATAATGCTGAAAATATAAAGGAGGCAAGACACCAAGATTTTACGTGGAAAACTCAAATCGAGAAAAATCACGGATGGCCGATAAACTTCCACTAATCACTAAGAATAGTAGCGTACACAAATGGTCCCTCTCTAGTCACACACTAGAGGCACAACAACAGCAACACCATCACCACAAAAGTGGAATTACACATATGAAGTAAGAAAAACCCTAACCGCGTTTGAAGATGTCGGAGACGGTTTTCAACGAATGAAACCAATCAACTCGTAGACCTCGGTCTCACGAACAACATACTCGAATTTGAGCCAATTCCGTTAACGTTTGGCCTTCGAATCGGACATGCAAAGCCGCACCCTATTTTTCTTCTTTTCTGCTCCCTCTCGATCTCACTCTCGGATGCACGCTCTGTCTCTATCTTCTCTCTCTTCTGGGCACTTTTTTATTTGCATAAAGCAGCCCACTCTCTTTTTGCTCTTTTTGCTTTTTCTCTTTTGACTTTTGTCTTCTTTTGGTTTTTTTTTTCCTTATTAGCTGGTGGGGCCCCACATAAGCGTACCCACCAACATTGGGGAAAGCCAAAAGACGATGGCTTGTTGTTTGATGGTTGTATTTGTGCCGTTTCTTTCGATATTGTTATTCGTACTGAGACGATGTGACGACTTCTTCACACATTAATGATGTGGACGGTTGCCACCGCAAGGTTGGGAATCTATTACGGAAGCTTTTCATTGTTTGGATGGCGAGATGTGCAGAGTGGCAGATTCTTGCTCTGTTATATGTTGCTACTCAAAGAATTATTTTAGGAAAAATGCGAGTTTTTCTCTCTTTAGTGCGGATGATGATCGGCCAACTTCATTTTATCCCTCTGTGAGAAATGATAAAAGAGAATACTACACCCACACAAAATAATGTATCTATAGGAACTTGCATGTCTAGTCACGGTTTCTTCCGGATGGATTACTTCCTCATCAGTAGATTCCTTCATTCTATCAATGGTTCTGTCTTCTGAGTCGATGCCAACAGCGGTCTTAGGTTAATGCCAAAACAATTAAACAAGTGGAGACCTCCCTCAATGGGCTCATTTGCTCCCTCCCCCTTGAGATCTGAGATGAATACGATAGAGGCGGTGGACCACATCAAAGGCGGGCGATCGCTGCTACGCCTTTTTTTTTTGTCAAATTGATAACTATCCTCAAATTTTGGTTTAAGATAAAATCGGTGGCATCATGCTATATATTCAACAGGCAAGATAATTTTTCCATGGCTCATGAAAGGGGCAGATTTTCAAGTGAATACCAATGACCAATTTAGCAATGGAAAAGCATTCAATGGGATATTGGATGATGATATGTGCATTTAAGACCAAAATAAAATAAATGTAGAAAATATTGAGATCCGAAACGTGTAAATCCAATTGGGATATTACGAAGGAATTGAAAATTTTACGTATGTATGGTTATTGTTGGCCTGAAGAAAAAATAGGGGTTACAAAGTTCCAAATAAGACATTACACTCTTTGGCTCATATTCATATGCAGAAAATCATATCTTTTCTACCTAATCTGATAATTTTTTCCCGCATCTTACTTATTCCATAGTTGGATGTAGATCCTCTACGCAATCTACATGTATTCTCATCGGTGTGTGAATCAAATTTCAACCACGTTAATGCATGTCGGAATATATTCTCGGTTGAAATGTGAAAGGACATTCGTTAAGATACATGCATGCGTGAAAGACCGGCATCTTTTTTGAATACGATAAAACACTCCATCCACGGGGAAATTTCCCATCACAAGCAAAAAGAGGATATTGAATGTTTAAAAGAAAAGAGGAAAAAAAAGACGTTTGACCGTCATAGTGTAGTCTGCTAATAGTGTTAGGTAGCCTCTTTCTTTGTCCGGCGGCTAGATCCATGACCTGATTAGGTCCTACTTTTAACGAGTTGATTCTTCTTCGTTTAACAACTTGATTTTTATTCATTTAATATTACTTTTAAGACTTTGTGCGATGTGACATTCTATTGAATTTTTCATTAATTAATCATTCTCGACAAATCAAATATATGAAGGTTCGAAAAATTAATTCACGAAATTTTTTTTTTACTCAAATAAACACATCCTTTATTTAAGTGAAATTCAAAATAAAACCAGTTTTTGATTTTGTCGTGAAATGCGCAGCAAAATCAAGGCGATCGAGAACACTATTGTCAATGGAAGAAGGAAATGAAAGAGGGGGGAAAATGAAAAGAAAGAAAAGACTTTTTCTTAGGTACATCGGCGGTACAAAAGAAGTTGTTACGCAATAAGAGTAGGACAAAAGCTTGCTACTCCATTCTAAGATAAATATCAATACGGGAAAGACTTGGGGTCGTCGTCTCTCTCACTTTCAGACATCACTCTGCCTCCCCTAGAGAAGTACAAGAGCGAGCGAAAAAGTCTTTTGTCCCCTCTCCCTCTTTTTGCACATAAAAGCATGGAGCTAAGACCACTCACTTAATAGTCCTCTCTCTCTCTCTCTCTCCTAGAGAAGTACAAGAGCGAGCGAAAAAGTCTTTTGTCCCCTCTCCCTCTTTTTGCACATAAAAGCATGGAGCTAAGACCACTCACTTAACAGTCCTCTCTCTCTCTCTCTCTCTCTCTCTCCTAGAGAATCTTTTGTCCCCTCTCCCTCCTTTTGCACATAAAAGCATGGAGCTAAGACCACTCACTTAACAGTCCTCTCTCTCTCTCCTAGAGAAGTACAAGAGCGAGCGAAAAAGTCTTTTGTCCCCTCTCCCTCTTTTTGCACATAAAAGCATGGAGCTAAGACCACTCACTTAACAGTCCTCTCTCTCTCTCTCTCTCTCTGTCTCTCTCTCTCTGGGTTGAGCTCGAGACTGAGATAATGACGAATCTCTTTTCGGCTCAATCTCTCTTCTGTGTGCTCGTCCTTCTGTGCGCCATTAACTCAGCTGCTGCCGCCACTCTTCTGCCCCCCGACGAAGGTGAAGTAAATAATGAAACCCACCAATCTTGTATTGCTTTCATCGTAGTACTGTTCCTTTTTCCTTCTCCTGTTTTGGGCTCCCACGCACACCTAGTTGTATTTGCTTGGGGCTTTCTTTCATAGGTAAAAGAAAGATGTTTGCGCATATATTCAACCTCAAGCACGGGCGAATCTGACCTCGTTCGTGCTTGTTTTTCATGAGATGTTGCTCTTCCTTTTGACTTGTTGGCTCTTTTCTCTTTCAGTGAACGCGTTGACAGAAATAGCAGCGACGTTAGGGAAAACGGACTGGGATTTCGATGCAGATCCATGCACAAGTAAACAGGGTGGATGGGGTGATAAGGAAGTGGTTGAGGAAACTACCAACGCCGTCACCTGCGACTGCAACAGCACTGTTTGCCATGTCACGAACATGTATCTCTCTCTCTCTCTCTCTCTCTCTCTCTCTCTGTACCTCTCCCTGGAAAAATCTCAATTTCGTTAATTCTACTAATCATATATTCCTATAGCTAAAACTTTGATATCAATCGAGTAATTGTGCACCAATCTTTTTATCTCGTTATAAAGTTAGCTGGCTGACGTGGTGAACACCAAATCGATGTTATGAGGCACGATGTTAGCATTTCACCGAAAAAATTGGCCTATTTTTGGGTCAAAATATATTGAGTACAAAAAAAAAACAATATAAAAATTCATTGGATTAGGGAATTGAAATCAAAGTTTGTCGATTGTAAAATCCACTGAATTCAAGGATCGCAATTGAAACTTACCTGTGAAAGTAAGCCGCACTTACAAATAGTATTTTCGTTTTGAATATCCAAAGCATGAAAACGAAATGGGGAGCAAAAGAATAAAAGAGATGTCGCCTCCTGTAATTTCCATCGTGTGCGTAGTTATGTGATCAACTTCTTGTCAAACTTTCAATTGGACAATGATTTACCTCTGAACAAAATAGGGGTAGTTTTATTAGGGTAATTGGCTAAGGGTGCTTTCTGGACAGGGAGGAGATCTTTAGAGTATTCAGTAAAGGGATAACGTTCCAATGTTAATTGGTGGTATTTGCAAGTGCTCCATGGCGACCCGATTTTTGTATTAAAGTAAATAAATAATAGGTAAATATCATCTTGACTGTGATCATTTATCGTATTAAAATTTTTAATACAGTAATAATAGTTGCTTACTACCAAGTACGATTATGTAAATTGTCATAATTTAATGCAGTCTTTAGGCCGTGAGAATAATATATTGCGAGTCACAAATTCTTAAAAGAGTAAACTCCATCATAATTTTTAATGATTTTTTTATGGCTCGAAACAGATTGATATTCTCAAAATAGAATAGGTCACGTAAGCATTTCTTTTTTTATTTTAATACAGATCATAATTATAAATTAACTTTAAAAAGATAAAAATAAAAATGTCTACTATTAAAGTAGAGATAGAATAAGCCTTGTTGTGTCATATGAAAACAGAGTTCTCAAGGAGCAGTCTCTTCCCGGCACTCTTCCGCCTCGACTGTTTAGATTGCCTTACCTCCAAAACTTGTAAAGCCTCTCTTTTCCCTTTCTCCGTCATCCATCCTCTTCTTCTTCTTCTCCTTCTCCTTCGCAAGCATCATCATCATCATCATCATCTCTCTCTGTAAACAGTGACGTCACCCGCAACTACCTGAACGGCACAATTCCTAAAGAATGGGGCTCTACGAACTTGGTCAACATGTACGTGCTCTCTCTCTCTCTCTCTCGATCTCGATCTCGAGTGTATCTTCTAATTGATTGGGGAAACGCGATGATGTTGGTGCAGTTCTGTACTTGGAAACCGATTGACTGGTCCAATCCCCAAGGAGCTGGGAAACATATCCACCCTTTCGAGATTGTAAGCGATTGCTCATCCCGGCGCTCCTCGCGTTTGGCCTCTTCTCCGTGTTAAAATTTCATCGATAGTTGAAGATATTATTAACTCTCTCCTCCTCAGAGTTGTTGGGATCAATCAGCTTTATGGACCTCTTCCTCCACACCTGGGGAAGTTGTCCCGGCTACTCGCACTGTGAGTCTCTCGATGCATATTTCTGCATTATTCACCCATTTCATTATTCGCTGATGATTTTTGTATCTGGCGAGGGCATTTTTATCCCATTGGAGTGATCTGCCGAGAGGGATTTAGCATTCATGGTCAATTAACAACCAATGTGATATCGTGGGGTTTTCTTATTCCAGGCACCTTTCGTCAAATAATTTCACTGGGGAGCTGCCTCCGACATTTGCTAAATTGACGGCATTGCAGGAGCTGTTAGTTTCCAGTTTCCACGAACTCTGCTGATATTTAGACACTACTATTTCTTTCTTCTTCTTATGAATCGTGCTGTTTATTGCACTGTAGGCGGCTCAGTGATAATCAGTTCACGGGAAAGATACCCGACTTTATTCAATACTTGACAAATCTCCGCAAACTGTAAGGCTTAATGCTTCTTCACCTTTTAAGTCGGTCTATATAGATATACCCCCATGATAATTCAATCTATGAATTGTATCATCAGGTTTATTCAAGGAAGTGGATTGCGAGGGCCAATTCCCTCCAGGATCTCACTTTTGGAGAAATTGTCCGAGTTGTCAGTGTTGAAGTTTGGCATTTCGATCTGATCTCTCCTTTCTATGAAATGGTGTCGATCTAATAAAGTCCCCTATTTGATTTTGATATGCAGGAGAATAAGTGACCTTAATGGAACCGAGTCCCAAGTTCCACAACTTAACAGTGCAAGTATTAAGTATCTGTGAGACTGATGCTCCTTCACAGATAGTTTACTTTATGGAAAAGAGCCAAATTGTCTTAGCAATGTGACAATGTCAGTGCTTTTTTCTTATAGGATACTGAGGAACTGCAATCTCACAGGAGAGCTACCTAATTATCTAGCGCAAATGGCGAATTTAGATATATTGTGAGTGGAAATCGACTTCGCCCTTTTCCTATTCCAAGTAGAGTAGATAATCTTACCCTTATTGAGTGAAATTTATACTAGTTTATGGTTGACTATTAAATGCAGTTGAGAAACCCATTTAAGATGGCTTGAACGTCAGCAACGCGTTACTCGCTTCAACGGTGTTTTGATTTTTTCTATTGATATTGCTGAATTGGAGAAAAATACAGCATGAGTGCCAAAACTTGGCACAAGGGACATTCTAGTGCCAAAAGTTTCAAAAGGGACACTTAAATGCCAAAATCGAAGAAGAAAAGAACACTTAAGTGCCAATGGCAAAAAAATCTGGCCAAGTTGCTAACGTGGCTTTTTTCGACGAAATTTTTAAATGACATGGCTTTTCATTTCTTTTTCTTTTTTTTTTTTGGCTTCTTCCTTTGGTCAGTGGCCGGATCGGCAACTGGCCAAAGGAAGGGTGGCGAGGGCGAGGGCGAGGGCGAGGGCGAGGGCGAGGTCGGTCTTGCCATGGGCTAGCCAGGCCGGGTGAGGTCGACCTCACCGTGGGCCAGCCGAGCAAGGTCGACCTCGTTGTCATCGTCATTGGGAAAGGTTGCTCGGCTGTGGCAAGGCTCGACCTCGCCCTCGTTGTCGTTGGAACTTGCGACGGAGAAGGCGGCTCTAGGGTTTCGAAAGCGTCGAGATTGGGGGATTTGGGAGGAGTCGTAGTTGGAAATCGAAGCAGGAGCAGTCAATACAGTGACTTTGATGGGGACACGAGTGTCGTTACGGTGTTGGTAGTAGAGGTCGACGCAATTGACATTGAGCTGCTTCAAGTTGGCCTCGCAAGCCACCCCTCACATACACTAGATTGCCCTAGACCTCCCTCTTCCCATCCACGAAGCTAATTCCTGTTGGGAAAAAAAAAAGGAACGATATCAATGCAAAAGTCCCGAATGATTTTTCCACTACTATTTCTGTGAAAATTAAATGGGATAACAATATTGGAACAAAAGCGGTGAAGATGAATAGTAATTAACACAAGAATTTTTAACGTGGAAAACCTTCCAAGGTGAAGGGAAAAACTACAGGACCGTAGTCCACTTCAAACTTCCACTATGATGAATAATGGGATACAACTTCACCCTAAGGTGGATCTCTCACTGGATACACTAATATAATGTCTTCAATTTGTGGATCTAAATCTCTCACAAAATGGATATTTGACTAAAAAAAAAACTCTCTTGGAAGAAGAAGAACTGCTTCTTTTGCTGCGCTCTGCACTTCTTATGTGTCATCTCTATTTAGAAGGACTCGTATTTGTAGGAGCAAAAATGCAATCCCAATTGATCTTGTATGATATGGGCAGATTGCTTATCTCCCTATCTCTCCTGATCTCTTTTGATTTTCTTTCTTTTTTGTTTTTTCTTTTCTTTTCTTTTACTTAACACACCTACTACATATATTCTACTACAGATATAGCATTGGCCTCTCCAATTAGGAGGCACCTACTCAACAAATCTCCCCCTCACGAGCAATTTGGAGAGGACGTCAAACTTGCGAAAATTCGACAAGCTTGCATCTTCACTCTAGATAGAGATTTTGTCATCATGTCTGAACCATTGTTGTCAGTGTGTACTTTCTTTAGCTGTAAGGCTTTTCCTTCCAACACATCACATATCCAATGATATTTGATGTCGATATGTTTGGACTTGGAGTGGAAAGTTGCATTTTTGCTGAGATGGATTGCGCTTTGACTATCCGAGTACATTTTGTACTTCTTTTGATTGTGGCCCACTTCTTGTGGGAATTTCTTCATCCACAAGAGTTCTTTACATGCTTCCATTATAGCAATATATTTTGCTTCGGCAGTAGATAGGGCAACACATTTTTGTAGTTGGGATTGCCATGAAATTGCTCCCCCTGCAAAAGTCATAAGGTATCCCGATGTAGACTTTCTTGAGTCCACGTCTTCGGCCATGTCTGCATCTAAAAAACCTTCTAACACGGTTTTACTATCATCAAAATATATACAGTTATTGGAAGTACATCTAAAATACCTGAGTATCCATTTGACTACTGCCCAATGTTCATTGTGGATAGGAACCTGCTTACTACACCAATTGCATAAGCGATATTAGGACTCGTGCATTCCATTGCATATATTAGACTACCCACCGTTGATGCATAAGGAACCTTTTCCATTTCCTTCTTTTCCATCTCACTTTTTGGGCACTACTCTACACCGAGCTTGAAGTGATTTGCAAGTGGAGAACTAACCGCTTTGCAATTATTCATGTTGAATCTTTCAAGAACTCTATTAATATACCATTCTTGAGATAACCAAAGTTTGTGGTTCTGTCTGTCTCGAAAAATTTCCATCCCAAGAATTTGTTTTACGAGTCCCAAATTTTTCATCGCAAAAGCCTTGCTCAATTCTTTCTTTAGGTTGCTGATCTTGCTTTTATCCTGGCTAACAATTAACATGTCATCAACATAAAGCAAAAGAATGAGAAAGTTACCATCAATAAATTTCTTGACGAATACGCAATGATCAGCGATGGTTTTGTTGAACCCATTTTCTTCTATCAATGAGTCAAACTTTCTATACCACTGTCTTGGTGCTTACTTGAGCCCATAAAGACTCTTCCTCAGTCTACACACAAGATTCTCTTTGCCTTCGGTTTTGAAACCTTCCGGCTGATCCATGTAGATCTCCTCATTAAGATCTCCATGTAAAAATGCAGTCTCACGTCAAGTTGCTCGACCTCCAAGTTCAAGCTTGCCGCCAAGCCAAGAACAACTCGCATAGAGGACATTTTAACCACCGGTGAAAATATCTCTTCGAAATCAATACCTTTCTTATGGGCAAATCCCTTCACAACCAACCTTGCTTTGTATCGTGGTTGTGAGTTACCTCCTTCAATCTTTAGAATGAACACCCACTTGTTCTTGAGCGCTTTTCTTCCTTGTGGTAATTTGACTAAATCATAAGTATGATTTTCGTCTAAGGATTTCATCTCCTCTTGCATAGCTTTTAACCACTCCTCTTTGTGCTCGTGGAATACAGCTTCTTGGTAGCTCTCCGATTTTCCCCCATCAGTGAGCATCACATAATAATTAGGAGAATATCTATGACCAGAATGTCGTTCGCGGGTTGATCTCCTCAATTGAGCTTTTGGGGGTACTTGTTCAACAATAGGTTCAGACTCAATTGAAGTATTCTCAACTTCAACACTGGATTCAGCTTGCTCATTGTTTGAGTTGATGGGAGGAGTGATTGGGCCAAGACCAACAGGATATTTGTCTGTTGATTGAGATTTCTCGTGTTTCTCAAAGTCTTTGATTGTTTGATCTTCAAGAAACACCACGTCCCTACTTCTGATTATTTTTCGGTTGACAGGATCCTAGAGTCTATAATCGAATTCTTCATGAGCATAGCCCAAGAAGACACATTGCTTTGATTTTCCGTCAAGCTTTGATCTCTCATCCCTAGGAACGTGAACAAATGCTCTGCAGTCGAACACCTTCAAGTGATCGTAAGACGCATCTTTGTCGGTCCAGACACTTTGCAATAATCCTCGAATGGTCCTCAGTACTCGCCACCGTTATTTGAGCATACACACTTCAATCGCTTGCTTGTTTCTCTTTCAACCTTCATATGAAATTGCTTGAAGATTTCTTGCACTTGATCTTTAGTTTTCAAGGCAAATGCCCACACCTTTCTAGAGTGGTCATCAATAAATGTTACAAAATAGAGGGTGCCTCCAATTGTTCTAGTTTGCATTGCACAGACATTAGTGTGTATCAAATCTAAAATTTCAGCTTTTCTAGATGGTGGGGAATTACGAAATGCTACTTTGTGTTGTTTACCCATAATGTAGTCAACACAAGTATTTAACGGTGTACCTTTCATTTCGGGTAGGAGTTGCTTTCTAGTGAGAATCTTGAGTCCTTTCTCACTCATGTGTCTGAGTCGTTTATGCCATAACTCGGTGGTGACTTCTTTTCTCGTTACATTCACCTCTCCTCTACATAGCTTGGCTTGTGTGATGTAGAGAGAGCCAGTCTTTTCTCCTTTGGCTACGACCAAATTACCTTTAGTGAGTTTCCATTTCCCATCTCTAAAGTAACTGATGTAGCCTTCATCATTGAGCTTGCCGGTGGATATAAGATTGAGACGTATGTCCAGAATATGTCTCACATCTTTGAGTAGCAGCATACATCCAATATTAGTCTCCAAATAAATATTACCCATACTAGTAATTTTGGACGTACCGTCATTTCCCATCCTTACAAAGCCAAAATCACCACTGGTATAAGATGTGAAAAGATCTTGACGAGCCGTAACATGATAGGATGTGCCGGTGTCAACTATCCATGTCGAATCTTGGGGTGCAAGATTAATGGAATCATCACTTTGAATAATGATTACCTCATCTGCAATATTTGTGGTGTCATTCGTCTGGTTCTCATCACCTTTGTTGATGTTATGATTCTTGGATTTTTCTGCCTTCAGCTTTCTGCATTCTTGGATGAGGTGTCCCAATTTACCACAATGATGGCACTTCTTGTCTTGTCTGAAGTTGGATTGGGACCTTCCTCTTTGCCGGTATCGAGAGTTTTAGCTTTTGCTTCTCCCTCTTCGTTCTTGATTTTCTTGTTGATTAATGACAAGAGCCTCAGACTCGGGGTTGAATTCGCTCTCTTTTCGCCGGGATTCTTCATTCAACATTTTGTCTTTTACCATGTCCATGGTAAGCTTGCCATTGGGAGCTAAGTTGCTGACCAACACAACAAGTGTGTCCCAGCTATCAGGCAAAGAGCTAAGTAGCAGCAACGCCTGCAACTCGTCATCTAATGTCATCTTCATAGAGTTGAGTTGGTCTACTATGCCTTGGAACTCGCTCATGTGTTCTGAGATACTGCTTCCGTCTTTGTATTTCAAATTCACGAGCCGTCGCATGTGATTTGCTTTATTTTGCGCTGTTGTCCTTGTGTACATCTTCTCCAATTTTTGCCAAAGATCACTAGCATCATGTTCATTAGCAAAATTTTGAAAAATGCTCTTGTCGATCCATTGCCGGATTTGAGTGGCACACTTTTGATTGAACACCATCCACTCGTCCTCGGACATGGTCGTTGGTTTGCCACTGTCCGACGCTGTCGGTTTGCCTTCCGTTGTGGGATCGGACATTGTCAATTTGCCTTTTGCTTCGGACACCCTGTTCGATGGTGATGGTTTCTCCATCGAAATCACAATCGGCTTCCAGAGGTCTTTGATGTACAACAGATCCTCCATTTTTGGTTTCCAAATCGCATAATTGAATGCGGTCAATTTTATCATGTTGCCAGAATTCTCCTCCATTTGATTCCATACAGAAAGATAATATATAGAGCAACCTAGGCTTTGATACCACTTGTTGGGAAAAAAAAAAAAGAACGATATCAGTGCAGAAGTCTCGAATGATTATCCCACTACTTTTTTTGTGAAAATTAAATGGGATAAAAATATTGGAACAAAAGCGGTGAACATGAATAATAAATAACACCAAAATTTTTAACGTGGAAAACCTTCTAAGGTAAAGGGAAAAATCACGGGACCATAGTCCACTTCAAACTTCCACTATGATAAATAATGGGATACAACTTCACCCTAAGGTGGATCTCTCACTGGATACACTAATATAATGTCTTCAATTTGTGGATCTAAATCTCTCACTAAACGGATATTTGACTCAAAGAAAAACTCTCTTGGAAGAAGAAGAACCGTTTCTTTTGCTGCGCTCTGCACTTCCTATGTGTCATCTCCATTTAGAAGGACTCGTATTTGTAGGAGCAAAAATGCAATCCCAGTTGATCTTTTACGATATGGGAAGATTGTTTTGCTTTATCTCTCGATCTCTCCCGATCTTGTATGATATGGGAAGATTGCTTATCTCCCTATCTCTCCTAATCTCTTTTGATTTTCTTTCTTTTTTGTTTTTTGTTTTTTTTCTTTTATTCCACACACCTACTACATATACTCTACTACAGATATAGCATTGGCCTCTCCAATTGGGAGGCACCTACTCAACAATTCCAAACTTGGTCGCCAGTTCCACCTTCTGCCTCACCCCTCCCTTCAGTGCCTGCTCAAGATCGACACCAGATCACCATAGCAAAACTCCAAATTTCCACCCAAAATTAGAAAACCAGGACACAGGATCGTAGCATTCTGCACGATGAAGCTAATTCTGTAACACTATAAGTTCACGCGGAAGCTGAGACGAAGCTTAACGCACTCAAGCGTGAAAACCGATCAGATTAGGGCGGCAAAGAAAGACCGATTGACATACGGATGCCAAACCTTAACTAAAGAACTGACCTTTCCAAGGAGGATCTCGTTGGTGTGAGGGTCGTAGATGTCGGAGGTGTTGACCGGCCATCGTCGGCCCTCTTCTGGCCGACCAGAGGGAGGAAGAAGATGACGAAAAATTAAAGGGAAAATTGAAAAAAAAAATTAAGAAAATTAAAATATTATTAGAAAAATATTTAAAAATTATAAAAAAAAATTGCCATATTAGCATTGGTGAGCCACGTTAGCTTAAAATATTAATAAAATAACCCCACATTGGATTTCCAGCTAGGCTCGTCGGACTTGGCACTTAAGTGTCTTATTTTCAAAAAAAGTGGTACTTAAGTGTTCCTTTTGAAACTTTTGGTACTTCCCCCGTTCTAAGTTTTGGCACTTGCGCTGTACTTTTCTTGCTGAATTGTGAATCGTGATGTGGCATTTAAGTTTCTGGTGATTGTGGCCTCTGCTGTAGATTATACAGTTTTGTGCAGAAGTGTATTTAATAAGATCATGGCTTCAAATGCATCTCTATACAAGTCAATTCTTCTTATGCATCTGGTCATCTTTTTAAGATTTTATAAATGCTGCATTTTAACAGCATTTTTTTGCCATTCTCTCATCATCAGCCATCCACACTTAATCTTTGTTTCTCTGACATTCTGAATAACAGAGTTTCTGTGGTTCTGCTGGGGCTTATTATATACTCTATTCCTTTTTTTTTTAGGTTCGACTAGGTTGTAATTTCTCCATCAGTAATTATATTGGACTCCAGAATCATGCTATCCTGTATTTTGAAATCCTCACTTTATTTTCTATTTTTTATTCACTCAAACTGATATTCTATTTTCTAAGCACCCTGGTCGCTCCTTTATCCATGAACAAAATGCTATGTAGGAAATCTGTTCAATAAATTATTATCAGCTTTAGTTTTGGTCCTATTAGATAAATGGAATCTCACAATTTGAACTATAACATGTTGCATTTCACGGGCTGGAGTCAATTTAGTGTCCGAATAGCATTTCTAGTTATATAAAATGAAATTTCTAAGTTGTAAATTTGATTTAGAGCAGAAGTTTTGTATTTTTACAGCATGTGACCAACTTGATGAACAAGGATTTTATGCGATGAATGCCTCTGGCAGTGAATGTCTAGTAGAAAAGCATAGGCACTAGGCAGTTGTCTGTATGTCTAGACATCTGAATTGAACTTGTATTGTCAATGATGTTGTCTGTGTTTGTACAATCCCCCAAAGTATGCTCAAAGGTGTGCGGTGGGAGTCAGTCAAAACTATCTTCTCATTATATTCGTCTCCTTTATATCTAATTGTTTTCCAGAGACCTCAGCTTCAACAGACTGGGTGGCAAAATCCCTCCCTCCTTCAGCAACCTGTCACGAGTAAATTATCTGTAAGTACTTTGATGCTGAACTTAGGCTTCTTTTTCGTAATTTTGTATAAGAATATAAAATCTCAAGTTGTTCCAAAGTTCCAGTGGCCAAGCTATAGGCAACTCTTACGGTAAAGTAGTTGAGCTATCAGTAGAACTTAGACCGCAATAACATGTCCAGTTTATAACCCTCAAAGTCCTTGTGTCGTGAATGCTTATTATTTCACCATCCAGATAATACAATGATTTGGGTTATGAATTTTTTATTGTTGTCGACTAATTATTCTGGTGGGATTGAACTCTTGGAGCAGACATAGATCGATGATATTCTGTTGCTTAAGAGCAAGATTCACAAGTTTCAGTAGAGTTACTTGTCTACGCTGGTAGAGTTAAATGGATCGGTGTTACTGAAATATTTGATAGTTGTGTGCGTATGCACTTAATGCATGTCCTGTGCGCCTGTTTTATTATGTATAGGAGATTAAAGATAGCAAAAATCCTTAGGCTCTCTATTTGGTTCTTTCCACTACAATGGCCCTAGATTGTTTGGTGAGTGCAGTTCTTTAGTGCTATTTAGAAGGTCTATGGATAGGACCTTGATGTCGTGTCCCTAGTTTTGAAAATGCTGAGAAGCTATAGTACTAAGCTTCTCAGACTATTTAACATTCGCACATCTTTTCATCTTTTCGCCCGATGATTGAGTGACAATGACACATCTTCCTTAACTATTTGTTTAATGTCTTAGAAGGACAAAAACATTATGGTGAGTAAATAGTTAATAAGCTAGATGGGCCATAAATTTCCTAATCGAGAATGAGCCCCTACGACGCCTGATGAGCCAAGAACCCCAAGCCAGTCATTCCTAAATAGATCGTTTCCAAGGATAGTATGGCAAATTATATTCTCATATCAGATTGTACCGCGCCTAATTCAGCTCAGGCATCAAGTCCCCTCGAGCAGGACATACAAATCATATCAGTACAACTAGTTTCGGCCTGCCAAAGCCATCATCAGGAGAACGGCATCAGTTCCTGACTAATTTGTGCACGGGAGATTCTCTAAGATGATAATCATCCTATCCCTAGATTCCTAACACAAATACCCTGACACCACTCTCACAGACCAATTGTGTCAACCCTTCTACATCTTTCACTTTGCACCTCGATACCACAAAGCCCCACTTTTCAGCCCACATGGGTATGAAAGAAATACCATGACACTCTCCCTCACCTAATTTCCGCAATCCCCTCGTTGTAGGCTATTTTGTTGCTTCCTTGTGTTCTTAAAGCCTCACCGCCACTCCCTCGGGATTTAGATGAATGGGAAATGCTCGCTCAACCCAACAGGCCACTCCACTCCATCTGTTGCTTCCCCCTATCAAAGTTGTTTGCAAATCTCCAATCACTTGTGATCACACTGACAAGTGTGGCTCCCAAGCCAACTGCGCTCCCTCAGCAACACCTTCTTTTGCTTACTAAGTTTCTTCTGTTTTTAGGAAACTTTCTCTTCTTGTTGGAAAACATGGCAACATATCTCTTCTTGGCATCCGTCCATACAATTTGGGAAACATGCTTTGATACCACTTGCCTAATGAATCGAGAACATCATACCAACCTTCCCTAAACATATTGTTCCCAAGGATAGTATGCCAAATTGCATCCTCGTACTGGATCCTACCATGCGCAATTCAGCTCGAGCATCTAGTCCCTCAAGCAGGACATACGAATCATTTCAGCACAACTGGTTTTTGCCTGCCATGGCCATCATTAGGAGAACGACATTAGCTCCTGATCAAATTATGCACAGGGAGGCCAACCCCGCCTTCTGAGATCCTTCAACATGATAATCATCCCATATGTATGTTCCCAACACAAACACCCTGACACCACTCTCACAAACCGGTTATATCAACCCTTGTGCATCCGTGCTCTTCACCTGATACCACAAAGCCCAACTTTTTAGCCCACATGGGTATGGGATAAATTAGACCGCGACACTAGTATGATAGTATCCTCCATCATGTTCCGCTTTGTATGCTAGTGTTATGGTAATGTTTCTCCATGCACTCCAAGTTTTGCAGGGATCCAGTTTTTCTTCTGTCATTGATTTCCTTTATCTTTCATCTCCAGCTGAAAGCTCTATATTGTTATCGTGACTTAACTGGTTTTTCTTCCCACACCCTTAGTAATAAATGCTTTATATCTGCTAAATAATGCGTTTGTTTATGTATATTTACAAAAATTTTCAGTTTGAGTGTACATGATAAACTGACTCAGTCAAATAATCTTATTTAGCTATCTGACTGGAAACCAATTGACTGGAGCAGTCCCTGATTGGATCCTGAAGAACAGAAAAAATGTGTAAGCTTTGCTGCCTGAAGAAAATGTCACCTTCAATTATGAATTCGCTTCTAGTTCTATCTGGCTAATCTTGTACTGTAATCAGCAATTATGCATTCCCATCTTGAATCGTTATGGTTTGTAGCCTATGGAGATAATTGGAAACATCATGACCACCTTTCGGCATCTGTTAATTGGAGTTATATATAAGACAAGAGGCTGAATTGTATGGTATGCATGAAAGAATATAAAGTGGTTTATCTTGGAATGATAAAAGTAACATTTGAATGTTACTTCTAATGAATCCTCTTTGACAGTTTGTCTAACGCATCACCAGCATAATATGATTAGTTGCTTGGGCTGTTTCTTTCTGATAACAATGTTTTTATAGGTTTGTGTATTTGAGAAACTCTACAACCATAATGAGTGTATCCAGGAGAAAGTTGTTCTATTTTATGGGTGTAGAATGAAACTCTTATGAGGTAGTTTAAACATTTAAATGGTGGTGCGGGTATTTTCTAATAAGAACATGCGGCTTAGTAGCCGTTGGAATCACAATTCTACTTCTGCCTCTTTGCCTTATACATCATGACTGTTGTACTGTTACAGGGTAAAAATATATTTATGCACTCCAACTAGTTCTAAAGTCTCTGTTCACTCCAATTAGTCTTTCTCCCTTTAATATTTTACGATAAATATCTTCAATAAAGATAAAATATTACTTTCATCACCTAGTCATGTTTTCACCTTTCAACTTGCCTTGCCTGTTCCTATTTCGCAACTGGTCTACTTTTTTTTTTTTGGTCAGATCTGGTCTACATTTGTGTACATAGTAATTATATGATGAATGACTTTCAGTGTATTCTTCAAATTGATGAGATTTTGGAAACAATTGACTATTTCTCTGTGTAGCGATCTGTCATACAACTCGTTCATCGGTGGAGGCTCAAAATGTCAAAATGGATCTGTGTATGTACTCCTTCCTTCAGCCTAAGTCCGGGGCTTCCCTCAAATGTGCAGTTATGAGTAACTTATAATCCTGTATGTGTACAAAATTTCCATTTCTCTACTGAATGTTGATTGTCTTTTCTCTACAGCAACTTGTTCGCAGGTTCAGCGGTTGACAATGTGTACGTTTGGGATTAAACTTTTCACCAAGAGACTTGGATTTCCAAGGACCTGCAGTTTAATTGTTTATGTACGTAGCATTCAATTTCATTCAGAATGATGATGATTATAACATTAAAATCTTTGCTGACTTCTCAGGACCTTATATTCTGCCACAAGTGGACTTGTCTCATGTTTGAAAAATCGCCTTTGTCCAGAAAGTAAGTTGATCTGCTGTATATCTTATCATGGGAAAATTTCAAATAAGCGCCTAAAGTGTCCTCATTTTTTTCAAATAAGGGCATGAAGTGGCCAAATTGTCTCAAATAAGCCATCTGGCGACTATTCCGACTAGGGGTGTGCAACCGGACCGGGTTGGCCCGGAACCTGGACCGGCCTACCCGAAAAACTGGGCCGAGAACCGGTTCCCAAACTAACCGGTCCGGAAACAGGGTCTAGATTTCGAGGACCGGTTTGAACTGGTTCGGGTTCCGGTTCTAGGTGGAGGCCCACCCGAACCGGTTTATAGAACCGGTTTTAGGGCTTTAAAGAAAAAGTTTTAAAATTCTTTCTCCATATCTTTTTTCTTTTGCTAAGCACAATCCCTTTTTTTTGTCATCCATGTTCATTGTTTCAATCACACCACTATGATTGACCTAACCTTCAACAAAAGCTCTAGTGCCTATGAAAAAGACAAGTTGCGAAAGTTGAAAAAAAAAGTGATGATTTTTGCTTGGATTTTATTTACAAGTTGCAAAAGTTGAAAAAAAAAAGAAGAAGTGAAAATAGGATTGACCCTGTTTACCCTGTTTCTAGACCGAAAAAATAGGATCGGTTCCAAAACAGGTTCTAGAAAAACAAAGTCGGTTTCTGGGCCCAAAAAATGGGGACCGGTTATAACAAGGCCAATTTCAGGGTCTAGGTTTAGGACCGGCCCGCTCGATTTTTGCTCACCCCTAATTCCGACGGTTGGGGAAGGGGTATTTTAGTAAAAACATTATAATTTTTGATTTTTTTACTATTCTTTTCCTTTATTTTTCTTTTTTCTATTTTTCTTTTTCCCTCCCACCTCCCCAGCTATCCTCGTCATCCCCTTCGGCAAGCCCTCTTCGGCGTCAAGCGACCCTCGCCCTCGCCTGGGCTGGCGAGGCCAGATTAACAAAAAGAAAAAAGAAAAAAATAGAAAAATGAAAGGAAAAAAGGAAAAAAAAATTATAAATGATGAAAATGCCCTTCAACTAGCAAAATCATGCCCTTTTTTGTTACAGATTGGCCACTTCAAGCCTTTATTTGAAATAAAATTCACTTCAGGCCCTTATTTGAGAAAAAGAATGCACTTCATGCCCTTGTTTGAAACAAATTCACTTTATGCTCTTATTTAAGAAAATGAGGACAATTCAGGCTCAAATTTGAAATTTTCCCTCTTATCATCTGCGTCTTTTCTCGTGAGATTTATCTCCTTGTCAACTCTCGCCTTGGTTATTGTGCCAATCTTTGATGGTTGATGCATAATTACTCTAATTATTTTCAAAGCCAACTCTATGAAATAATGTGTTGCTCATAAACGTGGGAATTTCTATGCAAGTTTTCAAGGAGGGAATGCTTTGTGTCTGGAAAGTCCACTCCAGATTAACAAAAAGAAGAAACTTGATTTTTCTCTGTGGCTATTTCTTTATTCCGTCCAGATCGGAGTAACCTCTTCATAAATTGTGGTGGGAGCGAAGTAAAAATAGGGGACAACACATACAGCGATGATACAGTGCCGCCCACAGCTGCTTCAAGTTCCTTCCCGAGTGCAAACTACTGGGGCTTCAGTAGCACTGGTCACTTTCTTGATTACTCTGCCAATAAAGACAGATATATTGTTGGAAGTGAATACGATCTGTCCATGGATAATGCCGAACTTTACACGAAAGCACGGCTTTCTCCTATCTCTCTGACTTATTTTGGTTTTTGTCTGATCAATGGGACCTACAATGTAAGCCTTCATTTTGCGGAGATACTGTTCACAGGCAACGAAAATTATAGCAGCCTTGGGAGGCGAGTTTTTAATGTTTATATACAGGTAAATATTGGGCATTATGTGGTACTGGTTCGAATATGTAAAGCATATAAAGCGTTCAATACGTTATGGTTGGGAAGTTTATCTAAATATCTCGTATTTGCAATTTATGATCTGATCACAATTTGTACATTCTATTGAGACTGAAAGTTTCACCTTAGTTCGGTGTGGAGACACTCAACTTGAATCAGATTAAACATTATTTCAGGGGAAATTGGTGTGGGAAGATTTCAACATTGAGATTGAAGCAGGTGGAGTTGGAAAGCCAGTCATAAAAAATTTTACTACCACAGTGACCAAGGGCACTCTAGAGATACGCTTCTATTGGGCTGGGAAAGGAACCAATGCTATACCTACCAGAGGAGTCTATGGTCCTCTTATATCTGCTATCTCCGTATATCCTGGTATGCAGACCGACGCCTCCATGTTTCACATGGTGCTTCTCCTTTGAGAAAGTTACTCATCTTAATGTTGAAGAAAGTACCCACTACTCATGTCGTCTTGCACCATAAGTCATCAGTAGGCTATTCAGCTGCTTGGTTTGGTTGCAAATGTCCACTGTTAGATTCAGGCCATTGGCAGGTGTTACAGTTGATTGGATCAATTCCGTAGTAGCTGACTCGGATCTGTTATTTTTCTCTTAAGAGCTGAACATTGGTTATAGTTTCGCTTTGTTTTCTTTCTATCTGAGAATGTTTTCTCTGTGTATCTTTAATCCTTCTATTCAGACTATGAAATGATAGCCTCGTTCACTTTTCTGGTATGGATCAATGACCATTGCGCCTGTATTATACAGTACAGCCTCGAGAATGAAGAGCATATTTTGTTTCTTTTTTCTTTTTCCCTCTGTATTTAGTATTACATGTTCCAAAGATGATATCTTCCTGTGCTCATTCATCTGATAGTTTCAGTAGAGTACTCTGAGCGGTTTTCATGTCCTCTTGATTCTCAATTAGTGTGCTGTCCCATCTATTGCTTTCTGTGTTCACCCAGAAGCTACAGATATTTTTCTGCATTTATGTCTACTCAAGTAAACAGTTTTGGGTAAATATTTACATGTTCTTTCTTCACTTCAGGCTTTGAAACCCCACAAGAGTCGGCCAGCCCACGAGAGTCAGCCAGCATATCTGCAGGCACAGTGGTCGGGATTGTGGCCTCTATAGTTTTTATACTTTTCCTTATCCTGGTTATCCTTTGGTGGAGAGGATGTCTTGGACGTCAAGATGAAATAACACAAGGTAGTTGCTTATCTGGAGTCTCTGTTATTTCATTCACATATATCTGTCAACTAATATGAGAATGTTAGGCAATGCGTTCCCCCTTCTGTATTCTATAGGGGGAGAGGGGTAATCACATTACATCATTTATGTTTCAGCTAGGTCACACGGTTGTCCCGTCAATTGTTGGTGCATGACTCTTCTTCTTCTTCTTCTACTTTTTCTTCTTCGTCTTACCTTTTCTGGTGGGGGAAAGGGTAATCACAATGCATCATTAATACTATGACTAGATTACCCAGTTCCCCTGTAAAACAGTTGATGGATGACATTTGTGCATTCCATTGGGAATTCGATCTGACACAAAAAGAAAAAAAAAAAGATTATGAATTAAGCCATAACAGAGCTAAACTGTCATAAAATTCAAGATGCTGAGATCTTCAGTACTGAACTTGCTCAGACCAAAACATCATAACGAGGTTTTCTGCTACATTGAGAAGGAATTGCTACGTCTTTGTTAGATAGTGGATTACATACTTTAGCTGTTGACTCCAAATTCTTAGAAGTTCCAAAACATGGTGTAGACTTGAAGGATCTAGCGTTGCAAATTGGTTCATTTACCTTGCGACAGATTAAAGCTGCCACAAACAATTTTGCTGCTGCCAGTAAGATTGGAGAAGGTGGTTTTGGTTCTGTATACAAGGTATGCTGGAAAATTGGTGAACCAACTTCCCCCAATTCCTAACAGAAAAGATCTGTAGAAAGCAGCATTCAATGTAACTATTTTCACAGCATAAATTGATGCAAAGGTTCGATTGCAGGGTCTTCTGTCAGATGGCACCGCTATAGCAGTGAAGCAGCTTTCATCCAAATCCAAGCAAGGAAATCGTGAGTTTGTGACTGAGATTGGGATGATTTCTGCTCTTCAAAATCCGCATCTTGTGAAACTCTATGGATGCTGCATTGAAGGAAACCAACTTTTGCTGGTTTACGAGTACATGGAAAATAACAGTCTTGCTCGCGCTTTATTTGGTAAATATATATCACGTTGTGTCTCACTGACTTCAGTTAATGACATGGCAATAACGCAGTTTTGATGTCTTCTGATACAATTGAAGGTCCTGAAGAATTTCAGTTAAAGTTGGATTGGTGGACAAGACACAAGATATGTGTGGGTATTGCCAGGGGGTTGGCATATCTGCATGAAGAATCAAGGCTGAAGATTGTGCATAGAGACATCAAAGCTACTAATATTTTACTGGATAAGGATCTCAACCCTAAAATATCAGATTTTGGTTTGGCAAAGCTTGATGAGGAGGACAACACACATATTAGCACCAGGATTGCTGGAACTTAGTAAGTTTCTTGCGTTATGTTCCTGTTAACCTAATTAGGAGCCAGTGACAAAATGAAAGCATGGAATAGAAATATCTTGTATTACTTAAGAAAAGTGATTTGAATAGAGCTCTGTGGTTGACTCACATCATCCCAAAGCATGGTGCTCAACAAATGTGGCTTAACCACAAAGGGCGCGCATGGCAACACTTCATAAGTAGAATTTCTGCTCCAGAACTGTTTTTGGAGCAGAAATTCATGTGTTAATGCAATTTCAGTTTACTACTTCTGGAGCATTTTTTCACTTCTGGAATAGAAATGCGTTTAGTAAAATAACTTCTTTTTTCTACTCCAAAAGTAGTTTTGGGCCCAAAATCAAAAGTAGATTTTTTTTACTTCTCTACTTTTGGAGCATTTTTTTTTTGCCAATTGAGTCATAAACTTTTTGCATTTATGCCAATTCAGTTCATTTGGCCAGTCGGTGTTGACATGGCGTGCCGGTTGGCCAAAATAATAATTTTTAAATTTTTTTAAATTTTTTCCTTCTTGCTTAGAAGTGTGGCCGGCGATGGTCGCTGGTGAAGGTGGCGTTGCCCGTAACCGACAAGTCACAGGCAAGCTCACGATGGGTCGCGATGAGGCGTGATGGGTCTCCGGATTTGAGATAGATCGCGAGGCCAACCTTGCCCGCGACTTGCCGGCCATGGCCTTGCCCGTTGTAGACAAGGCCACCATCGCCCACGACCGGCGAGGCCATGGCAAGGCAGGCGAGGGCCGCGAAGCCCTCATCGGCAGCTCAGTGACCACACTTCTTACTATGCAAGTGCAAGAAGGAAAGAAAAAATTAAAATTAAAATTTTCTAAAAAAATAATTAAAATATTATTATTTCTTTTCCGGAAGCAGAAATTTTCTCATGTTTTTCTAACGCATTTCTCCTCTAAAAGTAGAAAAATCAACTTCTAGAGCAGAAGTAGAAAAATCAATTTCTGGAGTAGAAGTAAAAAAATCAACTTCTAGCTAGAAGTTAATTTCTGAAGCAAGTGTTGCCATGCGCGCCCAGTGTCCACACCTCTCCCACTGCTCTTCACATTAATTAGGAAAATATGTTAATTTTGTCACATACTCTACCATAAATTAGCGATACTCTGATATTGACTTATGTAATTGTTAATTAACATATAGCTTAATATTATAGGCAATAGAGCTAATTTGCCAATGTTTCTATTGATTACTAATTGAGGAAATAATTTTATGCATGTGGAAGTCGTATACACACGGAAAAGCATATATAACCATGTTAAAATGTTTCAGATGTTTGCATTGCCATTGACCGGTAAAAAGTCAACCTGTTTGTAAAAAGCATGCGATTAATTAGGGAAAAGACAGAATTGTAAGTTCATTCTACTAACTCTAACATCAATTGGTTGACAAGAAAGAACTATGACAAACTTAGATAATCTAATACAATTTCTGGAAAACTTATATCCTCCTAACTGAGATTTTACTCAGAAGATTGATTATATTCTACATGCTTCATTTACTACGTTAAGAACAACTCAAGAAAAACATTTCGTTAGGGAATTCAATATGCCCTGCCTAATTTATTCACTCAGACAAAAAGCTTATGAAAATGTTATGATATAATTATGATGTGATACTTTCTAGCAACCTATATTGACACGTAAGTTAATTGTTTTTATTATGTTTTTCCAATGACAATTAACTTAATGTAAAACAATTTAATGAACAAGAACAACTACTATATGTTAAAATTTCCATGAAAATTTACTATATATACTCCTGTGCATGAAAAGAGCAATTCTTTTGTAAATATTTGTCATATGACATTAACATAGATGATGCACTTCCAAGTGAATTATAGAAAAATTTAAAGCAACGTTACAAAGCAAGCAAGGGTTCGAAAGCTAGTGAGTGTGAGACGGAAAAGTTGTTTTTTTCTTATTCAATAAAGAACAATATATATACATAAAACAAACCCTGAAGGACAAAAAGACAACTTTGCCCTTTATACTTCTAACACTCCCCCTCCAGCTAGAGCATAGATATTAATCATGCCTGCCTTGTTACAAATATACTCAACCCTACTACTTCCTAAAGACTTGGTGAAAATATCGGCTAGTTGTTCACTAGTCCAAACATGATTAGTAGAAATAACTCCAGCTTGAAGCTTCTCACGGACGAAGTGACAATCGACTTCAATATGCTTGGTACACTCATGGAATAATGGATTTGAAGCAATATGGATAGCTGCCTGATTGTCACACCTCAACTCCATTGGTGCAGGATCTTTGAATCCAAGTTCAACTAATAGCTGATGCATCCAGACTAACTCACATGTAGCTTGAGCCATAGCTTTGTATTCTAATTCTGCACTAGATCTAGCCACAATATTTTGCTTATTACTTTTCCAAGATATTAGGTTTCCTCCCAAAAAGGTGCAGTAACCCGATGTAGACCTCCTATCTGTAGGAGACCCAGCCCAATCAACATTTGAAAATGCTTCCACCCTTTTGTGACCATGATCCCTATAAATGACACCACGACCTGGAGCTTTCTTCAAGTATCTCAAAATTCTGACTACAGCATCCCAATAAGAGATACGGGGGGAAGACATAAATTGACTCACAACATTCACAAGAAAGGAAATATCAGGTCAAGTACCAGTCAGATAATTTAATTTTCCAACAAGTCTTCGATACTTTTTTGAATCGTCTAATAGCTCACCGTCCTCTGCCATCAATTTCGAGCCTACTTCCATTGGTGTATCTAGTGGTTTAGCTCTTAGCATACCTGTCTCTGTAAGTAAATCCAGAACATACTTGTGTTGTGAGATATGAATACCTTTCTTCGCCTGTGCCACTTTGATACCCAAAAAATATCTAAGTCTTCCTAAGTCCTTTGTTTGAAACTGTTGTTGCAAATACCGTTTCAACTCATCAATCCCTGTAGAATCATCTCCGGTTATGACAATATCATCCACATAAACTACAAGAAATATTTGACCAGCTCCAAAAACACGGTAAAACATAAAATGGTCTCCACTACATCTAAACAGTCCAAACTGGAGCACCACCTTAATAAACCTCCCAAACCAAGCTCTAGGAGATTGCTTCAAACAGTATAAAGATTTCTTCAAATGGAAGACATGACTAGATTCCCCTTGAGCAACAAACCTGTGTGGTTGCTCCATATACACCTCTTCATGTAAATCACCATGAAGAAAGGCATTTTTAACATTAAGCTGAAAAAGACGCCAACAAGCAGAAGCAACTAAAGAAAGTAAAAGGCATACAGAAGTCATCTTAGCCACTAGAGAGAAAGTATCACCATAATCGACACCATAAACCTGTGCATAACCTTTAGCAACCAATCTAGCCTTGAGGCGAGCAAGAGAACCATCGGGATTAACTTTGACTGTAAACACCCATTTACATCCAATAACAATCTTCCTTGCAGGTAGAGAAACAAGATCCCAAGTCTGGTTTTGGTCCAGTGCCAATTGTTCCTCCTCCATAGCTATCCTCAAGCCTGAACTAGATAATGCTTCAGCAACATTTTTAGGAGTAGGATGTGCATCAATGGTAACCAGACTAGTTTGAAATGAGACAGACAGACAGACTAGATTAGGAGATAGACTATGCAATAGGGTGTTGGGTACAACTACGAATTCCTTTGCGATGTGCAATAGGGATATCAAGGTCAGTATGTGAAGGGCTTACCTCAGACTTAAAGGACGAAGAAGAGGAAATAGGCGGAGGTACATCTGCAGGGGGCTCCACATGCCGACAAGGACGTCTACTGTATACATGTTGAACAAGTGGAACTGGTGGAGGCTCCAAAGTGGATTTCACAATAACATATGTAAAGGAATCATCATCCACTTTAGGAGGCTCCATTGGTTCATCTGAATATATAGTAGACTCAAAGAAGGAAACATCTGCAGTGGTAAAATACTTATGCAAAGAAGGACAATAACAACTGTAACCCTTTTGCGTACGAAAATACCCCACAAAAATGCATTTAAGAGATTGAGAGTCTAGTTTGGAAAGACCTGGACGATGGTCACGGATATAGCAAACACAACCAAATTACGATGTGGTAAATGAAACAAGGATTCAGAAGGGAAAAGAAGAGAGTATGGAGTTGCACCATTAAGAATAAAGGACGGCTTGCGGTTGATAAGATAACATGCAGTCATAACAGTGTCAGCCCAAAAGGATTTGTCTACCTTCATTTCAAACAGCACTTATCAAGCACCTTCTAACAAGTGGTGATTCTTCCTTTCGGCAGCACCATTTTGTGGTGACGTATCTGAACCGGAAGATTGATGAATAATGCCCCGTTGGGTCATGAATTCAGAAAAAGGATTAGAAAAATACTCTTGGGCATTATCACTTCGAAGAATACGAATAGGAACTAAAATTTGAGTACGTACTTTGTTAACAAATGTACAAAACACAAAAAATAACTTAGAACGACTTTTCATTGAATATAGCCAAGTTACTCTTGAATAATCATCTACAAAAGTAACGAAGTACTTGAAACTCAAGTTAGAAAAAATAGGACATGGACCCCATATATCAAAATGAACTAATACAAATGGCTGGGAAGCCTTTGTATTGACTCTTGGACGATAACTAATACGATGCAATTTCCCAAATTGACACGACTCACACCTAAGACTAGATAAAGATTGAAACTGGGAATCTGACTTCTTTAAACTTTCTAAGGATGGGTGACCCAAGCGATAATGAATTTGATGTGGGGAAGCCATAAAACAAGCAACACTAGTAGCATCATCAAACGAGTATAGCCCCCTTGACACATATCTTTTACTAATAGTCTTCAAGTTCTGAAAAACACAAGAATCGGGATAGAAGGTTACTGAACAATTATATGTTTTGGTAAGATAATTAACGGATATAAGGTTAAACAGAAAGCTTGGGAGATACATGACTGAAGATAAAGATATGGAGGATGTTAGGGGAACTGTGCCTATCCCCTTTTATGGTGGATAAAGAACCATCAACTAATGTAACTTTGGACATAGACTCATGAAAGTCTGAAGAGATACCTGAAACTCTAGTCATATGGTTAATAACACTTCAATCAATGACCTAGGAGCAAGAGGCAGAAGAAAGACAAAAGTAGCTGTGGAGGAGGACTGTGAGACCGACTGGGAAATCTGGAACTGATTGTACCTAGCAAATTCCTCCTCCGTCATTCTGACTACCTTTCCTCCTTCAGAGGACTACTCTACTAGATTGGCTACATTAGCTGTAGCCTATTGAGTGGGCCTTCCATAAAACTTGTAATAGAATCTCTGAATGTGTCCGGGTAAACCACAGTAATGACAAGTCCGAACAAATCCGGTATTACTCCCTGTGTCACTAGAAGTATTACTAGATGAGGGTGGTTAGCCTCTACCAAAACCACGGTTGCCACCACCACTTCGGCCACTACGTCCATAATATCCTCCTCGATTTCCTCCATCACTCCTACTTCCATTACCAGTTCGAGATTGAGACATAAAAGCTAAATTACTTGCCACGGATGTGGAGTCCTGAGAAAACTCATAAGACACCTGAAGAACCCGAGCAAACGTATCTGTGAGTGATGCAACAGTCTCTCTTCCAAGAATTTGAGACCTCACAGTTTCATATTCAAGACCAAGATCTCTTAAGTATGCCATTATAGCCAATTGTTATATATAAAGTTGCATTTGTTGAGCATTGATTGAAATGGGAAGCAGAGCATTCAACTCTTCATACATTCTCTTAAAATCAGCAAAGTGCTCTATAACGGAACGCCCCTTTCTCTCAGATCGGAAAAATTGCTGCGATAGCTCATAAATCCGTGAAAGATTGTTTCGACTAGAATACAATACATCCAGATACTCCCATAATTCTTTTACCGTGTCAATGTCAACAACATCCCAATTTTCATCACTAGTGGGTTTAGACCTAGTCAAGTGTATATGCTTTATTTTCGATCATGAGTGTCATAACTATGTATGTCACTCACTTGAATATCATAAATTTTTTTTGATCATTTAAGTGCTATAACTTTTTTTAAAAATGTTCACCACAAGTGGTATGCCATATCAGATTTTTGGCACTTGAGTGAATATTTTAAAAAGTTGTGATATCCAAGTAATCGATTGAAAGTTATGACACTCAAGTAAACGTTTTTTTAGAAGTGATGGCACTCAAGTGGTCGGAAAAAAAGTTATGGCACTCAAGTGAGTGCTGTACAAAAGTCATGGCACTTGTGGTGTTCTTTTCTTTTTTTGAAATATTCTCGATAAATTCTGTTAAAAAAATTTAGGATGACATTCTTTTTTCCTCTACTCTTGAGACCATTTTGTCCCATTTAGGAATATCTCTTTCTTTCGAATTTTTGGAATATTGAGTATGTGCTATTTAAAATAGTTACCTTGTTGCAAACACAAGCTCTTTTCTTGTTGTGCAGTGGATATATGGCACCAGAGTACGCAATGCACGGTTACCTCACTGACAAAGCCGACATCTATAGTTTTGGCATCGTTGCTTTAGAAGTTGTTAGTGGCCAGAGCAACACTAGTTCCCAAAAAAAGGAGGAATGCTTTTATCTACTCGATTGGGTAATCAACTCTAGCATTCAAAAGTTTTCGATTATGATCCATCCATATTTAAATCTCTGCTTGTGCCGGTGGAAAGATGGATTAAGGAAGCGTGAGCATATTATATAACTCCTCATGTGCACTTTTAATTATTGCAAAGGAACATTACAGTTATTAGCTATTGAAACTTGTTTAACAAATTGTCATGTCGTTAAGTGCAGGTTGTCGCTTCAAATTAATCCTATATTTCTTATCATGTTGATTAATACTGAATTTGAAATGAAGAAGAAATCCTTGCAATAGCCAGTCTATGGTGTTGCTCAAGACGTGTGACTTGGGGTTGGGGCGGTCACGTATTAGTCTGGTTCTAAGAAATTGAAACTGGAACCAACCTAGTGACCCAATGAAACTCGAAACAGTGGGCTACCGCCTGATTTGAAGGAATCATGTAGATTCTTTTCTTGAATTTGAAGACAATTCTATTACTTGAAATTTGGGATAGTTCACTTTTAGTCTTTATGATTTTATGCTTGACATTCATATTCCCTGTAGTTTCATTAGCGCCAAACCTGTCCTTTGAGTACTTTTAAATTTTGGCAATTACTGTTGGATCAAAAAATTTTCAAGACCATGTCTTGACCCAAATATTCATGTACTTTCGTTGAGGTTTTACTTTTCTCACATTCATATCATTGAGTCCTTAAGTAAGATTTTATTTTGCTTTGAGTAAGCCAATCGTTAGCAAAAACAATCATTATTAGCCTCTGTTAAATCTGATTGTCACCTGAGTTGGATAAGCAGGTATTATTTGTTAAACTGGATTGAGAAGGCGATGGATGGTGTAAACCATTGAAGGACGAGTCTACCGTTTCATGTAATGACACTGACAAATAATTTGATCTGGTAATACTCGATAAGAGCTGGTGATTTTAAAGCAGTGTTGGTAAATTTTTGGCAACTGGTTGACCATAGTAAGTGATGTTCAAGTTTACTAACTTTTATTTAAAATCGGTCAAAAAATCATGTTCGATCTGTATTGACTCGTTCGATTCTTTTCTTCCATTTATAGCCCATGATGAAGATGAAAAACTAGCAGGTGTTTATCAACTGCTTTTGTCACGTAATTATTGGGGGACGGAATACATTTCCTTCTTCCTGTTTTAGTATTTAGAGTATATTTTATAAAAACTGATCAGTACCTGAAGCTTGAAAGGGATATATCTTCACTTTTCATTTCTGTTTCTAGGCACACTTTTTGAAGGAGAGTGGAAATTTAATAGATCTAGTTGATCGGAGGCTGGGTGCTCACTTTGACAAAGAGGAGGTGCTAGCATTGATAAAGGTAGCTCTGCTGTGTACTAATGTGACTCCGGCACTCAGGCCGCCCATGTCATCTGTGGTTAGCATGCTTGAAGGCAAGGTTGCTGTTCCCATGCTGGACTCTGAGGGCGCCATCATGACTAAGGAGAAAATTGAGGCCATGAGGAAGCATTTTAAAGGTGACGAAGATCATTCAGTTGGCGAGAATATCACCAAGAGTATGTCCACTGATGGGCCATGGACTGGAACCGCTTCGTCTGCATCTGCTAATGATATCTATCCGATACTTCTGGACACTGATCACTGGCAGAAGAGAGAATAAGAAATGGTTTGTTGTGTTCTAAGTAATTTAGTTCTTGAAAGAACTAAGCGTTATTTGGTAAACCATCCAAAGGAACTCTTAAATTTCACTTTGAAGTTTCTCTTTCGCTCACATTTGAAACTGAAGGTGCAGATAATATTAAGAAAACAGCGCTGTTATGCTGTGCAGTAATTGTGTATTGTGTGAAGTAATTATTGGGGAAAGGCAGAAGACAATAGCTTGTGGTTTGGTGGTTGCATTCGTGTTGTTCCTTTCGATATTGTTATTCGACCAGAGACGATGTTGCGACTCTTCCTCTTCACACAATAACGACGTGGATGGTTGCCACTGCAAGGGAGGGAATCTATTACGGAAGCTTTTCGTTGTTTGAATGGCGAGATGTGCGAAGTGGCACCTTCTTGCTCTCGACGTGTTTTGTTCATGAGCTCGACCTGTTATATATGTAGCTACTCAAGAATTTTTCCCTAGAAAATGCGAATTTCTCTGTCTTTAGTGTGGATGATGGTCGGCCAACTTCATCTATCCCGTCTGTGAGAAATGATAAAAGAGATTACTACATCCACAAAAAAAAAGTTGTATCTGTAGAAACTTGCGAGTCTAGTCACGGTTTCTTCCAAATGGTCTTAGGTTAATGTCAAAAGAAATAAACTAGTTGAATCCGACCCTTCACTGTGTGTATATCAGTGGACCATGACCAAGACAAAATTGCATCGGTGGCAGCGTCGTCTTCCGAAAATGGAAACCAAATCCTGCATTCAAGTAACTAACCAAAAAAGAATAACAAAGAAGAAGGTACATTAAGTAGAATCCGACAAGCGCCTGTATATCAGTAGACCATGACCTCTAGGAGTTATTTTTTACTTTCTCATCGAATTAATAAGTAGAATCCGACAATTCAATGTCAAACAATTCCTTACTTCTCTCTCTTTAGCTTTGTATTAAAAACTTAGTAAAAATTGGTTGGTTTCCATGCAATGCAAAGCATTAAATTTTGGTGACTAAGCGAAGTCAATACTGCCCTTGGTTTTGGTTTTAACTTTGCAACTTGGATTGGACTGCGTTCAATGAGCGGGCCATTGCATCTTACTTGGAGGAGCCCATTGCTTTGGATTGAATTTTGTAATGATTGACCCAGTGCAATGGCTAATCATTATAAGGTGAAATGACTTATCTTTCCATCTATCTATATTTCTTAAATCACTTAGGTTTAGGTTCAATTTATTACGATAAATGCAATCATTAATGAAATTCTATTTAAATAGCGATGTTCGGGTAGGCTTTTTTATTTGGTCAAATTAATAATATCCTCAGTTTAATGATTTCGTATCACTATGAAAAGAAATGAACTCAAATTTTAGTTTAAGATAAAATTGGTAGCTTGCTATACATTCAATAGGTGAGATAATTTTTCAATGGCTCATGAAAGGGGAAGGTTTTCAAATGAATACTAACGACCACAAGGACTCCTTTTCAAAATGTCCGTATATCTTACTGCATGACGACGTTTTTCTCACATTGTGCCTTCTACATGAAATACTCTTAGGATGCATTTGATAACCTGCCATAATTTTTAATTCTCTGCCATAAGTGATTCTAGAAGAGAAACGGGTTTGGTAAAGAATGACTTCTAGAACAGTTTTCTACTTCTGAATGAGATTTGTGTTTGGTAAAGAATTGATTCTCTGCCAAGAATTGATTCTGGCATAGAGAATCAATTCTTGCTAAAAGTGATTCTTTTACTTTTTTATTAAATAAAATATTTAAAAATTTTAAAAAACAAGAAAAAAAAGGGGAGGGGTCGGGGTCAAGGGCGGCAGGCCCTTGCCGCCGCCGGCTTGTCGCCGAAGATGGCCAGCGAGGGTGGTCGCCGGCTGCGGACGAAGGCCCGGCGAGCCTCGCCAAGCCGCGGGTGAGGGCCCGGCGACCCTTGCCCAGATCCGGGTGAAAAAAGTTCTGGCAAGAATAGAAAACATGCAGGCCCTTAGAGACTCAACCTTCGGGCCCACTTGGTTCGTGAAAATGTTTTCGATTTTTGGAAGTGTTTCTTTCGAGAAAAAATTTGTGATAGAGGGAAATGCTTTCCATAAAAATCGTTTTGGAGAAAAAAGTTTTTCCCCTTTTAGATTAGGAAATTCATTTTCTGTATTTTAAGTATGACTATTTTTCTTTGATCATGAATGGTTTTCCGTTGACTAATCATTCTCGACAAACCAAATGCATGAAAGTCTAGAAAATTAATTCGCAGGAATTTCTTTTACTTAAACAAACACACATTTCGTTTAAGTGATGTTCAAAATTAAATCAGTTTTCGATTTTGTTGTAATGAGATTAATCCGTTAAAGATTTTTTTTTTCTTGATCGGATTGTTGATAAACTATTAATTATGTTATGAAGCAGAAAGACTACCAATTTTTTTTTTTTTTTTACAAAATTAGTTCACTTTTTAACGGATTTGTAAGAAATTCCTTCTATGTAAGTACATATTTTTAAGTGTAACTTTATTTATAATTATTCATCTTTCAATTAATAGTTTTATAAAACCAGTATGTATTTAAATCATTTTACTTTGTTATTGCCTAATACAATACGAAAGTAAATATTCACTGCTATTATCAAATGTATTGAATAGTTTCAATTTACATGGCGAGAGTGTTTGATCATTTGCTCAAGATATAATGATCATGAAGATACATTGGTCGATCGACTCCATAGGAATGACACGATGAATTCACGTGTCTTTTAACGGGACATTTGTTGAGGAGCGTCCTAGAGGAATACTGGGACGGCATAAACCCTGACGAGCTTGGCACATTTAACCAATCGTAAACGTCCCAAATAGGCTCGAAAATTGTCATAATCTGCACGGGCTCTCATGGTCAAGAAAAACTTCAATTTGAAATTTTTTAACTTCAATGTCAACTTCCGTTTATTTCTTTTCAAAATTTGAAGTACTTAATAATAAGTATATCATAGCGTTGGTCTTCTTATCTTTAGAGTGATTTATGTATTACTTAGCATATATATATATATATATATTCACACACAATTGAAAAGCGACTTCTCATTGTAAGATTTCATTACCTTATTCTTGAAAGTGATAGATAACTGCACGACACGAGATTTCACTTAATAGGTAAGTGACGATATTACATGCTTAGAATTTCATAGTTAAACATGGATTTTTCAAAGCTCTCCTAAACCTAAACTTGCGTGTTGAGTATAATTGCGCTGGTCGACAATATTAAAATACCCTCAATGGAATTAGACATGCCTAGAAGATGACGTCTTGCTCAAGTCTTGTGCATGACGTCGTCCGTGGAACCATTATTTTATGGTCTAGAGTCTAAACTTTATTTCCCGTGCCGGGGTTTTTCTACGGTTCGTGTCTACGTTTCTAAAATGAAACGGAGATAAAAGAGGCCATGTTAGGCCAAAGCAGAGTTCTGAAAAAAATCTCAATGTGAGAATTGATTCACCTAAATGGTTATGCCTCATAGACATGCAATCCTAGTTAAAAATAAAAAGGGCAACTTTTGTGGTGTCATAATTTACTCATAAGAATTCCAAAAAAAGTACAAAGAAAGCAAATAAATGTGGCCTTGAATTAAGCATCATTCGAAAAAAAGAAAAAGAAAAAAAAGCACCATACTTGTGCGACGAATCAAAGAGTGACAAATTCCTGCATGAGCAGACATGTCAGTGTGATAATCTCACTTGAATCTTCAATTTCTCTGCTGCCTAGGAATCCTGTTAGCCAAAGGACTAATAATATCAATACAAGGAAAACCACTGAAGCTACCGCGATTTGGGTGATTGCTCCAGCTGATAATCCAGCGCTTCCAACATCAACGTCTACGAGCAACAAAAAAATGATAGATTTATATGTGAATGCTTCAATGACCACGTGAGGAAAGAATAAAAGATATCTGTACATCAGCATTGACTTACTCCGGGTTATTGCAATAGCAGAAATAAGTGGTCCATAGGTACCTCTATTAGGAATGGCTATGGTTCCCTTCCCTGACCAATATAGATGAATCTCCAAAGTTCTGCCACTAACATAGATATTATCAAAGTCCCTATATATTCACTTCCCAACACCTCGTGCTTCCTTTGCAAAATTAAAGGCTTTAAGTGGGGTCACTTTCTTTAAAAAATGGCTCAGAGTGGACCTTGTCTCAAATAAAAGCTAGAAGTGGTTAATTTAGTCTCAAATAGAGGCCCAAGCTCACCGATCAGCTTGCATGTCACGTGCGATTCATTTGCGACTCACATGCAACTCATGTGGTTATTTCTGCAGCAACCTTAAGAAGACAAGAACAAAGAACCATCAAAGTGACAAAAGTGCTTTAAAAGTTTCCTCGTTATCATTTTCAGGTCTCTTCATCGTTCTTGACAATTTCCAAAGTGACGACTCCAAAGTTGTAGACATCAGCTTTTTCTGTCAAGTGGCCTCTCAATGTATATTCAGGAGCCATATAACCTTTGAGGTAAGGCAAAATAGTAATTGTAAATATGGCCATAGGAGGACATTAAGGGAAAACATGACAGATATGTAGCAATCAAAAGTTCATTAGATAAAGCTAATAAAAAGAAGAGAACTAACCAGAATAACAGAAGACTTACATTGTTCCATCTATCCTTGTGCTGATATGTGTATTCTCTTCTTCATCGAGTTTGGCCAAACCAAAATCTGAAATCTTGGCATTTAGTTCCTTATTAAGCAACACATTTGCCGCTTTTATGTCCCTATGAACAATTTTCAACCTAGATTCGTCATGAAGGTAAGCCAATCCCCTGGCTATTGCCAAACATATTTTCTTTCTCGTGGCCCAGTTCAACTCAATTTGCTGCTCATCTTGTCCTGCGAAGAGAGAGAGAGAGAGAGAGAGAGAGAGAGAGAGAGAGAGAGAGAATGCTCATTAATAGCATATTAGTCAACTTAGGGAAAGCATCCTTTACCAAAAGTGTGTGGGCAAGACTATTGTTCTTCAGATATTTGTAAACTAGCAACAACTGATTTCCTTCAATGCAGCAGCCGTAAAGCTTTATGGGATTTCGGTCTTGGAGAGCAGATATCATGCCTATCTCACTGAGAAATTCATGATTGCCTTGCTTTGATTTAGAAGAAACCTGCTTCACAGCAATTACAGTTCCATCAAACAGTGTTCCCTCAGATTAATCATATGAATTTAAGACTCATAACTAATCACACGTTGTTTCATTACAAAAAATGGTTAGCTTGACAAGATTTGGGTTGGTAAGTCTAAAACAAAGACATGCTGAATTTATCAGACACTTCACATTGAATGGTGAAGTTATAAACATATTGTGAATTACCTTGTAAACTGGCCCAAACCCTCCACCAATCTTATTCACAGAGTTGAAGTTGCCTGTAGTAGCTTTGATTTGCCTTAAAGTGAAATGGCCAGTTTGGAGATCTACCCCACGTAATTTTGAAAAAAAAAAAAAAAAACAAGTTGAATATCAAATATGCAATAAAAAAAACTGAAGGAAAAGCACCAAAAAAAAAAAACTCTCAATCTGAGGAGTGATTCACCTATATGGTCATGCCTCATAAATCCTAGTTAAAAGTAAAAAGGGCAACTTTTGTGATGTCACAGTTTACTCATAAGAATTCCACAAAAAGCACAAAGAAAGCAGATAAATACGACCATGAATTAAGCATCATACTTGTGTGATGAATCAAAGAGTGATGGATTCCTATGTGAGCAAACATGTCAATATGATAATCTCACCTGATCTTTGATCTTTAATTTCTCTGCCGCCTAGGAATCCTGTTAGCCAAAGGACTAAGGACTAAGGACTAATAATATCAATATAAGGAAAACCATTGAAGCTACCGCGATTCCAATGATTGCTTTAGCTAATAGTCTAGCACTTCCAACATCAACATCTATGAGCAAGAAGAAAATGATAGACTTATACGTGAATGCTTCAATGAACACATGAATAGAGATCTATACGTCATCGTTGACTTACTCGGTGTCACTGCCATAGTAGAAATTAGTGGTCCATAGGTACCTCTATTAGGAATGGCTGTGGTTCCCTTCCCTGACCAATATAAATGAATCTCCAAAGTACTGCCACTAACATAAATACTATCGAAGTCCCTGTATACTCCCTTCCCAACACCTCACGCTTCCTCTACAAAATTAAAGGCTTGAAGTGGGGGCTGCTTTCTCAAGAGGGCTCACAGTGGAATTTGTCTCAAATAAAAGCTAGATGTTGTTAATTTAGTCTCAAATAAAGGCCAAGCTCACTTACCAGCTTGCAAGTGCGACTCACTTGCGATTTATGTGTGACTCACATGCGATGCTTATTCTAGCATCAACCTTAAGGAGACGAGAATGGAGAACCATCAACGAACCTGAATTGTTAAGAGAAATTTGCAAAAACTCACTTTGGATGTGGTTTTTTGAAGTGTGGTTCTTGGATAACCCGACAATTATTGGTAATTTAGGCTTAGCTCATGAATAGTTATTGCTTATTTATATACTCTATTTCTCTTGTAATTGAGAGGTACGATGTGCAAATTATAGTGAAATCTTCTACTAGATGTAACCATAGTTTAAGGGTGAACTAAGATAAAACATTGTTTCTCAATTTCTCTCTCTCGTCTTTACTCTATTTTGTTGTGATTGTGTGCCAAAATCTGACAAAAATAAGTAATTATTTAAAATACTTGAGATGTATTAACATCTTTGGTCGCCATAATTTAATATGGGGAACGTGAATTTCCAATAGAAATGACAGTAAAATTCAAATGTTTTGAAACTCCATCAGAAACAGCATCGACCAAAGGTCGAAAACAAGCAAGTGTCAATGAACAAGAAAATATAAGTGCCACACACAGAGATCCATGAAGATGTGCATACCATAGATTTGGAAGGATTGATGCAAGTAAGGCAAGAGACGAGGCTTGATGTCATCGGAGATGGCAATGGACTCGGACTTGGCTTCCCTGAGCAACTGCGAGTTCTCCTTGAGGTCTCCGAACAGGAAGGTGTAAGGTTTTCCAGAGAGGCCTTGCTGTCTCAGGAACCTCTTGAGCCTCATCCACACCCAGTTCAGCACCCTCCATGCCCATGCGGTTAGGACGGCCAAAACCGTCGCTAGTGCAATTGACTGGATTGATACCTCCATCTTTTCTTCTTCTGTGTGTGTATCTATTTGTCTGTATGTGAGTCTGTGTGCCTGTTTGTTTGCATGTGCATGAGAGAGACTTCAATGTGTTGATATTTTGATAATGTTGGGCAAGGAGTCGCGTTTATATAGCCATCGCCCATCCATAGCCATGTGGGTTGGCCTAGAAACTTCTTGACCGTGATCTGAATTGGTAAAAAAAAGAAAAAGAAAAAGAAAAAGAAAAAGAAAAAGAAAAAGAGAAGGATGCCCAAAATAAAGAGAAGAAAAAACTATTCACTGCTCAAAATGCGAGGATGAGTATAACATACGGATTGAATCAAATACAAATTATTGAAAGTGATGCGTCTTATGTAAATTCCATAGGATCTTGTACTAAAATATTCAGTTTAGGACGTGTGCAGCGAATAATTTCTCAAAGGCGATGGAATCTCTCTTTTCCTGGCAAGACATGTTATTGGAGAAAGGAAAAACCTGGGATTCACATTCCTTCCGTACGACTCCTCCTCGTTGATTTCCACGTAATGCTCTTTGACATTGCCAAATTGCCCTTTTTAATGTTGCATCTCCCCATATGGCGTCTAACTAGGAAAATTACCAAAACAGTTCTCAATCTATTGTAATTGTGCTAATTCAGTCCTAATTTTTTTTACCAATTGAGTTCTAAACCTTCAATTTAGTTCATTTGACCTACCGACTCTGACGTGGTATGCCGATTGGCCAAAATAATAATATTTTAAATATTTTATGATATTTTTTCAAACTTTTTATTAATTTTTTTTCTTCCTTCTTGCTTCCTGTTGTAGAAACAAGAAGCAAGAAGTTTGGTCGACGAGAGTCGCCGGAGCTCACCCGCCACTGGGTGAGGACTGCGAAGCCCTCCCCCATGCCTTGCGATGGGTCGCGATGAGGAAAAATCGCACCTTGAAGAAGGCTTGAGCAGGGGGCGAAATAGGCAAAGTCGCCCGCACTCCGTCAAAAGTTGAAAGGCGAGAGAGAAGTGATTTTGGATCTCAGGCGGTGATACTGCTCCAGTCCCATTCCAAATTTTCTACTCCAAACCTTACTCAGTCGTGTCGTGAGGCATCGGCCACAGGTGAGGGTAGCCTCGCCCGCGGCCTCATAGGCCTCGGCAAGGCCGGGCGAGGGCTGCGACCCTTGTTGGCCACACTTCTTGCTTCATGTTCCTACGATAGGAAGCAAGAAGGAAGGAAAAAAAAATTAATTAAAATATTATTATTTTGGCTGGCCGACGTTGACGGCCAAATGGAATGAATTGACACAAATGCAAAATGTTTAGAACTCAATTGGCTAAAAGAAAATTTTATGACTGAATTGGCACAATTACAATAGGTTTATAACTGTTTTGGTAATTTTCCTACGGCTGACTAGGAATGTGGCTACATTGAATATGACTTAAAACGTGTTTAATATGTTGCTAATCGATGTTGTCGAGTGCCCACATGTCTTTCCGAATTTATTCACGTATTTAACTTTCAAAGAATTGATTAATAGATGGTGAAAATGTTCGTGCATCATAAATTGTGTTATTATCATATGAAGATCATCCAACCTCAACATGACTTGGACAACCTCGGATTTTACTTCGTCACTACCCAAGATGCCTCGATGAAGGTTGCCACACAAAGAGAGAGAGTATGTGTTTTGCTGAGAACTGCTAATAATAATGTGAATAGAGGTTAAAGGTGAACCAGAATATAACATTCTCTCTCGTCTTTACTCTATTTCGTTGTGATTGTGCGCCAAAACCTAATAATTTGCACGATTGAGCTCATCATCGTTCTTGAGTAACATGAACAAATCGATAGTATCATGAACTTAGCTGCCATTAAAGGAAAGGTTTTAGTCATTCTCGAGTACCTTCGTCTTGTGGCAAGAGTTGAGCATCACATTCGAAGACTGCAGAGCAAATCACAACAAAAACAACGTAGACAACCACTCTGCAAACTGAACCCAGAGGCACCACCCTCGTTAACTTCCGCTCCGCTGCTTCCCCGCGAGCGTGACATTGACCCAAACTCCAACCTCGATCCCCTCGAAAAACCGTTTGCGAGTGCAAAACGACGCGGAAGTGCTGCCTTGACCACGACCAAAACAGCGCAAAGAGGAAGGAGTGATTTTTGGAGAGGACGTGAGATAAGGTTTTTTACGAGCGCTTTGTATTTGAGCGCTTTGTGTTTGTCCGAGAGAGAGAAAGAGAGCGACAGTGTTGCCGTTGGAGGGAAAGACTAAACCAAAGATTTATCGACAAAAGGGATTTAACAATTTCCTCGTTATCATTTTCAGGAAGAGTTTCTCTTCCTTGGCTCTTTGTCGTTCTTGGCAATGTCTTATAATGACATCTGCACTATTTTACTTTATCAGTGATGAAAATCAGGAATATAATATTCCGTAAATATCTTTCCTTCTTTGGAGATGTTCAAAATGCTCATGTCTATTGGAAAAGTAAAAAAAGAAGGGCTCATGCATTTTTTAATTTTTTTAATTGCAACCCACTGTTTTCGATGCCTTAATGCAAATCAATGGTAATTTAGCATGACTATATCATCAAGTGCGTTAGATAATTTATCAAATAACTAGATCAAGAAACTTATAACTCTCAAAATATAATCTTTTCCGTATTATGTAGAATCAACTTCAAAATGTTTTTCATTAAAAATTTACAAAGAGCGCTTGAGAACCCCAAAACAAGATAAATTTTAATGTTACTATCTCGGGTCAACGTTCTTCTCGCAAGCATCTACTTTAAAATCAACCAAAAGGGAAAAAAAACAATTCTATATAAATGTGGTTTCAGTTGTTTTACTTTAAGATCAAATTAATAAAAAGAATCTGTTAATTCAATGGGCAGTATTGGGTTATTGATCGAATCAAACAATTCTTTACTTAATAATTTTTTTAACTCTGTATTAAAAATTTAGTATATACATGCAATGCAAAGCATTAAATTTTTTGGGAACTAAGTGAAGCCAATACCGCTGTGGAATCAACCGTTGATTTTGGTTTTAACTTTACAACTTGGGTGCGTCGGAGATTGCTAGTTGGACTGCATTCAATGAGTGGGCCACCCCATCTATTGAAGGAGCCCATCACGTTGGATATTGACCCAATGCAATGGACAAATCACTACAAGGTAAGATGACTCATTTTTCCATCTAGCTATATTTCTTAAATCACTTAGGTTTAGGTTCAATTTATGACGATTAAGGAATAGAGAACATACATACATGTGGGTGTCACAACCTAAATTTCGCCAAACCTAGGTTAATGGGTTACTAGATTAATTAAATTAAATAATTGACCTAACTCGAGTCCTCCCATACTCTATCAAATCGCGACTCAGGTTTAAATTATTAATATGCAAATAATTTGAGTTGGAGTCGCCACTAATCGTTTACGGTAAGTCAATTAGACAGTTAAATAAAACATTAGGGAGAAATTTTTTTATTTCTACGAATAAGAGAAACTAAGTTCAAGGACTTGATTACACTAGATTTAATTTAATGGCATTTCGGTACCATTTCATTTCATGAAAAATGTTTGTCAAGCAACTTTGGATTATTTTTAAACTACAGCCCTAACATGTGAGGTGATCATGCGAGTGCACAAACATTATTTAACACTAAATAAATGAAGCATTAAATAAATTGAAAGATAAGGGTAAAGCGAACATACCTCGACGCTGCAGCCTAATCTCTATCGCTTATCTCCCAAGCGTAAGACTTAGACTAATGCAATTATCTTTTGAGGCTTTTACTTATTTAATGAAAATGCAATGCAACTATACTAAAATGAAAATATGCTAAATAACATGAGGAATGGCAATTATTCTAATGGGACATGCGAGACATATATTTAAATGACAAAACTATATGACATATAAAAACGACATGCATTAAAGTTCCATCCTATATGACATGCATTAAGGACCCTAAACTCACCTTTCTAAATGATGTGCAAAAATGTCATGCAACTAAGCTATATGTCATGCATTTAATTTAAATAATCCTAAGTGACTAAATTAAATTAGTGCATGGTCCTAAACATTTATACTATATAAATGCACATAAAAATTATATTAAATGAACCTAGACATTTATACTAATGAATGTCTCTAAAAGTCATGCTAAATGAACCTAAACATGGCACTAAATGAATTTAGACATGAAACTAATGTATGAATCTAGACAGAATTCTAAATGAACCTAGGCATTATTCTAAAATGAAACCAGACTAAATGACATACCAAAGATAACATGCACATGAATGTTTTCGGTATTTTTGATGAAATTCGGAATTAAAAAATCAATGAAATTTTAACTATCCTAAATGACGATTATCTTAAATATTCAGGAATTAATCTAAATTAAATCCTAAAATATTTTAGAAAATATTATCCTAGTTCTAAATGTTTTAAGAATGGAATATTATATATATGAAATGCAATCCCTAATCTATATGCAATATTATTTAAATGAAACTAAATCCTATAAGAACGTTTTTAAGAAACGTTATCTTTCTAAAATGGAATGCAACCTATGAAATACGATTTCTAAAAAGTCATAACTTTCTAAAGGTGATTTTAAAGATGTAATTTCTAGTAAATTCCACCTTCCTATTTATTTTGAATTAAAAAAAAGAATTTCAAAATTTTTAATTTAGGAAAGATATCCGCACGATTTTTATCAAAAATAAATCAAACCACTAATAAATTTGACTAATCAAATCTACATGGTTGTAGATTGGACGGTCCAAATTTCCATGCAAGATGGCACAATCTTATGGTTAAGATTAGTCCACGTTCGTATGTTGTCGAATAAAAGGAAAATCTTTTTTTTTTGGATATTTACACTTTTCCTCCAAAACTTTTCAATATTTGCAAATTGGCCCCTGTTGACACCTACTTTTGGTGGTCCGATCTTTATTTTTAATTTAATCTAATTTTCTTTTTTTTAAAATGCCAAATTACCATAGGCACAAAAAAAAATAATAAAAAATGGATAAATAGGTCATTTTCCTATTATAAAAAAAAACCCACGGACCGGCCAACTCATGGGCCGGCCCGCGTGAGGCCCATGTGGGCCTCCTTCCGCAAGGCCTTCGCGGGCCTGCTTTCAGCCCATGGCCCGGCCCCCTCCTGCATTCTTGCTCCCCGCGCTCTCTCTCTCTCTCATCCACTCACTCTCTGCACAGCTCTCACCCCCACACACACACACTTGTAGAGCAAGGCAGAGAGAGGGACAAAAGGGAGAGAGGAGAAAGAAGAGAGGAGGGGGGGTTCGGCAAAAAGAAAAGGGGGAATAAGAAAGAAAAGAAACAAAGAGAGAGAGAGGAGATAGTGAGGGGGAGAGGGAGTGAGGTTGGTTCCATCCGCCGAGCCTCTTTGTGAACACTGCCCCTCCATCGCCGGTGCGTCTCTGGCCGTGCTCCGCCAATCGATGCGAAGCTGGTGCATCCCACTTCGTATCCGTACAAGCCGATCCACGAGGCGAGTCCCTGGCGCAACGAACCGGGTCTTTGAAGACAGCAAGAAGCTAAGTGGTTCATTCCCCTTTTCTGTTTTTTGACTATAAATCGTTATAGATTCTGATTCTTCACTAACTTAATGTGTTTATTAAATAACAGCTTCATCATCAATGGATGTTGGACAAATCTGAAGGTAAGTAACACCTAAACCATGTTTAGGAGCCAATAGATGAGAAATCATTACATGTTTGTGTTTCTGCATTTTTCGGAGTCCAGGGAACCTGTCTCGGTTTCTGACCTTTCTGAGCCAAATAAGGTCGGAATCTGGAAAAATGCTCAACTAGACAATCGAAGAGGACTTCCTAAGCTTCGATTTGAGTGGCTGTGTGTCCAAAATGAACGTCGTTTGGTCAGTCATTCGTGCTTTTCCGTGAATTCACAGTAGCTGTTCATATCTGCTTGCATTCTGTTCTTGCCGTTCCTGACCTATTTCTGTTATGGCAAGATGTGACCTTTGCTAGATTCGTGATTTTTTCCGATTTATGTGTTGAGATTTTGAGAAAACTTTCTTCATGAAAGTTGTTCCTAACATCTAGATCTACAACATATAAAATTTTTAGATCGAAATTCGACCATATGATTAGAACGAATTCACAACGTTCTCCACTGTTCACCGAGTCAGTTTGGAACTCAGAAAATGTCATGAATAAAAATGCAAATATCACATAGTAGATGTCCCTTTTTGCAAAAACACAAAACTACAAAGTTGTTCATAAGGGTATTAAATAGTAGACTGGAAAATTTCAGGGCTTAATTGTAAGTTTTGGTATTTTTTAAAAAAATTCAAAATGCGGACAAGGTCGGTGTTGGCCTCTAAAACTGTTTTCAGAAAAGTTCTCGGGAAATATTGAATTACTGGGCAAAATGGGGGACTCCCTCGCGAAAACTCAAAACATGAAATTTGTTCAGCATGTGGTTGTCCACACGTTTCCACCAGGTTTGCTATTTTTACTGAATTTTATTCCAAAATGTGTTAGATTCGGATCAAATTTTGACTGCAATTCTTAAATTACGAAAATCGGATCTTTTGGGTTAAAATTGGATGAAATGGTTTTCTTCAACATTGAAGAACACATTACAAGCTTTCTAGTGACACCAAAATCATCAAAATTGAACCCCGTTTGATATGTTTTCCAAATTAATTCATTCGACCCTAATCTGAAGCATAAAATCCAAAAAAATGGTCAAGTGATCCCTTTTTTAGGTCTCACTCAATTGTTTGATTGAGTGACAATCAAGGTCTTAATTGACCTAAGTGCATGTTTAGCCTAGTTTTAAATGTATGTCTATGCTAGATGTATGCTAGGGCAATGTAGAACAAAGGCCAATCTCGAGGCCATTTTGATTGAATTTGATTACAAATTGATTGCATTAGATGTATGCTTAAGGGTGTATGTTGTGAGCAAATGTTGAAGACTCGACACCTCAAGGCGACATTTATCCTAAGGCAATCTTAAAGACGATGATCGACCGATGTCCCTTCCGGTCCCTTTCTAAACTCATGTAAAGTTCGTAATTATTAATACTCGACGAGTTGCAGGTAGTAGCTCACTTTAAATTACCTGAGTGTTTACTTTATGCATCGTTTTTCAATACTTTGATTTTTAACTTCCTTCTTATGATAGAATTAGCCTAGATCTTTAAATGAGAAAATTACAAAAACATGTTGTATGCTTACCTACAAAAATGGCTTTGATTTTAAGATTGTAAAATGCTATCAAAATTGCACGACTACTTTGGGTAAACAACCAACTAGTCAGGTACCGACATTAGAGTAAGCAAGTCCCCGAACCTAGAATCTTTGATTGCGCAGGAATCGAGACGACACTCCCGAGTCTTGATTGGTTTCTAGCCGACCTCAATAGGCTAGTGGGGACTCCTACTTAATTTCTTAGGTTGTTAAGGAATTTAAAACAAAATTCAACATCACGTGGGGTATAGGCTTAGGAAAGTCTGTGCCTAAATCGATGGGTCATAAACTTGTCTTTTGGGCAATACCCCTAAATCTATCCATTTCCCAACACGGGTCGGGAAAAATAGGTCATGACAGCCCCAACGGGCCTTTTCAATTTCACCTCCACATGGTTCGGCCAGCCCACGGTATGGGCAAAGCCAAGTTTGGCCTCCCCATGGGCTCATTTGCTTCTTTCGGGCTTAATTTTAGCCTTTTTTTAAAATTAATTAATGAATTTTTAATTACTTAAAAGGCTTTTTCCCAAATCCTAATTAGAGTAGGTTGAACTAAACTCAAATTAGGCCCTAAACCTCTTATAATTTCGGCAGCCTGCCCCGTGCTGTGGCCGAATATTTTCATGAATTTTAGTTCGGTCTGTGAGTCCAATTTCACCTCCAACCCTATTTTAATTGTAATATGTTGAAAGTTAAACTAAAACTAAATGCAAACTATTATGACAAATGATATAAATATTTTTGGTAGGGGTTGGGTCGGTCCCTATTTCTATGCAAATTAATTTCTTAAATAAATTCTAAACTAGTTTTAAAATGGAGTCAAAATTTAGGTGTCAATAGGGGGTGATGAGTTTTTTTATAGTTCGCTCCAAGAAAAATGAGCATTTTGAAATTGATGATGGGTCATTAGCCTCTTCATCATCGCCACATATGATAGAGAAAATAAATTAAAATAAAAACCACGTCCACATTTTTTGTTAGCCAAGTTGAATGAAATTAACGGAATGACTCGATTGCACCAATTTGATAAATTTTAGGACTTTGCACTTTTTGTAAGTTTTAGGATTCAATAGCACTTGCATGATAAGTCTTAAGACTTTCAATGCATTTATCTTTTTTTTTGTCTAACCACTTTGACAAGATAGATTTTTCGAGGGATAATTGTCAAAAGATTCTTAAACTTGTTATATGGCTACCAATTTAGTCCTAAATTATTCAATTTAGTCAATTTAATCCTAAACATTTTGACGATTTTCCATTGTAATTCTTCCAGCCAATTTTGGCCTGAAATTATTGATGTGGAGGTTCAATCAGCACTGGCCGTCTACGTGGCACGACCAGCGCTGAAGTGAACGACTTTTTACAATTTTTTCTAAATTTTCTGATTAATTTTTTCACTTGTGGTGTCAGTTAACGGCCATCGTCGAGATTGATCACAAACAAAAAGGAAAAGAAAAGAAAAGGAAGAAAAACTCATAAAATTAAAAGAAAATGCAAAAATGGTCATTCCCAATGAAAAGGGACAGGGAAACGACATTGATACTTAATTTCGACATTGATACAGGAGATGAAGTTACTGTGGGAGGGGTTGATGCGTTTGAAGGCTTCACGAAACAAAGTTTCAGATCGCAAGCGACTTCTAGAGTACGAATGGACGCACCGCATGTCCTTCTTTTGATGATTTGACCGACTCAAAATGGTTAAGTCATGGAAGAAAGTTTTCTTGAATCATCCTTTCCGATTTAAGAAGCAAGCTTGGTTCTTAGTCATATGGGAAAGATATTTTCTTCCAGATTCTTCACCGTTATGGTTCGCCTGATCATTCACTTAGTAGATGAAGCAAGCTTGGTGGACTGATGCAGTTTAGATACATATATCCTATTGAAGGCAATCCTTCCCTCAATTTAGCGGTCTCTTCATTATCCTTTATACATGAATACTAATCAATATTGGCTTAATGGACTACAATAGCAAATCGTCAAAAGGTTTAGAATTGAATTAGCACAAATGTAATAGATTTATGGCTTTCTTGGTACTTCTCCTCAAATCTATATGTAATGGGTTGTTGATGGGGTTCAAGTTTGATGTTTGCTACGAATGTCATTGTCATGCGGAGGGATCAATTGTGAGGAATACATAGTGAGAAAATAGTGTTTGACCTTTTGTTCAAGATATATTGATTGCGAAGGTACATTGGTCGATAGACTCTATAAGAGTGATAAGGTTAACTCACATGTTTCTTATCATCCCGTACTCAAATCCCATCTTTGGGACGTGTGTGGAGCGTCCGAGTATTCCACTAGGACGGAGTAAATCCCTACGCGCTCAAGACACTTGCTAAATTGTCCCTAGTTACTTAGGGACGATTATTGAACGTCCCAAACAGGCTCGAAAATTGCCCCAATCGTCCGTGGAACCATTATTATCTGGTTTAAGTCTAAACATTTTTAGGAAAATGTGTTCTAAATCATTCATTTTTCGCGAAACAAACGTAGTCGTAGGAATATTTCTTTATTTTGAATTTTAGGAATGTTGGGTATTTGCTATTTAAGAAAGTTACCTCGTTGCAAACACAAGCTTTTTTCTTGATGTGCAGTGGATATATGGCACCAAAGTACGCAATGCATGGTTACCTTAGTGACAAAGCCAATATTTGTAGTTTTTGCGTCATTGCCTCAGAAGTTGTGGCGAGAGCAACACTAGTTCCCCAACAAAGGAGGAATGCTTTTATCTACTCGATTGGGTAATCAACTCTAGCATTCAAAAGTTTTTTATTATGATCATATCCATATTTAAATCTCTGCTTGTGCCGGTGGAAAGAAGGATAAAGGAAGCGTGAGCATAGTATATAACTCCTCACATGCACTTTTAAAAATTGCGAAGGAGCGTTACAGTTATTAGCTATTGAAACCTGTTTAATGAAGTGTCACACCGTTTAGTGTAGGTTGTCGCTTCAAATTAATCCTATGTTTCTTATTATGTTGATCTATACTGAATTTGAAATGATAAAGTAATCCTTGCAATAGCCAGTCTATGGTATTGCTCAAGACGTGTGACTTGGGGTGGGGCGGTCACGGATTAGTCTGTTTCTAAGAAATTGAAACTGGAACCTACCTAGTGACACATTGATACTCGAAACAGTGGGCAGCCGCCTGATTTGAAGGAATCGTGTGGATTCTTTTCTAGAACATGAAGACAATTCTATTACTTGAACTTTGGGGTAGTTCACTTTTAGTCTTTATGATTTTATGCTTGACAATCACTCTCCCTGTAGTTTCATTAGCATCACACTAGTCCTTTGAGCGCTTTTGGATTTTGGCAATTACTGTTGGATCAAAAAGTTTTCAAGACCATGTCTTGACCCAAATATTCATATACTTTCGTTGAGGTCTTACTTTTTTCACATTCATATCATTGAGTCCTTAAATTAGATTTTATTTTTCTTTGAGTAAGCCAATCGTTAGCAAAAGCAATCACTATTAGTCTTTGTTAAATCTGATTGTCACCTGAGTTGCACAAGCAGGTATTTCTTGTTAAATTTCGCTTCAAAGTTTCTCTTTCGCTCACATGTGAAACTGAAGGTATAGATAATATAAAGAAAACAACGACTGTTATGCAGTGCATTAATTGTGTATTGTGAACTAATCATTGGGGAAAGCCTAAAGATAATGGCTTGTGGTTTGGTGGTTGTATTTGTGCTGTTTCTTTTGATGTTGTTATTCGAACAGAGACGATGTTGCGACTTTTCCTCATCACACAATAACGATGCGGACGGTCACCACTAAGCTTTTCATTGTTTGAATGGCGAGATGTGCGATGTGGCGCGTTCTTGCTCTGGACGTGTTTTGTTCACGAGCTTGACCTGTTATATATTTCTATTAGAGAATTTTTCTTAGAAAATGCGAATCTTTCTCTGTTTGGTGTGGATGGTGGTCGGCCAACTTCATACTTCCCATCTTTGAGAAATGATAAAAGAGAATACTAATACCCGCAGAAGTTTTAATTGTTTGTGGACCATGACCTCTACTTTCTTATCGAATTAATAGATAGAATCTGACAATTCAATGTCAATTAATGCCTTGCTTCTCTTTTCTTAACCCTGCATTAAAAATGTAGTAGAAAGGTTCGTTTCCAAGCAAATGCATAGCATTAAATTTTGGGGACTAAGTGAAGTCAATACTGCTGTGGAGGTGACAAAGACCGTTGGGTTTTGGTTTTAATTATGCAACTTGAATGGGTCAGAGAATGCAAGTTGGACTGCGTTCAATCACTATAAGGTGAAATGACTTATTTTATCCATTTATCTATATTTCTTAAATCACTTAGATTTAGGTTCAATTTATGACGATAAATGCAATCGTTAGTGAAATTTTATTTATATAGTGATATCCGGGTAGTCTTTTATTTTATTTTTGTCAGTTTAATAGCTATCCTCAGTTTAATAATTGCATATCAATATGAAAATAAATGAACTCAAATTTTAGTTTAAGATAATATTGGTGGCATGCTATATATTTGATAGACGAGATACTTTTTCTGTGGCTCATGAAAGGGGCAGGTTTTCAAATGAATACTGATGAACAATATAGCAATGGAAAATTATTGAATGGTCTAGAATTGTTTTTTATTAGGACATAGGAAGGTTTAGAGATTGGAAAGGAGTTAATGTCACAATATTGGCAAAGCATAGAAATGGTTTTTCTTGACCTCGTCTATGCACATTGTCTTTTAATCCGCGTTCCTTTCATTGGAGGATGGCATGTGCATTTAAGATCAAAATAAAGCTAGAAACTATCAAGATCGAAAACATGTATATCGAATTGGGATGTTATAAAGGAATAGGTAATTTACATATGTGTGGTTATTGTTAGCCCAAAGAAAAAATATGGGTTTCAAAGTTTAAGATATGTCATTAGACTCTCAGTGTCTTTCCTATTTGATATGATAATTTTCCTGCATCCTCTAACTGGTCCACAGGTATTCTTATTGGTGTCAGAATCAACTCTCAACCGCGTTAACGCATGTAGTAATATATTTGTGGTTGGAATGTGAAAGGACATTCATGAAAGTACGTGTGAAAGACCGACTTCTCCTTTGAACACGCTGAAACATTCCAACCATGGGGAAGGTTCCCATCACAAGAAAAAGAGGACATGGAAAGTTAAAAGGAAAAACTAATCAGCATAAATTTCTCGTCCTAAAGTGTGAAAGCAAAAGCAAATTGCTAATATATGGAGCTGGGGTTCCTTTTTCGTCAAAATCAAACAGGAAAAAAAAAACAGAAAAAAAAAGGCGTTTGACCGTCGTAGTGTAGTCTGCCCTTTTCCTTTGTCGGGCGGCTAGACAAGTAAATTGACTAGGTCACTTTTTTTTTTGGTCGAAGACTAGGTCACACTTTTAACGAGTTGATTTTTCTTCGACTATCGCTCCAAGTTTAACTAATTAGGGCTTCAGCAATTGTTTATTAATTCGAAGCTCAAAACAAAAAGAAGAAGTAACTGAGATTGACTTGAATCTTGTTCGAGGGGCTGTGCCTTTTTTTGCCAATTTTAGATTTGAAATCTTGATTTTTTAGCTAATATTAAGTACTTTAAAGTTTGAAAGAAATATATGAAAGTTAACATTGAAGTTCTTTTTTTTTTTTCCGAAAAATCAAAATATGTATTGATAGTAAACTAAGCACCACAACAAACAGTATAAACATGTTGAGTCGTGACCCCCTTAATTGCGAAGAACGAAGCCCTTGAAGCCATGGTCGAGGTTATGAAGCTAGAATTACCTTTGACACTAGAAGTTCAAGAGCTCAAGACCGAACTAGTCTTGTGCAAGATTAGCATTGTGAATGGTGTGGGATCTGGCACACAAGGTGGATGTGTCAAAACCCAAGGAGTTCAAGAGCAACCGATCCGCTAAAGATGTGTTAACCCCATTTGGAACATGGAGCAATATTTTGATGCTATAGCATGCAAGATGAAAATGCCAAGGAAAGATATGCTCCTATGTTTTTTGCCGATCAAGCAAGGTGCCGATCCCATCAACACTTGGGATGATTTCATCATGGAGTTTCAAGAGCACCCAAAGGGGGCTAGTAGAGAACTTCATAAGCTCGAACAAAGAGGCACGGTTCGAGAGTATGTCGAGAAGTTCATCAAACTCCGGCTCGAGAGACCTGATCTTCCGGATAAGGAGGCTCTCTTCAAATTCATGGAGGGCCTAAAGCCTCGAGTTAGAATTGAACTCGAGCGATGAGGTGTCCAAGATATCTCAAAGGCCCTCATCATGGCCGAATCTCTTGTGAACTTCACCAAGCCTGGCTCTCTCAAACCCAAGAACAAAGGTAGAGGTGGGGGAGAGCATGGAAGGCTCCAGAGGCATTATTATATAGTCCATCCGCATTAGATTCCAAATTCAACGTATATTATATTTTTATGAGAAAACCACTTTGACAAGATAATTTGTCTATTGTTTATATTCGACATATCTAATATCGCCAACTGCATGCAGACTATTTTGGATCAGGACCACCTACACAGATCAAAAGGCTGGACTTAACGATTCACAGGGCTTGCAGAGTGTCTCATTGACCTCCACATAGCCAAGTCTCTGTGCCATGCTTCTTAATTATTAAGAAACCAATAATTGGTTACAATTGAATCAAAGAAAAAGAGGAGAATAAATTGAACGAAAAGGTGAATCTAATATTTATTAGGGACAAACTTAATCAACTAAGGAAGTTTCTAACGATGTGGAATTTGGACTCTACCGTTGAAGGAGGGAATGACCCAAATCTGAGACGAGATAATAGTAAAATCAAAGCGATTGAACGCAAGAAGAGTTGGAACAAAGCTTACTCCATCCAGATGAATATCAATACGGGAAAGACTTGGGGTCGTCTCTCATACAGACGTACAAGAGCGAGCGAAAAGTCTTTTGTCCCCTCTCCCTTTTTTCGTACATAAATGCATAAAGAAGCTAAGACCGCTCACTTGACAATCATCTCTCTCTCTCTCTCTCTCTCTCTCTCTCTCTCTGGGGGCTGAACTTGAGACTGAGATGATGACGAATCTCTTCTCGGCTCGATCTCTCTTCTCTGGGCTCGTCCTTCTGTGCGCCATTCACTCAGCTACTGTCGCCACTCTTTTGCCCGACGACGAAGGTGAAGATATAAAAGAAACTCATCAATCTTGTATTGCTTTCTTCCTACTGTTCCTTTTCCTCCTCCTGTTTTTGGCTCGCACGTACGCCTAGTTGTATCTGCTTGCGCTTTCTTTCATAGGTAAAAAGAAAGATGTTTGCACATATATTCAACCTCAAGCACGCGCGGATCTGACGTCGTTTGTGCTTGTTTTTGCCTGAGATATTGCTGTTCCTTTGACTTGTCGGCTCTTTTCTCTTTCAGTGGATGCGTTGAAAGAAATAGCAGCAACTTTAGGGAAAACGGACTGGGATTTCAATGCAGATCCATGCGGCGTGGAGGGTGGATGGGGTGAGAACAAATGACCTTATAACACAACTAACGCCGTCACCTGCGACTGCAGTTTCCACAACAATACTGTATGCCATGTCATCAGCATGTAACCCGATTTCTCTCTCTCACTCCCACTCCCTCCAAATATATAGGCAGGAAAAACTTAAATTTCGTGAAGTTTACAATCGTAAATTCCTAGCTAAACTTTGCATCAATCACGCAATTTCGCACCAAACTTTCTATTCTTTATGGAGTCAACTGGCCACCATGGTGAGCGCCAAACCGATTCTATGAGCACCATATTAGCATTTCCTCAAAGAAGTTCAGCCGATTTTTGGGTCAAATTGATTTATAAGAAAGCAACTGTAGTTAAAATCGAGAAGAATGATTTGTCCAACCTAAAAAGAAGAAATCATTTTTCCAAACTCCTTTTCCTCATGCAGGCTTACAAAGAATGGAGACATGAAGTTTTATGATCGACGAGAGATTAAGTTTGTTAATTATTTGCATTTTCCATTTTCTTAGCATTTTTTTAGGTTGCTTACATTTTTTAGTAATATCCTAGACAAGGATTTTGATATCATTTTAGTATCTTACATTAGGAACAAAATAAACTATAACGTAAGGAATAATTTCTGAAAATAAGATGTAAACATCGAAAAACTGTTTCCATCATCTTCTTTTTTATTTACAAAATCAAACAATTGAAAAATAATTATTTTTTCTTAAAAATAACTTTCAAAACAGACTTACCCAAAATAAATAAACCTTGTGTCGTGAAAACAGAGTTCTCAAGGAGCAGTCTCTTCCCGGCACTCTTCCGCCTCAACACTTCAGATTGCCTTTCCTCCAAAACTTGTAAAGCCTCTCTTTTCCCTTTCTCCGTTATCCATCCTCTTCTTCTTCTTCTCCTTCGCAAGCATCATCATAATCATCATCATCTCTCTGTAAACAGTGACGTCACCCGCAACTACCTGAACGGCACAATACCTAAAGAATGGGGCTCTACGAAGTTGCTCAACATGTACGTGCTCTCTCTCTCTCTCTCTCTCTCTCTCTCTCTCTCTCTCT
>BCNH02000006.1:5140185-5157220 GCA_001662345.2 Metrosideros polymorpha var. glaberrima
TTGTTTACGCTAGAAGAGTTAAATGGATCAGTGCTACTTAAGTATTTGACAATTGAATGTGTATGTACTTAAAGCATGTCCTGTGTGCCTGTTTTATGATGTATAGGAGATTAAACATAGCAAAAGTGCTTAGGCTCTCTATTTGGTTCTTTCCATAACAATGGCCCTAGATTGTTTGGTGAGTGCACTTCTTACGTGCTATTTAGAAGGTCTGCAGATAGGACCTTGATGTCTTGTCCCTAGTTTTGAAAATAGGCAGGACACTAGAAGTGCCAAAAATTGTGTATGGCGCTCACTTTAGTATCAATTTTTTTTTTTGGATCACTTATATACAAATTTCTGAAAAAACGATCTATTAAATGCCAACTCTAGTTATGGTCGCTGGAAATCCAACATGGCCTTAATTTATTAATTTCTTAGACTGACGTGGCTTGCCGACAAGCCCAGTCAGCATCTAACCGCTAAACGACGCCATATGCTAGGTTCGCCCCAAATTAAAAACCCTAAATCACCAAATTGAAGCACATTCCCAAATTTGAAACCCTAACTTCCACTCAACCGAAATTCATGATAAACACATTCACTCCTTGTTATCAAAATTAGCTAAAAGGAGGGTAAAACCTATCGCCCAATCCGAAAGAAATTTTTGGTGGCTGCCGGGAATTGGGTGTTCTATCGCGAAGTCATTTATGCTTCTTAGTGACTAGTGTAGCTCTGATATGCCAGCATTCAAAAGAAGAATTGGATGGGAGCACAAGCAATCAAAACATGGATTTCTAAGAAGCTGCCGATTTTTTCCGGAACCCAATCAAGTACCCTTATTAAATTTCCCAAAAAACAGAAGGGGGGAAAGACAAGGGCCACCATACCCAGGAAGCGGTTTGGAGAGGGTGGCAAAGGCGAAGCGGTGGTTGGGGTTGATGGTGAGCTTGGAGTGGACGAAGAGGAGGATGAGCTGCTTGATGGTGTTGAGCCTGGTGAAGGGCCGGCCATAGGGGCCTGTCACCTTCATGTCCACAAGGGACTCGGCATCAACGTCGAGTCAGAAGGGTATGTCCTCGCTGCTTGTCCGCAATGGCTTCAGGGCGTAGCGAGGCAGCACTGAGGTGTCTCCCTCCACTCCCTTCATCATCACTCCTGAGCCCTATTTTTCCCTTCTGTGCGACATTGTGCGACGTCATTTTACTTCACTGAGTTATGTAGGATTGCGCGACATCGTTTAATCTATCCACATGGACTGATTTTCTTTTAAAATGCGACATCATATGAAACTTTTAATTATAAATGCCACATACTTATTTTGGCCGGCATTCCTCGCCGGAGGCACTTAAATGATAGTTTTTTCTTCGATTTGGTACTTCAGTGGTCTGGCAAAAACTTTTGGCACTAAAATGAGCGCTGTACACAACTTTTGGCACTATTAATGTCCTTCTGCCCTTGAAAATGATGAGAAAGTCCTAAGCTTCTTGGACTGTTTAACAATGGCACATCTTTCATCTTTCTGCCCAATGATTGATTGGATGACATTGGCACATCTTCCCTAATTATTTATTTTGTCTTAGAAGGACAAGAAGCGAGGAAATAGTTAATAATCTAGTATGCCAGTATCCTTCATTATGTTCAGCTTTGTGTACTAGTGTTACGGTAATTATTCCCCATGCACTCCAAGTTTACAAGGTTCAAGTTTTTCCTCTGTCATTGATTTCCTTTATCTTTTACCTCCCGCTGAAAGCTCTATATTGATATCATTAGTTAACTGATTTTTTTCTACACCACTAATAATTAAATGCTTTTAATCTGCGAAATAATGTGTTTTCGAGGTATAACTCTAAAACATTTCAGTTTGAGTGCGTAAAGTACATGAGGAACTGACTCAATCAAATATTCTTGTTTAGCTATCTGACTGGAAACCAATTGACTGGAGCAGTCCCGGATTGGATCCTGAAGGATGCAGAATTTGTGTAAGCTTAGCTGCCTGAAGAAAATTTATTGTTTAATCACGAAATTGCTTCTAGCTCTATTTGGCTAATCTTGCACTGTAGTTAGCAATTATGCATTCCCATCTTGCATCTTAATGGTTTGTAGCCTATGGAGTGAAATGGAAACGTCATGAGTACCTTTCTCCTTGTTGGGATCTGTTAATTGGAAAGTCGTTTGTAAGACAGGAGGCTCAATTGTGTGGTACGCATAAAAAATATATATAAAGTGGGCTGTCTTGGAAGTGCCAAGTTAGTCCCACTTTCCGCTATACAAAAAGGCATTCCCAGCTCTAGATCTTTTTCAAACCTCTTGGAATGATAAAAATAACACTTGGAAAATCTTCTCTGAAAGTTTGTCTAACGCATCCCTGTGGAATATGATTAGTTGCTTGGGCTATTTCTTGCTAATAACAATGTTTATGGGTTTGTGTATTAGAGAACTCTACAACCGAAACAAGTGTACCTAATAAGATGAAGCTGACTTAGTAATAAGATAATCTGACTTAGTAGCCGTTGGAATCACGGTTCTATTTTTGCCTTTTTGCCTTATACACCATGTCTGTTATACTGTTACTGGGTAAAAATGTATTTATGCACTCCAACTAGTTCTAAAGTCTCCATTGATTCCCATTAGTCATTCTCGTTTTAATTATTTTAGATATGATATCTCGAATAAAAAATAAATTTTAACTTTCATGAACTTGTGATGTTTTCGCCTTTCAACTTGCCTTGCCTGTCCATAAATTGCAACTGGTCTCCCTTTTTGGACATAACAATCTTTTGATGGAATGACTTCCAGTGTATTCTTCAAATTGATAATATTTTGGAAACGGTTGACTATTTCCTTGTGTAGTGACCTATCATACAACAACTTCACTGCTGGAGTCTCAGAATGTCAAGTACGAGATGTGTATGTACTACTTCCTTCAGTCTAAGTCCAGGGCTCCCCTCAAATGTGGGGTTATGAGTAACTTATAATCCTGCACGTGTACATATTTCCATTTCTCTACTGAATGTTGATTTTGTCTTTCCTCTACAGCAACTTGTTCGCAAGCTCGGCGGCTGACAATGCGTATGTTAGAGATTAAATTTTTCACCAAGAGAATTGGATTTCCAGGGATATTTATTTTAATTGTTTATGTACGTAGCATCGAACCCCATTTAGAATGATGATGATTGTAACATTAATATCTTTGTTGACTTGCTCAGACCCTTATATCCTGCCACAAGTGGACTTGTCTCATGTTTGAAAAGTCAGCATTGTCAAAAAAGTAAGTTGATCTGGTGTACATCCTATCATTATCATCAGATCCTAATATTGCATCATATTCTCTGTGTATTTCCTCATCAAAAGTATCTCCTTGTCAACTCTGCTTTCGGCTATTGTGTCAATCTTTGATAGTTAATGCATAGTTACTCTAGAAATTTCAAAAGCCACCTCCATGAAAAAATGTATTGCTCTCTTTGTGGCTGTTTCTTTACTCCATCCAGATCAGCAAAAAAAAGGGGAACTTAATTTTTCTCTTTGTGGCTGTTTCTTTACTCCATCCAGATCAGCCTAACCTCTTTATAAATTGCGGTGGGAGCAATGCAACAATAGGGAACACCACATACAGCGAGGATAAAAAGCCGCCTACAGCTTCAAGTTTTATCATGGGTGGAGATAACTGGGCCTACAGTAGTACTGGTCACTTCCTTGATGACAATATTGATCCAGATAGATATATAGCCAACATTGTATCCGTACTCTCCACGGATAATGCCCAACTTTACATGAAAGCACGGCTTTCTCCTATCTCTCTAACTTATTATGGTTTTTGTCTGATGAATGGGACCTACATTGTACGCCTTCATTTTGAGGAGATAATGTTCACAGGCAATGAAAGTTATACAAGCCTTGGAAGGCGAGCTTTTAATGTTTATATACAGGTAAATCTTGTGCATTATGTAGTGCTTGTTCTATGTAAAGCATATAAAGCATTCAATATGTTATGGTTGGGTTGTTTATCTAAATATTTCGTATTTGCAAGTCATGATCTGATCACAGTTTCTTCATTCTACTGAGACTGAAAGTTTCACCTTGTTCGGTGTGGAGACACTCAACTTGAATCAGATTAAACGTTATTTCAGGGGAAATTGGTGTGGGAAGATTTCAACATTGAGATTGAAGCAAATGGAGTTGGAAAGCAGGTCATAAGAGATTTTGCTGCCACAGTGACTGAGGGCACTCTGGAGATATGCTTATATTGGGCTGGGAAAGGAACCGATGCTATACCTGACAGAGGAGTCTATGGTCCTCTTATATCTGCTATCTCCGTCTATCGTGGTATGCAGACAGACACTTCCATGTTTCACTTGGTGCTTCTCTGTTGAGAAAGTTACTTGTATTCATGTTGAAAAGAATACCCATATGTTGTCTTGCATCAGAAATCATCAATAGGCTATTCAGTTACTTTGTTTGGTTGCAAATGCACACTGTTGGATTCAGGCCATTGGCATAAGTTACAGTTGATCTAATCAATTTCCATAGTTGCTGACTAGGATCTATTATTCTTCTCTTAAGAGGTGAAAATTGGTTATAGTTTTGCTTTGTTTTCTTTCTAGCTGAGCATGTTTTCTGTGTGTTAATCCTGCTATTTAGACTATGAAATGATGGCCTCATTCACTTTTCTGCTTTGGATCAATGACCATTGGGCCTGTATTATACAGTATAGCCTCGAGAATGAAGAGCATATTTTGTTTCTGTTTCTTTTTCCCTTTGTATTTAGTATTAAATGTTCCAAAGATGATTTCTTCACTGCTCATTTATCTGATAGTTTTTGTAGAGTACTCTGAGCGGCTTTCATGTCCTCTTGATTCTCAATTAGTGTGCTGTCCCATCTATTGCTTTCCGTGTTCACCAAGAAGCTACAGATATTTTTCTGCATTTATGTCTACCCAACTGAACAGTTTTGGGGAAATATTTACGTGTTCTTTCTTCACTGCAGGCTTTGAAACCCCACAAGAGTCGGCCAGCCCACCAGAGTCGACCAGCATATCTGCTGGCACAGTGGTTGGGATTGTGGCTGCTATAGTTTTTGTAGTTTTCCTTATCCTGGTTATCCTTTGGTGGAGAGGATGTCTTGGACGTGAAGATGAAATGGCACAAGGTAGTTGCTTATCTGGAGTCTCTGTTATTTAGTTCACAGTTCACATATATCTGTCAATAAGTATGAGAATGTTATGCTCTTTGAATACATTTTCTCCCTTTTGTATTCTGTTGGGGGAGAGAGGTAATCACATTGCATCATTTATATTTCAGCTAATCACACAGTTTTCCTGTCAAACTGTTGGTGCATGACTCTTCTTCTTCTTCTTCTTCTTCTTCTTCTTCTTCTTACCTTTCATGGTGGGGGAAGGGCTAATCACAATGCATCATTAATACTGCAACTATATTACTCAGTTCCCCTGTAAAACAGTTGATGCATGATATTTGTGCATTCCATTGGGTATTCGATCTGACACAAAAAGAAAAAATAAAATTTTTATCAAGCCATAATAGAGCTAAAGTGTCGTACATCCTTTTGGTTCACCCAATGAAGGGATAGATAGTTATAGGGAGAGAATGGCATATTGTTTATCAGATGTGTGTAGATATATTAATTGGGTCTCTTTGGGGGCACAATCTACTATAAATGCCAGAACTTCACATTTACGAGAGATTGAAACATACAAACCTTGCCTTACATTTACAAAGTGGGTTTTTTCTATGATGTTTCTTTTCCTTAAACACCCTAAAGACATTCTCATTTTACTTTTCAAAGTACATACTGCCAACCGACTTTCCTAGAAAATAAATTTCAAGATGCTAAGATACTCAGTACTGAACTTGCTCAGACCAAAACGTCATAACAAGGTTTTCTGATACATTGAGAAGGAATTGCTATGTCTTTGTTAGATAGTGGATTATATACTTCAGCTGTTGACTCCTCCAAATTCTTAGAAGTTCCAAAACATGGTGCGGACTTGAAGGGTCTAGCGTTGCAAATTGGTTCATTTACCTTGCGACAGATTAAAGCTGCCACAAACAATTTTGATGCTGCCAATAAGATTGGAGAAGGTGGTTTTGGTTCTGTGTACAAGGTATGCTGGAAAATCGTTGAATTAACTTCCCCCAATTCCCAACAGAAAAGATCTGTAGAAAGCAGTATTCAATGTAACTGAATCTTCCTAGCATAGATCTGATGTCAAAGTTCAATTGCAGGGTCTTCTATCAGATGGCACCACTATAGCAGTGAAGCAGCTTTCATCCACATCCAAGCAAGGAAATCATGAGTTTGTGACTGAGATTGGGACGATTTCTGCTCTTCAACATCCGCATCTTGTGAAACTCTATGGATGCTGCATTGAAGGGAATCAACTTTTGCTGGTTTACGAGTACATGGAAAATAACAGTCTTGCTTGTGCTTTATTTGGTAATTTGATATCACACTGTTCTTCGCTGATTTCAGCTAATGACATGGGAATAAAGTAGTTGTGATGTCTTTTGATACAATTGAAGGTCCTGAAGAATTTCAGTTAAAGTTGGACTGGAGGACAAGACACAAGATATGCGTGGGTATTGCCAAGGGCTTGGCATATCTTCATGAAGAATCAAGGCTGAAGATTGTGCATAGAGACATCAAAGCTACTAATGTTTTACTGGATAAGGATCTCAACCCTAAAATATCAGATTTTGGTTTGGCAAAGCTTGATGATGAGGACAACACACATATTAGCACCAAGATTGCTGGAACTTAGTAAGTTTCTTGCTTTGTGTTCCTGTTAACCTAAGTAGGAGCCAGTGACAACACAAAAGCATGGAATAGAAACATTTAGTCTGATTTATGAAAAGTGAGTTGAATGGAGCTTTGTGGTTCATTCACATCATCCAAAAGCATGGTGCTCGACAAATCTGGCTTAACCACAAAGCTCTATGCCTGTCTCACCACTCTTCACGCTAATTAGGAAAAAAATGTTAATTATGTCACATACCCAACCATTAAGTAATGATACTCTGATATTGACATGTAATTGTTAATTTGAATATAACTTAATATTATAGGCAATAGAGCTCATTCGCCCGTGTTTCTGTTGTATGCATACGGAAAAACATAAATAAGCATGTTCACATGTTTCAGAAGATTGCGTTAGCATGTGTGAAAAGCCAACTTATTTATGAAAAGAATGTGATTAATTAGGGAAAAGATAAAACTGTAAGTTCATTCTACTAACTCCTATATTAATTCAACAAAAAAGAACTGTATCATTAACTAATTTCCGCTATCTCAACAATCTTAGATAATCTAATACAATTTCTGGAAAGTTCATATCCTCCTACGCGAGATTTCACTCAAAAGATTGATAATATCCTACATGCTTCATTTACTACGTTAAGAACAATTCAAGATAGATATTTCGTATGGTAATTCAGTGTGCCCTACTTAATGTGTTCACTCAAACAAAAAGCTTGTGAAATTATGATGATTCAATAATGATGCAATACATTTTAACAACCTCTATTGACATGTAATTTAATTATTTTCGTTATGTTTTCCCAATCACAATCAACTTAAAGCAAAACAATTTAATGAACAACAACAGCTACTATATGTTAAAATTTTCTATATAAATTATCTATATATTCTCCTTTGCATGAAAAACACAATTTCTTAGTAAATATGTGTCACATGATAACATAGATGATGCACTTGCAAGTGAATTGCAAAATACTAAAACCAAAGTATACAAAGCAAGCACGTGTGTCGCGAGGGTTAAAAAGCTAGTGAGGAAGTGAAAGGCTGTTTTTCTACTGGTACAGCAACAACAATGACAACAAACCTAAGAAGCTTTTCTGCCCTGGGCTTGGCTTTGGGAATCCTCCTACTGCTGCTGCCCATGTATCGTGTTTTAAACTCTTTTTTTCAGTCGGAGTGCCTCTTTTCCAAGTTATAAAGTCATATATGTACGCTGATAATTATATAGAACAACAATGGTCTGTTTCTTTTTTTGAAATATTCTCAGTAAATTCTATTAGAAAATTTATTGGATGCACTTGTTCTTTTCCTCTACTCTTCAGACCATAGTGTCACATTTAGGAATATCTCCTCCTTTTGAATTTTAGGAATATGAAGTATGTGCTTTTTAAGACAGTTACCTTGTTGCAAACACAAGCTCTTTTCTTGTTGTGCAGTGGATATATGGCACCGGAGTACGCAATGCGTGGTTACCTCACTGACAAAGCCGATATCTATAGTTTTGGCATCGTTGCCTTAGAACTTGTTAGTGGCCGATGCAACATTAGTTACCAGAAAAAGGAGGAATGCTTTTATCTACTCGATTGGGTAATTGACTCTATCGTTGAAAAGTTTTCAATTATGATTGTTTCCGTATTTAAATCTCTGCTTGTGCCGGTGGAAAGATGGATTAAGAAGTGTGAGCATAGTATATAACTCCTCATATGCACTTTTAATGGTTGTGAAGGAGCGTCACAGTTATTAGCTATTGAAACCTGTTTAACGAATTGTGATGCCATTAAGTGCATTTGTCATTTTAAATTAATCCAATTCTTCTTATTATGTTGGTCTATACTGAATTTGAAAGGAGAAAGTAACTCTTGCAATAGCCAGTCTATGGTGTTCATGCTCAAGACGTGCAACTTTGGGTGGGGGCGGTCACGGATGAGTCTGGTTCTGAGAAATTGAAACTGGAAACTACCTGGTGACATTCATTCTCCCTGTAGTTTCATTAGGGCCAAACAAGTCCTTTGAGTACTTTCGAGTTTTGACAATTACTGTTGGATCAAAAAGTTTTCAGGACCATGGCTTGACCCAAATATTCATGTATTTTCAATTTAGATTTGACTTTTTTTAACATTCACATAATTGAGTCCTTAGATTTTATTTTGCTTTGAGCAAGCCAATCATTAGCAAAAATAATCATTGTTAGTCCCCGTCAAATCTGATTTTCACCTAATTTATGTAATCAGGTAACTCTTGTTTAACTGGAATTGCTAGTAAAATGCAATGAATGGTGTGAACGTTTGATGGACGATTCTACCATTTCATGTAATGACAAACTGACAAATTATTCGTGCCGGTAAAACTCAATAAGAACTGGTGATTTTAAAGTAGTGCTGGTATATTTTTTGCAACCGGTTAACTGTTATTAAGGGATCAACTAAGCCTGAAGTTTACTAACTTTTTATTTAAATATGTTACAAAGTCATGTTTCACCTGTATTGACTCATTCGATTCTTTTCTTCTGTTTATAACCTATAATGAAGATGATAAACTATCGACTGCATTTGTCACGGAATTATTGAGGGACGGAATATATTTCCTTCTTCCTGTAGTATTCTGAACATATTCTGCTAATGATTAGTACCTGAAATTTGAGAGGGAAATATACCACTTTCCATTTCTGTTTCTAGGCATGCGATTTAAAGGAGAGAGGAAATTTGATGGATCTAGTTGATGGGAGGCTCGGTTCTCATTTTGACAAAGAGCAGGTGCTGGCGATGATAAAGGTAGCTCTGCTGTGTACTAATGCGACTCCAACACTCAGGCCGGTGATGTCATCTGTGGTTAGCATGCTTGAAGGCAAGGTTGCTGTTCCAGTGCTGGACTCCGAGGGCACCATCAAGGCTGAGGAGAAAATTGAGGCCATGAGGAAGCATTTTAAAGGTAACAAAGACCAGGCAGTTGGTGAAAATATCACCAATGGTATGTTCACCGAAGGGCCAGGCACTGGAATCGTTTCTTTACCATCTGCTAATGATCTCTATACGACACCTCTGGATACCGATTACTGCCAGAACAGAGAATAAGAAATGGTTTGCAGCGTTCTGAGTTTTTTAGTTCTTGAAAGAACTAGGCTTTATTTGGTGATCCATTCAGTGGATTACATTTGAAACTGAAGGTATTGATTGATACTATAAAGCAAACGGTGACTCTTATGCTGTGTAGGGATTGTGTATTGTGAACTAATTACTGGGAAAGCCAAGAGATAATGGTTTGTTGTCTGGTGGTTGTATTGCTGGTTCTTTTGATATTGTTATTCAAACAGAGAGCATGTTGCAACTTTTCCTCTTCAAATAATGACGATGTAGATGGTTGACACCGTAAGGGAGGGAATTTATTATGGAAGCTTTTCATTGGTTGAATGGCAACATGTGCAAAGTGGGACATTCTTTCTATGGATTTGTTTTGTTAACGAACTCGACCCGTTATATGTTGCTAGTCAAGAATTATTCTGAGAAAATTTGAGTCTCTCTCTTTAGTGTGGATGATGATTGGCCAACTTAATCTACCCCATCTTTGATAAATTTATCTGTAGAAACTTGAATTTCTAGTAACCATTTCTTTCAAATGGAAAACTACCTCGTCAGTAGAGTACTTCGTTCTATGAATGGTTCTGTATTCTAAGTCAATGCCAAAAAGGGTCTTAGGTTAATGTCAAAAAAATCAAACAAGTTAAAAACCTCAATGGGTTCATTTGCCCACCATGAGATTTGAGAAGTTGGGGCGGGATGAATAATGACTAACCTGTCATCCCACGACGAGGTGGTGGGCCCCATAAATTGAAGTGTTGACATCAAAGGCGGTGATTCGCTGCTAATCCCAAAACTACAACTCAGCAAAGCAGAAAGCAAATCTGCTGCAACTTCCTAAATCCTAATTCCTAACCCCCCCAGCCCTCTAACGAAAGTGGAAACCAAATCCTGTAGTCAAGTAACTAACCAAAAAAGAATGACAAAGTAGAATCCAACAAACGCCTGTATATCAGTGGACATGACCCGTGGCTTCTCTCTCTGTGCAAGAAGAGCCCTTTGGGTTGCTATTTGCAGTGAGATAAAAGGGTTGGGGTTGTCGGGTACAAATGCAATGCAGATGGGCTTCTTCATGTTCTTTTCATCGGAAACTGGTTTTGATGTTGATTGTATGGGGTGGGACTTGGGTTGTGGAAGCAGTACAGGGAAGCATCAACAAAGAGCCCTAGTGTGATGTGTTCCGGGGGGATTGGATGAAGGACCAATCCTACCCTCTCTACAACCACTCCATCTGTCCCTTCAGTTCCCCTGCCTCAAGAATGGCCGTCCCTACCTCTCCTTCACCAATTACCGGTGGCAGCAACGGAGTAAGATTATTGGTGTAATGATTAAGCAAAGAGACAATCCTTGGAGAGGTTCGATAATCTAACTACCGTAGTAGGATTTAGGTTGAGGGACTGCGAGATGAAAATTATGCTTGAATTTTCTCATAAAACTTATTCTTTTAGAGCGCCCGGGGGCGGAAGCCGCCTTGGTCCCTGCTGTCTGCTAGGCAGAGTTTTCTTTAAAAAGGAAATGAAAGTGCAGAAGAAATACCTCCCCCACCCACCAAAAATTTTCTAAAAAAAATTTTAGTCCAAGAAGCTATTTCCAAGCTTTTTTGTTACCATATGCAGACCTCAACAGAGGAGAGCCAGAGAGAGAATCAGGATCAGAACTCACAAAGCAAATATCCCAAAAACAGAGGGTCGAAAAGAAAAACTTAGACAGCCATTATAGAGAAGGGTTTGGTGATTCTCGCGTGCCTTCATCTTATGGCAAGAATTGAGCGTCACACTCGAAGACCGCAGAGAAAAGCACGACAAGAACAACGCCGTCAACAACTCCGGAAACTGAACCCAGAGGCACCACCATCGTTAACTTCCGCTTATCACCGCTCGCGTGAAACCGACCCAACTCCGACCTCGATTTCCTTGAAAAACCGTTTTCCAAGTGCAAAACGACCCGGAAACGCTGCCTCCACCATGAACAAAACAACGCAAAGAAGTGATTTTGGAGAGGAGGTGAGATGAGATTTTTTGAGCGCTTTGTGTATGTGAGAGAGAGAGAGAGATTGCCGTTGGAGGGAAACATTAAAGTTACGATTTATCGACAAGTAGGATCTCATTTTTAAGCTCTGTTTGTTTCGCCGAAACTATATAATTTAAAAAATATTTTTCTAAAATCCTATTGCTTAAAATAATTAATAAATAAATAATATTTTCATTGTTCATTAAAAACATCGATAATGAAAACATTTTTCATTAACAAATTATTTTAAGCGATACAAGCAATTAATTTTATGAAATTTTTTCAAAAAGTGTAACTAAATCGTAAAATTTGTTAAATTTGATTTTTGCTTAATTTTAGGGATATGCACACTAGAAGTCCTAAAACTTATCATAAAAGTGCAATTAAGTCATTAAACTTCAAAAAGTGTAATCAAATACTCAAACTTATCAAATTTGTACAATGGAGTCTTTTTGTGAATACCATCAATTTATATAACGGAAAATGTTGACGTGGCGTTTTTAAATTAATTTCTTTCTCATGCGTGAATTTTTTTATTATTGTATTTTTCAAATCATATTTAATTAAATTAAAAAACTAAAAAGCTAAAATTTTAATTAAAAAACAAAACTGAAAAAAGAGAGAAAAGAATGGCAAGTCTCACCAGTGCGGCGCTGTCACCGCCACCCATCACCGGAGTGGCCGGTGAAGGTTGTCGGCCCAGGGTGAGGGTGGCCACCCTCGCCAGCCCTGAGCAAGGCGCTGCCGTGAGGCACTGCCACTTTTTTTTTCCAATTTTTTTTAAATAAAATGTGAGCCTTTTTAATTTAATTTAAATATGATTTGGAAAATAAAATTGATAAAAAAATTCTATGTAGGAAAGAGAAATTATTTTTAAAATGCCACATCAGCATTTTACATTAGACAATTTGATGGTTTTAACGGAAGGACTCGATTGCACCAATTTGACAAGTTTTAGGACTTGATTGCAATTTTTGAAAGTTATAAGACTCAATTGCACTTTCTCGACAATTTTAGGACTTCTAGTGTATTTACCCCTTAATTTTAAATACTTTAAACTTTCGTAATATAAAAAAGGAAAAATAGCCACAAAAGAATCACAAACTATACCTATTGTAATACATTTACCATGAACTTTTTTGTGGTATAAAAAACCCCAACTATGCTCACTATGACACATTTACCTTAATCCTTTTTTTTTGTGACATAAAAAATCTCAAACTTGTATCTATGTGACACATTTACTCTCCGTCAAGGTTTTATTAGATATTTTTTCAACCAAAATAGCGCTTTTTTTATTTCACTTAAGCTACATGAGCATCGCTGTCATATCAACGTTATTTGCTTTTTGGTGTCCATGTAGATAGATTTTTAACAGTTCTCATTGACAGAATTTTGACGGAAGGTAAATGTGTTACATAGGGATAAGTTTGGGATTTTTGGTGTCTTAGAAAAAAGTTTACGATGAATGTGTCATAGTTGGCATAGTTTAAGGGTTTTTTTGTGGCTTTTGGCGTATAAAAAATGTTTTGAAACATAAATTACCATATAATTTTTGAAACTTTGAGTTTTATTTTGCAACTCTATATACGTCTGATCTACAAATGTAATTTTTGTGGCGTTACCTTTCAGGTCATTGTTGTTATTACTGGACTAGTCAAAGAGCTTTTGTGAGCAGCTCAAGTAAAGCGTTATAAGTTTGACTTGGAGTGATCTATTTCGCATATATTCCGTTTTTAATGGGTGATACCCTTGTCTACATCGAAAGAGACTTAGGTATGTTCCTATACGAGCAACCGTTAGTGAATGGAATAGGATGTCAAAATATTCCACCAGCGTACAACTCTCATTATCTGAATAAGTTTTGTGGGGCTATTAGACCGTCCTCGTGTATTTGAAATTCCAACATGTAATATAATTTTTGGATAAATGCACTGAAAGTCCCAAAACTAATTACGAAAGTGCAATTGAATCCTAAAATTTACAAAAAGTGCAATTAAGTCCTAAAAATTGTCAAATTGATGTAATCTAGTCATTCTATTAACTCCATCCAACTTGACTAATAGAAAATACTGACGTGATTTTTTTTATTACTTTCTCTGTCATATGTGGCGATGACATGGTTAAAACGATATAGTTTTGATCCAAATCAAATTTTTAGTACCAATTTTATTCAAAGTATATTAAAAAAATAAACTAATTTAAAAAAACAAGAAAGGGAAAAAAAAGAAGAAGGAAAAATCAAGTGACACCGCTGCCAGCCCACCACTGCCGGGAAGGGTTGGCGATGGCTAGTGGGGGTTGCCAAAAATTGGCCTTTATACATGGATACTAATCAAAATTGGTCGGAACTACAATGATAAATTGTCAAAAGGTTTAGATTCAAATGGTACAATTAAAAGGTTTATGATTGAATTAGCACAAATGTAATAAGTTTAAAACTTTTTTGGTCTCCTAAGCTATATGTAACAGGTTGTTAATGGGTTCAAGTCCAATGTTTACAACAAATGTCATGCGGAGGGATCAATTGTGAGGAATACATTGTGAGAGAAGAGTGTCTAACCTTTTTGTCAAAATATTTTTATGGGTAAATGCCACCAAATACCCTAAACTTTGTCTTCTGTGACATATTTATCTTAAACTTTTTTTTTGTGATACCAAAACCTCAAACTTATACTCGTGCAACACATTTACTCTAAAACTTGTATAGTATGACAAATTTACCCCAAACTTCTTGTTGTGACATCAAAAACCCCAAACTTCTATTCATGTGACATATTTATCCAAAAAAATTGCATGATCCAAGGGCATTTTTTTTTTATCTTTTACCTTTTTTTATTAAATAGAATATTTAAAAATACTTTTAAAAAAATCAGGGGCAAAGGCGACAGGCCCTCACCGCCGCCACCCCTGTCGCCAGAGAGGGCCAGCGGGGGCTTGGCCAAGGCTAGCGGGGGTCACTGGGGCCTCGGCCAAGGCACGGCGACGGGGGCGGTGAGGGCCTACCGCCCTTGCCTCTGATTTTCGATTTTTTTTCTTTGTTAAATATTTTTAAATATTCTATTTAATAAAAAAGTGAAAATAAAAAATAAAAAAAATTGGGGGTAAATGTGTTACAGAAGTATAAATTTGAGGTTTATGGTGTCACAGAAAAAAAATTTGGGGTAAATATGTTAAATTTAGGATTTTTGGTGACTTTATCCTATTTTTATTGCAGAGATACATCGGTCGATGGACTCCATAAGAGTGAAAAAGTGACTTCACATGTTTCCCAACATCCTGTACTCACGTCCCACCTTTGGGACGTTTGCGGAGCGCCTGAGTATTCCACTGGGACGGTGTAAATCCCAACGCGCTCTGAGACACTTCCTAAATCATCCCTAGTTACTCAGGGACGATTATTAAACGTCCCAAACTGGCTCGAAAATTCCCCCAAAATAGAGAATTGGGTTCTTTTTTATTTGCCTAATGAATAAAACATGTTGGATTTAGTAAGACTGATTTATGAAAAAGAATGATATGCTAAAGCGACGTGTGAAAAAGCTTTTTGTTTATTGTAATTGATTCCGTTGATCACGTTTTCTATAGGATAAGTTTATTGGGACATTTGTGGAATGGCTTTCATTTCAACTTTTTCCAATTCTCTAGCTGCACACGGTCCGGGAAGGTAAAAGAATTATTTGACTTCTTATAAGCCAAGAAAAAAAAAAAAAAGTAAACTTGTCTAGTTGACTTGGATTAATCTATTTCGAATATATTCCATTCAATAGGGGAAACACTTGTCAACATCGATAGAGACTTAGATATGCTTATGTACAAGCAACCATTAATGAATGGGATATAGAAAAAAGGGACAAACTGTTTCAGATTCCACGACCGTAAAACTCAATTATTGTCATAGGTAGTCCCTAGGATTATTATATTGACCACCGGCTGTGAATTTCAAATTCAACATACATGATAACATATTTTCTGTATCCAATTTGACAAGACAATTTTATCATTGTTTATATTCAATATATATGATACCATCAACTACGTACAAATTATGATCTTGGATCATCTACATAGGCCAAAGGACTGAATTTAATTGATTTATAAAGATTGTAAGGAGTTTCATTGGCCTCCACATGATCGGATCTCCGCGTCCGTACCTCTCAACTATTCAAAAAACAATTGGTCACAACTGAAGTAAAGAAAAAGAGGGAAAGAAAAGATCTTTTCAAGAAGGTGAATCTAACTATTTTCCAGGTAACTTAATAAGCTAATCAAGTTTCTAAGGGTCGTGGAACTTGGACTCCACCATCGTTGGACTGTTTAACAATAAGCTAAACCTGAGACGTGGTCCTAGCAAAATCAGAGCAATGGAAAAGACTATTGTCGTTGGAAGAACAAAATGAAAGAGGGAAAAAATGATAGGAATAGAAAGACTTTATATAAGGTAGATGATAAGTATCAATCCTAAGGAAGACTTGGGGGCGTCACTCACTTTCAGCCGTCACTCTCCCTGTATCGCTCTCGCTCTCGCTCTCGCTTACAGACGGACAAAAGCGAAAGTCTTTGTCCACTCTCCCTCTTTTTATACATGCATGCCATGAAGTTAAAACCACACATTCTTAACAGTCATCTCTCTCTGGATTGAACTTGAGATTGAGATGATGACGAATCTCTACTCGGCTCAATCTCTCTTCTCTGTGCTCATCCTTCTGTGCGCCATTAACTCAACTGCTGCCGCCACTCTTCTGCCCCCCGACGAAGGTGAAGTAAATAATGAAACCCACCAATCTTGTATTGCTTTCATCGTAGTACTGTTCCTTTTTCCTCCTCCTGTTTTGGGCTCCCACGTATACCGAGTTGTGTTCGTTTGTGCTTTCTTTCTCAGGTAAAAGAAAGATGTTATGCATATATTCAACCTCAAGCACGCGCGAATCTGACCTCGTTCGTGCTTGTTTTTGCATGAGATGTTGCTCTTCCTTTTGACTTGTTGGCTCTTTTCTCTTTCAGTGAATGCGTTGAAAGAAATAGCAGCAACGTTAGGGAAAACGGACTGGGATTTCTATGCAGATCCATGCAGTACAATTGGTACATGGGGTGACATTAAAGTGCCTTATCAAACTAAAAACGCTCTCACCTGTGACTGCAATTTCACCGACGCCAACAACAAAACCGTGTGCCATGTCATCAGCATGTAACCCCC
>BCNH02000006.1:5261002-5285727 GCA_001662345.2 Metrosideros polymorpha var. glaberrima
TGATGAGATTTTATCAAATTCAACAATTAAATATCATATATGCAATAATACTTCGATGGGGGAGACTCTTAAGTAGTCACGTTTAATAACTTTTATTATTAAATCGACCAATTAACTGTTAAGTATCGACGCACAATCACACGAAAAAGAGTAAAAAGTTTAAAGAGAGAAATCAAGACGCAAGATTTTATCCTGGTTCACCCTTAAACTAGGGATACGTCCAGCAGAGGATTCTACTATAATTTAGCACCTCGCCCTCTCGTTACATCACTCAATTACAAGAGAAAGAGAGTATATATAAGCAGTAGCTATTCATGGGCCCAAGCCCAAACTACTAATAAAAAATATGGGCTTAAATCATAAAAGCCCTCTGGCTTTCACGGGGCGCTGCCCCCTTCAACCCCCGCCGGGGCGGCTCTCCCGGACCCCTGCCAGCTCACCTGGGAGCGGGACCCCAGTGCTTTCCTGTCGATGGGCAGTATGAACCACACCCCAACATTCTCCCACTTGGTGAATACTTCACATACTTTTTTAAACCCAATACAGTTGTACACCATTCAAACTTTTCTGCACTCACTGCCTTGGTTAAAAAATCTGCACTATTCACCTGTGTATCAACTTTTTCTAGCACAATAATTTTCTGCTCCACTTTATCTCGGATGAAGTGATATTGTATGCTAATGTGCTTTGTTCTTGCATGAAATCCGGGATTCTTAGCCAAAAATATAGCACTCTGGCTATCACACCCAATCTTCACTCCTCCTTGTATAAAACTAAGTTCTTTACACAATCTACGCAACCATATCACTTCCTTTGCCACATGAGTAAGGGCCATGTATTCTGCCTCAGTAGAAGATAATGCCACCGTGCTCTACCTCTTACTCATCCAACTCACTGCTCCGCCAAATAACGAAACAACGTATCCGCTGGTTGACCTCCTACTATCAATGTCACCTCCCCAGTCAGCATCCACAAAACACTTCAGTTCTAATTCTTTCTGTACCTTTGAGCTTTTCATGCTATCATAACATAGCTCAAAGTCAGATGTACCGCGAAGATAACGAAGCACCCGTTTTGCTGCCATCCAATGCTCTTTCCCTGGATTAGACATATATCTGCTCAATACTCTCACTCTTGAGCAATATCTGGACGAGTACATACCATGGCATACATCAAGCTCCCAACTGTGCTTGCATATGGGACTGTTGCCATCTCTTCAGCTTCCTCTTCAGTCTTGGGACACTGGAGCGCTGATAATTTGGAACTTGTGGACATGGGGTCTTTACTGGTTTACAGTCTATCATGTTGAATTTCTTCAACACACTTTCAACATATTTCTTCTGGCTTAGCCACAACTTCCCATTCTCACGCTCCCTTTTTATCTGCATACCCAAGATGAAATTTGCAGGGCCTAGATCTTTCATCTCAAACTATTTTGCTAACAACCATTTTATAGTGCTAATCATTCTCATATTATTTCCAACTAGCAGCATATCATCAACATATAAGATTAAGATAACAAAATCATCATCTAACCTCTTCACATAGACACAATGATCAGCATCACATCGAACAAAGCCAAGCTTCAAGACATATGAGTTGAACTTCTGGTACCACATTCTTGGAGATTGCTTTAGGCCATACAAAGATTTGTTCAGTTTGCAAACAAAATCTTCTTTTCCTTTTACCACAAATCCTTCTGGTTGCTTCATGTAAATATCCTCCTCCAAGTCACCATGGAGGAATGCTGTTTTCACATCGAGCTGCTCTACTTCCAGATTGTATGCAGCTGCTATAGATAAAATAAGTCTTATGGAATTCAATTTAGCAATAGAAGAAAAAATCTCACCATAATCGACTCCCTCTATCTGTGAGTATCCCTTTGCAACCAAACGAGCTTTGTATCGTTCTATCTCTCCATCTACAGATATTTTCTTCTTGAATAGCCACTTGCAACCAACTGCCTTTCGATTTGCAGGCAATTTTACCAAACTCCAAGTCCCGTTTCTATCCAGTGAGTCCATCTCATCTTTCATGGCTTTCTCCCACTGTTTGGCATCCTCCGCACTTCATGCTTCCTTAATAGTACTTGGATCATCACCTGTAACAGTTAGAGCACAATTTTCATTACTAGTAAACAGGGTATACCTTTCAGGTTGTCTTCTCAGTCGTGTGGACCTTCTTAAGATTGGTTTAGGTTGTGCTTCAACTTCAAACTCAGTTTCAGAATCTACTATATCATCCACCTCGTCAGGCTCATCAACTTCCGAATCTGAATTTTCTATTTCAACTTCTGTAGACTCTGTCTCTTCCTTAAAAACATCTAACTCAACCGTCTGTGCTTTTTCAGGAACTTGTGAAACAATCTGATTCGTTGTAGATTCTCTAAACACAACATCCCTGCTGTAGATTATACGTTTAGTATCAGAATTCCACAGCTTATACCCTTTTACACAATCTTTGTACCCAATGAAGATACACTTCTCTGACTTGCTTTCAAGCTTGTTCCGCTTTTCCTTTGGCACGTGCACATACGCTTCACAACCAAACACTCTAACATGGGATATGTCTGGCTTCTTCCCGATTAGTGCCTCAAATGGTGTCTGATCCTTTAAAACTGATGTGGGAGACCTGTTCTTCAGATAACATGCGGTAGCTACTGCTTCCGCCCAAAATTCAGCTGCTAAGTCTGCACCACTTAGCATACTCCTTGCCTTTTCCATGAGAGAACAGTTAAGCCTCTCTGCCACCCCATTCTGCTGAGGTGAATAGGGCGTTGTTTTCTGCCTTGCAATACCACTGGTCGCACAGAATTGATCAAATTTTGCTGAACAAAATTCTCCTCCGTTATCAGTCCGCAAAACTTTGATTTTTCTATCAAACTGATTTTCTACCAAAGCTTTGAACTCGCGAAACTTTTCAAGTACATTATCTTTACTTTGCATGAAATATATCCACACATATCTAGAAAAATCATCAGTAAAAGAAACATAATACCTTGATTTTCCAATCGATGCTACAGGTGTAGGCCCAAAGACGTCACTATGGATCATATCCAAAATCCCTTTCGCTCTCCCTCCTATGGATTCAAAGGATACCCGATTCTGTTTTCCATGTAGACAATGTTCACAAAATCCGAAACCCATAGAACAGCTTGGAATTCCATCCACCATCTTCTTTGCGGTAAGGGTCACCAACCCTTTTTCACCAATATGACCCAATCTCCGATGCCATAACATTGAAGTATCTTCTTCCACCTGCTCTGAGATATAACTTTCCCCATTGACTACTGTGCTTCCCAATAACTTTCATAGTTTTCCACACCGTTCTCCTTTGGCGATAACCATATATCCACGCGTTAGCTTGCAAGAATATTTGTCGCTAGTGAAAGTAATGCCAGCATCTGCCATAGTTCCCACAGAAATAAGATTCCTAGTAAGACCAGGAATATGCATTACATCTGGAAGATTCTTGATTGTCCCATCTTTCATCCTCAGCTTCACCTTTCCACGACCAACAATATCAAGCGCCGTGTTATCTCCCATTCGCACTGTACCTCCCTGATACGGCTCATAACAGCATAACCAATCTCTATGAGGTGTCATGTGGAAGGACGCTCCAGTATCAATTATCCATACACTGCGGTCACCTTGAGATGAATTGCAAACAAGATACATATCTCCTGTGCTGCTGTCATCATCCTTCTTTGTATTAGAGGATGTTGACTCATCACGCTTCTCTGGACCTACAGTTTTGCTTCTGCAATCCTTCTTAAAGTGTCCAGCTTTTCCACACTTCCAACACTTTATCTCAGATCGATCTCGACTCTTAGATCTTCCTTTGGACTTATTTCTGTCACCGAATCTGGATTTAGGTCGTTCACTGTTTCTTCCTCTTACGAAAAGAGCCTCCTTTGTTGCACTGTCAGAACCTGCTCTTCTCATCTCCTCAGACAATAAAGTAGCTACAGCACCTTCAAAGGATAGCGCACTAACACCAGTGCCAATTGAAACAATTATATGTTCCCATGAATTCGGCAGAGAACACAGCAAGGTACATGCTTTATCTTCCTCATCCAGATTAACATCAACAGATGCAAGTTGTCCACATATTGTATTAAAATCATTTAAGTGTGCAGAAAAGGAATCACCTTCACTCATCCGAAGGTTGTACAGTCGTTTTCGCAGAAACAATCTGTTCACGAGCGATATGCTCTGATAAAGGCTTCCCTTCGTCCAGAGATCCTTCGCCATTTTTTCAAATGTCACGTTCACCAAGACGTTATCAGCAAGACATAGCCAGATCAGACTTCACGCTTTTCGATCACTGCTGATCCACTCCTTCATCACATTAGTGGACGAAGACTCCTTTTCCTCGCCCTCTTCGCCTTCTTTTTCTGATCTTCAGGTTTCTCATCTTCGATTACGTGCCACAAATCTCTGTCAACGAGCAAGGCCTCCATCTTCAATTTCCATAACTCGAAACCCTTTCCTCCGAACTTCTCCACTTCGATCCGTGATTGACCAGTCGACATCTTCCCAAGATTCGATTTTTTTTTTCCTCAGATTTCTTTTTACCAAGAAACCCTAAATCTCAAACCTTCAAGCTCTAATACCAGATGTTAGGTATCAACGCACAATCACACGAAAAAGAGTAAAAATTTTAGAGAGAGAAATCAAGACGCAAGATTTTATCCTGGTTCACCCTTAAACTAGGGCTACGTCCAGCAGAGGATTCTACTATAATTTAGCACATCGCCCTCTCGTTACATCGCTCAATTACAAGAGAAAGAGAGTATATATAAGCAGTAGCTATTCATGGGCCCAAGCCCAAACTACTAATAGAAAATATGGGCTTAAATCATAAAAACCCTCTGGCTTTCAGGGGGCGCTGCCCCCTTCAACCCCTGCGAGGCGGCTCCCCCGGACCCCCGCCCGCTCATCTGGGAGCGGGACCCCAGTGCTTTCCTGTCGATGGGCAGTATGAACCACACCCCAACATTAACAACATATTACAGAAGTGTGCGCCCTTTATGAATTTCTTGTTAGTTAAAACAAAAATCGTGTACGATTTACTATCGAAATAGCTCCTTCCGATGAACAATTTGGTCTGCTTTTAAAATTGTGGATCGGGATCGTACTTCATTTCTAGGTGGGGATAATATATTCAGTTCGGTCGTCGATTTTGTAGGTTTGATGGCCAAGTCTTTTTGGAGAGGATGAGGGGGAAGACGATCATGCTCGTGGGGGATTCACTTAGCCGGAATCAGTGGCAGTCGTTGACGTGCATGCTTCACTCGACGGTGCCGGACGCCAAGTACAACATCACGAGACAAGGCGACATCTCCACTTTCGCCTTCACGGTATGTGTCTATTGCTTTCCTTCTTCCTACTCTCGCTCGAATTAGATTAGACTGGATTAGATTATGTGACATCAGAGGTAGCACTGATCTTATTTGCAGGATTTCTTACTAGGAATCTTATTGGGATCTCGGTGGTTATATGAATTAACCATATTTTGATGTCTTCAGATCTAATTGCTTTTTTTTTATCTACGTGACCACGTTTTCCTCACTGAAATGTTATTATAGACCTTGCATGTGCAACAGTTGTTCATTAGCAGACATCCACTGACTATGCCAATGTCTGCTAAAAACCATAGAAAAGTTGAGCTGATTCAGAACTAAATAACCTTAAAAGGAGTAGCTTTCGTGGGAGATTCCATTAAAAATTAGATCTGGCTCATCCTCATCTGTCTGAGAGCCAAACTTGAATCCAGAGCTAATGGCAGTAGCTTTTGTCATTCATTTGGCCGACCATTTGGTCCTGTTGCCCCATCTTTTGCATGCGAGTGTTCTAAAAAGTTAGATGTCTGCTCCTGCAAAACTGCAAAGTGATAGCCCTTTCCATTCCCCCCCAAAAGTCGCTACGAAAAAGGCGCGAAATCGCTACTCGTGCGCTTTGTAATCCTTCTTAGCTGTAATTGCACTTTTTGTTTCTTATGTCACATTGCAAGTGTAATATAATGAACTGATGAGGCATGCTGAGTAAGGACAAACAAAGGAGAACAAGCAAGTTGCCATTTGAGTGCTTGAATTGAGATCCATGCTGTCTCAGGCATGATTTGTACTTTCGCAGGACTATGGGGTTAAAGTGATGCTCGATCGCAATGTGTTCCTAGTGGATGTGGTGCGAGAACCGGTCGGACGGGTCTTGAAGCTCGACTCGATCCAAGGAGGCAAACTGTGGATGGGGATTGATCTGCTCATCTTCAATACCTGGCACTGGTGGAACCGTCGAGGGCCCTCTCAACCGTATGTCTCTACGTGATTAAGAACAGTATCGTTTTATTTGTAGCAACAAATGACGAGGACTTCCTTAACATTGGATCTATATGGGAAAAATTGGACTTACGTTTTCATATGCTTTGTTGTTGCCCCAGGTGGGATTATATACAAGAAGGTAAGCAGATTTACAAAGACATGGATCGTATGGTTGCTTTCGAGAAGGCACTAACAACGTGGGCTGGGTGGGTCGATACCAACATCGACCCGGCAAAGTCTAAAGTTTTCTTCCAAGGAATTTCTCCCTCTCATTACAAGTACTTATCCTCAAAACCATTTGGAATGATCCTATGAAAGTTCTTGAATATATAATATATGTCGTAACTCTTCTAATTCGTGTATGTTTTAATATATCAGTGGCACTCTATGGGGTGAACCGAGCGCAAAGAGTTGCCTAGGCCAGAAGCAGCCGGTGCTTGGCTCGACTTATCCAGGGGGCCTGCCACCAGCTGTGGCAGTCTTGAAGGGTGTACTGAGTAAGATCGAGAAGCCTGTGGTGTTACTGGACATAACGAATTTGTCGCTGCTGCGTAAAGATGGACATCCTTCTATATATGGCCTTGGTGGGAGAACGGCGATGGATTGTAGCCATTGGTGCTTAGCAGGCGTTCCAGATACTTGGAACGAGATTCTTTACAATCTCATTCTCTAATAAACATACTCATTTCGAGTCCCATTCATAATGAGAAATTTGAATTAGGAGATAATAAAGCGACAGAGTTTGTCGGATTGGTTGCCTCTTCGAATTGCATAACCAGAGTGATATATGGTAATCTTGTTTCTTCTTGTTCATTTTTCTCCTAATGAAACTCTCAGACAACAGACCTACCAGATAGTGCCAGCCACAAGAAAAACTCATCTAACATAAGCAATTGAATAACAGATCTGTCCCTTTCTTCTGTAAGTATTACCGAAAGTTTGCAAATCTGTTTTCATGGTTTATGTTTTGGAGACAATGCAACGAAAATATATTTGAGGCTTTGGAGGACTGAACAACAGAACCCTGAACGAAGACCGATTGACCACAGCTTTTGAGAACTGAACTAAGAACAATCATGCACTCTTATTCTTCTGAGTTGACACTCAAACCCCATGACATAGTTTTTCTGCCGTGGAGGATAGGTAAGTTCCAAAAAAACATGGCAAACTCCGTGTGATTTACAGATTTCATATAAATTCTCTCACAACCTATCGGGGTCCAATCATCTTGATTCTGTGCGCACTCTCGTGTGCAAGCCCGAAAACATGGGACCCAAAAGTGGGATCAGCTTGGTGTATGCTGTTCTGTTTATTTCGGGTCTCCTCCAAGCCAATGGCATTGCCAAGCGAGAGCCAAATGAACACCTTGGTGATTGTGATTTATTCCAAGGGAGTTGGGTTTATGATGACACATCATACCCTCTATACAACACCTCGACATGCCCGTTCATCCAGACACAGTTCAATTGCCAGGGGAATGGACGGCCCGATAAATTCTATTTGCATTACAGATGGAAGCCTAGTGATTGTGCATTACCCAGGTATACGTCCCAAACTTGAACTCTCTGTCCATTTCTTTCATCTTAGTTCACAATATTGTCTCATATTCAGGCAAATAAAGTTATCTCGGATTTTGAAGTCATAACTGTTTCGGTGATTACGGAAGTTTGGAGTGGTTGGATTCTGTAACTTCTTCAGGGGAGCGAGTGATTCATATTGCATGATGTGACGCAGGTTCAATGGCCAGGATTTCCTGAGGAGGATGAATGGAAAGAAGATACTATTTGTGGGCGACTCGCTCAGCGTCAATCAGTGGCAATCACTCACCTGTATATTGCATGCTTCAGTTTCCAAGTCCAAGTACACTCTCTCCACAAAAAATGGTCTCTCCACTTTTGTCCTCCCAGTGAGTTTCGCTTTTGGTATTAGTCTGCCTACTATGAGTTGCACATCGTCTAAGCCCTTCATTTTGTCATCATTCTGGTTCCTTGACTGTAAAGTAAACTGATGACAGATAACTAAGATAAGGTTTTGCAGGATTATGGGATATCCATTGTGCTATCAAGAAACAATTTCCTTGTGGATATTGTCGAGGAGAAGATAGGGAGAGTCCTAAAGCTTGACTCTATTGCTAACGGCAGAGCATGGAAAGGATACGACGTTCTAATTTTCAACACATGGCACTGGTGGCTTCACAGAGGGAAGATGCAACCGTGAGATATTGCTGCGCGTCAATGTTAAGTATGATATATAGTGAATAAATCGTGAGAGAATAGTTTCGACGAAGGCAACAAATTCACCTTTAATAGGAATTGGAACTACATTCTTTTCAAAGGAGATCAAAACAATATGAAGAAAAACTGTCATTCTTGAGCTACAGAATTATATTTGGTGTATCAGGTGGGACTATATTCAAATAGGAGATACGGTACTCCAAGATATGGACCGCTTGGTTGCTTTCCGAGAAGGGCTAACCACGTGGTCGAAATGGGTAGAATCCAACATCGATCCGACCACTACTAAAGTGTTCTTTCAGGGAATTTCTCCCACACATTACAAGTAATCTCTCTCAAACTTTCATTAGTTTGACAAGATATTATCAGGTGGGACATACAATACTGTGTTCTACCCAATGATGTGATGGAAAGACTAATGGATACATGGACATAGATATATATCGGCATGCTTCATTTCTTTGATATCTTATAACGATTGCAGGGGCGAGGAATGGGATGAACCAAAATCAACATGTAGCGGACAAACGGAACCCATTAAAGGGTCCGTGTATCCTGCAGGTCTGCCGCCGGCGGTGACTGTGGTGAAGGAAGTTTTAGCCAACATGTCCACAACCACCGAGGCCATCACTCTGCTTGACATAACAACGCTGTCGCAGCTGAGGAAAGATGGGCACCCTTCTAGATACGGCGGAATTTGTGGCAAAGGAAAGATTGATTGCAGTCATTGGTGTCTCGCCGGCGTTCCCGACACTTGGAATGAAATACTAAATGCTATTCTCATCGCGAATTACGTATAAGTACACACACCTCAAAGACATTGGCGCCGACATAAAATTCGAAAAACGGTTATTAAAGAGGGAGGATTATGTACCTCCTCGGTTAATCAATTATTTAAGGAAGCAGTGATTATGACCAATTTCGTTTCCTTTTCTATGTTTTCCCTAACAGAGATTTTATTATTGTGCTGTTATATCAAAGATCAGGATAAGTTGTAAGAGTTAAGAGAGAATCCATATTTGGAAAGTGTATCTACCTAAAAAGATCTTATAATGGCAACACTATAAATGGAAGATTGTTACCTTCCATGCATATCTCAGGTCAATTATCTTTATTAATAACCAGCTAGATTTCCAGAAGCCGAATAAGTGGAAAACAAATCTCTCCCTCTCTATCTCTCTGCATTTCCTGTCAGAATAATTTGATATGGAGGATTCTTTGTTTCCATGTAGAAAAGATCATCCCGGGCTACGTTTAGTGACAAAAGGAAATTCTTTATGGCATGGAGTGGCAATGCTTCCAGAAAAAGAACACAGAAGAGAAGATTCTGTGCCATGCCTTGTGATTTATTGAGGCAATAAGTCATCTCTGATTCCTCATTCTACGTTGGAAAATTCAGGGCTCATAGGCTTTTCCCCCAAGACTCTGTCAAGAATGGCTTCAGGGTTCGGTTCCTGGCATTGCCTTGTGGCTTTCTTTGTGTTTGGAATAGGGTCTCTGTCCTGCCAAGCGATGGCAGATGGACTGTACAACGCCAGCCAGCTAAGGAACTGCAATCTATACGAAGGGAGCTGGTTTTACGATGATTCATACCCCGTCTATGAAGCTTCAAGCTGTCCCTTCATCGTACAAGGATTTGACTGCCTGAAGAATGGCAGGACAGACAAGGATTACCTTAAGTACAAATGGAAGCCTAGCGGATGCGACCTTCCACGGTATGTTGTTGTGTCTATCAGTTTCAGAATGCTATGCTATACTTTAGCTTTGTTGTTTTGTTTTGCTTAAACCGAACACAAGAAGTATCCGGATCACCACCAGCAATTGGGGACCGTCTGCTGGAGAGACAAGCAGATGGCAATCGAGTCGTTCCGCACGTAACAAACTTTAAGGATGAGACATGGGTATAGAGCTATTAAATTTTGGTCACAATCAGACATTAGTCCATCATCGGACCCATTTGAATTTTTGCGCATTGGATGCTTCTGGCTACTGTTATGCATCTACTCAATTGAAGATCCCAGAGAAACTTGTCCCCTAAAGCACTTCTTTGGTCGCAGGTTTGACAGCCGCGATTTTCTGGAGAGGCAAAGAGGCAAAAAGATCATGTTTGTCGGGGATTCGCTGAGTAACAACATGTGGCAGTCGCTAACGTGCATGCTTCACTCCGCCCTTCCAGGGTCTAAGTATGACTTAACACAAGAAGGGAAGCTTTCGAATTTTTCTTTCCCGGTATGATCGATTCATTCAGACAGCTACATCACAAAAATACTGAATTCCGACCAACTTGGTTATGAAATAGAACCAAGTGCAACGATTCTTTTCAGTTCTCAGTATCTTTTTAACCCTGAGCCTGTCTCTAGGAATACGGAGTTTCAGTGATGTGGTTGAAGAATGGATTCCTGGTAGATGTGGTACCAGAGAAAATAGGACGAGTACTGAAGCTGGACAGTATCACCACTGGTGACGAATGGATAGGCTATGACATGTTGATCTTCAACACATACCATTGGTGGTTACACCAAGGACAATCGAAGACGTAAGGATCGATTCGCTTAGTCAATCATTCTTCCCTTTTCCTTCGACAATCATGAGACGATGAAATGGAAAGACGAATGATCTCTTCATGCGTAATGCAGATGGGATTACTTCCAAGTAGGAAACACGACAGTGAAAGAAATGGACCGCATGGAAGCGTACGGAATAGCGCTCGAAACTTGGTCCAAATGGGTTGATGCCAACATCGATCCGACGAAAACTCAAGTCTTCTTCCAGGGAGTCTCTGCTTCTCATTTCAAGTAAACTACGATCTGCCTCACTTTTCTTTACTTTTTCGGCCTTTTACATTGATAGTGTACCACCTTAGATATATACTGCCAGTCATAGGACTTTCTGTGATACACTACAAGTCACAAAGGCAGGCAAATTCTAAGTTCTGAGCATTCCATACTAGGTTCATTTTTTTTCACCGATTCTTTCTCAGTTTTGACTTTGATTTCGCAATCGGTCTTTATGATTTTAGGAGCATTGTTATCTAGGCACACTTTCTCAAATAGCTTCAGTGGATCTGAGATTATATTGTAGTCTGCAATTTTTTTTTTCTGACAGTGCTATAAGTTCACACCACCTTCTTAGTACATAATCTGTCCCAATGCTGTCTATCAAATCACTCTCCTTTGAATGAATTTAGTGGCAAGGATTGGAACGAAACCAGCGCACAGACCTGCGAAGGACAGACAGAACCGGTGACAGGATCCGTTTATCCAGGCCCCAGTATTCCGGGAGAGGGTATTGTCAAGAAAGTGCTTAGTATGATGGAGAAGCCGGCGAAACTACTCAACGTGACATTGCTCACACAGCTCCGGAAAGACGGCCATCCCTCCATTTTCACTGGCCAAGGAAAGTCGATCGACGACTGCAGTCACTGGTGTCTTGCCGGAGTCCCGGACGCTTGGAATGAGCTCCTCAACACGGTCCTACTCCTGATGTAATTCCCTCATAATCTTCTCTTTCCTCGAATCTTACATATCGTAACTTCACATGCTGATTTTCCTTTATTTAATTTTCCAGAAGCCCTGGCGAAACTCCAGGGGCGAGCCCGGCTCCCAGTCCTCAACTAGAGGCGCCTCCGGCTTCAAGTCCTCAACCAGTGGCGGGGGCTCCGCCTTCCAGTTCCAGTCCTCCAGCGCCAGTTGCTCCTGCATCCAGTCTTCAACCGGAGGCAGCTCCACATTCCCATCCAAAACACAAATCAGCCGGGCATGCTCTTTTACCAGCATCTGTCGGTTATGTTATAGTTGAATTAGCTCCTGTTTTGTTCTTGATTTTGCTGCTCTGAGGGTGACCTCCCATTCTATCTATTTTTAAGGAACTACTTCATAGCAAAAAACAGGTGAGCCTTGTTCACCTTTAATAGGGCTTCGTAGTTAATGAAGCTAGAACAGGATTAAGCAGTAGTTCATGTTTTATAAAGCTCAAGGTAGTGATACTATACTTATTCTTTTGAGAGCGAAAAACAAGCAAACCTAACTCTAAAGCGATACATCGACAGAGAAAATTTAAAATGCCGAATTATAGTCTAACGTATATCTAATATAATTATATAAACCAAAACCAGGACTTTCGTTGTGCTTCGTGCTCCCATTTAAGTCCTGCGCACTAACATATGAACTCAATGTCCATCTACAAATGCTAAAAGCTAGCTTCACACAGTCGATCCACTAGAGCCTCAGCTATCTCAATCCTTTTTCTAGCTTTAAGAACGTGGGTTCACAGCTCATGAGATAGTTATTTTCAAGAGATAACACCATCCTTAATTATGATATGTCGAAGAAAATACCATTCCCTAAATCCAATTAACATTGGCATACTAAAGCAACCCTCAGAGCAATACGATGCATTCCATAACCAAGACCCACGTAAGCAGTCTCAGGACAGGCATCTCGGTTCAATGGTTCGCATGAATGAAAAATGAACGATTCCATTGCAAGATAACCAATCTAAAAAATTCTCTGTTACAGCTAAACATCCAATGAACTGCATTAAATTACAGAATTATCCACCTCATCTCTTCAAAGTATAAACTCAACTTCAGCAGTCAGAGTAAACCAACGGAATAGACTTTAGTGTGGCACGCCTGCATCTATGGCACAAAGCAGAAAAGACAACAAGACTAAAATCACGGGAAGCGGAGCCCATGAATAAAATTCAAATTTCAACGCACAAAGATTAGCAATTCTTTTCAAGTACACTTCATAATTGCTATAATTCTCTTCAGCCAAATACCAATTATCATTCATCTCTCCTTCTGTATCCTCTTGTCCCTTATGGGAAGCTCAATGGGCTTTTGGGCCTCGTGGGGGTGTTCTGGGCCCTTGTAAACTTTAAGGTGGTTGAACAATGCTCTGCCAAGCTGCACGCAAAAGAACCCATTCTAAGCTGCTAAACTCTATCACTTGGAATGATCTTAGGCATTGAGGAAGAACTTAAAAGAAGCAAGGTGAGTCCCTAGAAGAGTTCAAATATCAAATGTAGAGTACAGGGCAACAGCTAAAAGTTACTGCGGTAAATACTGCGAGCCAGAGGCTATCCGCTATCATACCTTCATATGATGCCACTGAACAGCCACACAAAGCATAGTTCAATCCTTACAGAAAGATGCTGGCAGCTATAAATTCTACTATAAGGTAATGTATGGCTACTACGTCCTTAAGTTAAAGAAGTGGAATTCTAAGAGATTAACAGGAGCCATGATGTTGCTTAAATTGATCGACTGAATGAATATAAGCTAAGCCGTTTCCTGATATTAAAAAATATAAAAATTGAAAAGAAATTACTATTGCCACCAAGTAAGATTTGGTCATTTTAAAAGAGCATTAAGGGTCCGACACTATTGCCGGAGCAAAATAGTAATGAGAACGCTCATTTCTTGCATCCAGATCACTTCAATTCTACTTGGTTTTTGACAGCTGTATTTATGTCGGTACTGAAACTTCTGGTATTTTTAGTCGGCAAATAAAATATCTTAACGTCCTCCATCTCCCATCCCATGATTCCACAGAGAATGCCACAGACAAATACCAGTCTGAAAAGTTTAGGCAAATATAATAAAGGAAGATATTCATCTCAAAGCGGGGAAAGCTTGTGACTATGGTGGAAAGAACCCATTAAAATCTGCCCATGTAATGCAAAAGGAGGAGGGGTGAAGGTGTGTGGATTTCATTATGAAGACTTAAAAACTTACCCTTCCTTTGGGAAGCATGCCCCGAACGGCGTGTTCAATAATTCTCTCAGGAATTCTCTGCTGCAGTTGATCGAATGTCTCGACTTTCATACCACCAGGTCTTCCTGAATGCCTCCTGTAGAGCTTTTGGGTCCTCTTCTTTCCAGATACAGCAACCTTTTCAGCATTTACCTATAGATACCATGTGCACAAGTAAATGGTAACAACACATCAAGTTTTCTTGCTTCTCACACAGTGATATTGTATGACAGAAACTGATCTGAAATCCTTGCAGCGGAATCCATAGCAAGTTTCAATTGTCACAGAGAAGCAAACATTCTAATCATAATGGCTGCTTCTCCTCTCATGGTAAATGAAACAGCATACACCTTATCTATTCTAGCTTACCCTAAAGAGTGATAAAGTATCAGATCACAAACTTTACTGAGTGAACTTCTACTCAAAAAATTTCAACATATGAACTAGTTGATTATCAAACTGGCAAAAGTAGTAGTTTTAGAATATTCATAGGGAGAATTTTGGGTATACCTAACAAAAGAGAATCAGGTTACACAAATTGGAATTAGCATCAGAAAGTAGGCTGTTTTATTCGGAGTCCGATGTTTTCAACTTCTTTTGTTGTCCAAATTTTGCAGTGTCATAAGGACTGACTGATAAGAGGAACAACTGTATTATACATATCCCTAATCAGGAGACACAAATATATGGGAACTGAGACAAGAAGGTAGTAATTCAGCCATGGAGCGTAATTTGCAACGTTTACTTCTCGATAAAAATGACTGGGGCTTAAATTGTAGTCTAGTCTACTTGGATAAGTGAATGCAATATACTGCAATGCATAACCATATTCAAGTACACACCACAATCACAAATGCCCCCATGTCCACACTGGGAGTGTACGTAGCTAGATTCTTGCCACGGATGTGCACAGCGATGGTCGACGCAAGTCTACCGAGTATCTTATCCGTGGCATCCACAATGTACCACGGCTTCTCCGTGTTCACGTGATCTCCAGCTTTAGGATACCATGTCTTGTTCCAAATGTCCTACAAAAACCGCAACACACGTATGACACTGGCAAAATCTCCCATATCGCCAACCTCCCATCCCATGATTGGGGCCACTCAAGTGCAACCGAACAGGAAAACTTGCATTTCCCGAAATGCCTCTCACACAACAGAAACTATGCATACGTCGCTTATCAAAGAGCCAGAAACCCACAAAATATATTCCAACTATCCATTTACAACAGCAGCCAAACGGACGGGACAGGCGTCCAATAACATCAAGCGCACAAACAACGAAGAGAGATTTAGAGAGAGAGGGGTTTTACAGGTCCGTCGACCTCGGACTCCTCGAACATCCACCGCTGATCGAGAGGAACGACGGAGAGGTCCTTCTGGCACCGGACTGCGAAACAGCGCTTGCCAACAGTCGTAGCGACGGGAATGGTCAGCGCGAAGGATGGTCCGGCGACGCTTCCCTTTGAAGAGAGAGGAGAAAGGGAGGTATTGCGTTTGGTGGGCGCGAAGATTGCTGAAGAAGATGATGATGCACAGAGGATCGCCATTTTTTCTCTCTCTCGCTCAAGAGCAGTGAGCCAAGTTCGCGTCTTCGTTCTTTCTCTCTGTTCGATTTTGATAAGTGGATAAGGAGTCCTCCGGTTTATGGGCTGGGCCTTCCATGGCCTCTTTCCTTCTTTCCTTAAATAATTAATTCTTTTTTCTTACACTAGCAAAAAATGATTTCGCATGTTACATTCGATTAAATTAAAGTTAAAACTGGTAGTAGCATTGACGTCATGTGGATGAGCAACAAGTTTATCACCTCACTAGAACCATCAAATGGGTGGATCAGATCAGATTTAGATCAGGTCGGAAATGATCCGACACAAATCAACCCATTTAGCTCGTCTTGACTAGTTTCCATACAATACAAATCTAGTGATCCATCTCAAACCCGATCCAACTCATTTTGCTAAAATACTTCCATTAACACCCATATTATTTTAGCATTTACATTCGAAATTCATTTATGACCCATTTATAAAATATAATTAATTCATATAACAATTCATCCCATCTAATAGGAGTTAAGAAATGAGCCTATGACCCATTTTGATGGATCTACACCTACCCTCCATTTTTTCTTTTTAAATTGAGATAACACAATGTCTGATTGGTTATACCTCAAAACGTGCTTCTCTCTATTTTCATTTTTTTTTTCCCCTCAAAACATGAAAACGTGAAAAGGTCTCAACATTCTTAAAACTACTAAAAAGTTATGATTACATTTATGGTCTGTATAGTTTCAAAGATTTCGGGCAATTTGGCTTTAAATGAAAATCAAGGAGCTGGATGATTAAACAATCGCATGAAACTCTAGTTGAAGCAGCTATTCACACTCTTCTCTCTTATCGCGAAAGATATTGTTGGTGCTTTGGTCCTGATAGATGGGTTCAAGATATCCATCCCCTTTCTCATCAATATGGATATCAAAATGTCATGTAGCAGAACTGTACATTGCATAAACACAGAAATCATATTTGCAAAAAGAAAAAGAATGTCGGAGTTACATCAACCGAACATCCAGACCGTCCTTCGCATTCCCTCGATGCAGTCCTCAGTCTGGCCTTGTTGGAGCGAAAGGAGCACTCGCCAAGATGAATTTAATTGAATGCTGCTGCTGAATTTGAAGGGATCTAACTGTCCCCCGTCTACTACAGTAGTGTAACCGTCAATCAACTCTGGTATCCCCGCTTTCAGCATAAGGATCTCTGTCTCTCTCTCTCTCTTCGTTCACCCTTCCGTACGTGTAGATTGGCCTGATTTTATCAATGCTAGAGAGCTAGTACTGTTGACAATCATGCTGTCACAAATTTGGAACAAGGACTTGCTGCATCAGAACGGCCAGTACACTACCCATTGAGATATTAATGATATTGACAGCATCGTTGTTGAGCTGCATAAGGGAGCCAAACAAATTGTGAGCACTATTAGGATGTAATGTGATGAAGTAGACCAGCTTGATTCATATCTGTGAGAAACTGCAGCTGGCAATCGATAACACAGATGAACCTCCATCATTTGCCATCACTCGTGGTGTATCAGTGATCATGTAGGAATAGGTACTTTCATGTTGTGAACTCAGACAGGTAATGAATGTGATGGAATCGAGATGAGTCCTTACCCAACGAAATCCTTCCTTCTCTTGGAAGGCGGCCCCAATTATGCTCTCGCCAAGATTAGCAATCTGTGAAGCTACGACACATATGACGGCTTCCGGTGCTTTTATCTGTCTCGACCCAACAAGAGAGAGAGAGAGAGAGTAAATAAAAGACGGACAAAGAGAGATTTATTCAGATGTATGGACATGCAAGCAGATTAAATGCCAGATCATTGAAATTGAAGCTAGCATAGCCTTGCCAATGTCCAAAGCATCAGCAAGCACAGCAAAGCAAATGAGACAGACCCTATAATGCACGCATGATAAGGCAAAGGAATCAAGAAAAAAGTCCGTGCATAAATGTTTTATAATAATGCCTGGATTGAGAAGACAAAAGTACCTGCCCCAGAAGAAAACTGGCTGAGGCCAGAAGAACTGATGCCACAATTCCAGCAATTGTTCCCTCGAGACTTACAGCACCTTCCGTTCCACGAGGAACAACCTTAAAGGAGGTCACTAAGTACCTGATGAAGAAGAACCATCAATACATGATGAGTTACATATGGTGCATGGTGAAAGCAAATAGTATCCACGAACTAAATAGCAAAAGCATTCAAGCATGATATCCCCTGTCACAAAGGCAACCTCCCTTCAAATTCCAAGTTCATCGAAAGTTAGCTGTCTAGTCACTAGAAAAAAATGACAGAAGTTTCCTCATATTACATAACTGACAGTTCCATTATGCATAAACTGATCTATCCCCTCCCTCCCTCCCTCCCTCCCTCCCTCTCTCGCTCGCTCGCTCTCCCTCTCCCTCTCCCTCTCTTAAAATTTGTGTACATGTACTTCTATGATTCTACGTCTCATGCAACATAACCTAACTAGACACTGCCAAGCAAGTAGGTGCTCTCTAGACCAATAGATCCATTCATGTGATCAATAGTATCATTCTTCAGCCTCTTAGTAATAATTCGATGTATCATGCAGCCATTACATCAATCTCAAGGCAAAATGACATGAGGAGTGCAAAGTACTATTAATAAACAGAGAGAAAGGGGCAGCATGAAATCACAGAAGAAACAGGGGAGTTGAAAATACAATCGATTTTGAAGAACATATCATGAGCTAATACAAAAGCGATCAGTTATCATCACAAATGCAAGAATCAAGTATCAACCTTCAACCTCAGTGCAGGAGAGAAACATTACTCACGTCGTTTTTCCATAAGCCTTGCCGATCTCACTCGAAACTGTATCGCTCAACTTAGTACAGAAACTAGCGATAAACCCGAGTAACCAGAGATGCGAGTACGCCTCTCCTCCTATGCCAAATATAGAAAGGAAAGCACAGACACAACCAGCCGCACTGGAACCAATCACACTTCCAGGCCCTCTTCTTCCTTTCCTCTTCTCGGCGACTCCCTGAGCTTCTTTCTGTGCCATTTTCACCTTCGTCGCTGCTGTTCCCTAACGGATCCAACTCGATTAACAACAAATACAGAACTCAAATCTCAAATTCAGAACACAGCACTTAACTTCACCGATCATGAGTGGCAGCTTAAAGGTGAGAGAAGCAAACGAGGACCGTACACTGAGAATGAGAAATCACCATCAAAAGCAGACATGACTACCAATCGGAACATAGCCATAGCGATTAGCGATCAGGAACATACTCAACAATGATCAGGATGCTGCAAATCAAAGCCTCTCACTAAATGGAGATAAAGGTCTGCGAAGCACCAAAATCTTCGATCGCACTAGCATGCAAAAGCTATAAGCAACGGAATCAAATGCAGGATCTCGAGATTTTTGAGCTTACGATGACGAAGTAGGCGGCGACGAGGAGAAACCCCGAGGGACCGAAGGCACGCCAGGTGAGAGTCCCCAGGAGGAAAGCTGCTCCTATGCCGGACGAGGAGAGGCCGGCGACGAGAAGGGGAGAGCCGGCGACGAAGATGAGGAGGTTGCTGAAGACGGCGGACTTCCACGTCGGAGGGGCCGACTGGATCAGGGTCAGGGCCTCCGAGAGAGCTCCTTGCGCCGACATCGCGTCCGGCGGCGCCACCAGTTGGGAGAGCCGAGGCTTGCGACGGAGGTTCGGGAGGAGGGTTGGTTTCTGGAGGAGGGTCGACGAGGGGAGGGAGAAGCGAGAGGGAGGGATGGCAGGGGATTTATAATGGAGGAGGAGGAGAGTTGACAAAGAAGCCATCTTCCGATGGGTTTTTTGAGTGCCGGCGAAGTAACTGGCGATGCGGATATCGGTGGGAAAGAGACGGAAAGAGTCCAGCGGGTTCCTCGAGTTCGACCCGGACATATAATGGGTGGGGGGACAGGACAGGACAGATCTTTTGTTTTGGGGCATCGGACCTACGGTCCAAACGGAATCTTTGATCCCATGGTCCGTAATTGAATTGGGCTGACGTCACAAAAGACAATTATATTAAAAGGATAATGACACAAATAGTCCCTGAACTTTGGCTTAATGTGCAATTTGGTCCCTGAACTTTCAATTTGACACAAATGGTCCCTGAACTTTAGCTCAATATTCACAAATGGTCCCTGAACTTTTAATTTGACACAAATGGTCCCTGAACTTTTGGTACATGTTCAGACTAGTCCCTGAACTTTAATTCAATGTTCACAAATGGTCCTTGAACTTAAAATAATGGAAGGACCTCGTTGAACATTTTCATATAGTTCAGGGACCATTTGTGAACATTGAGCTAAAGTTTAGGGACCATTTGTGTTAAATTGAAAGTTCATGGACCATTTGTGAACATTGAGCTAAAGTTCAGGGACCATTTGTGTCAAATTGAAAGTTCAGGGACCAAATTGCACATTGAGCCAAAATTCAAATATCATTTGTGTCATTTTTCCTATATCAAACTAGTATGTTATATGGTTTCAAACGTATGGCGGAGGTTGTGGTACTACTAGGTAAAAGACCCGTACCCATACGTTAGTAGCAGAAAGTAGAAGTTCAATTTCGAAAGTTATAAGGAAAAAGCCAACTCAAAGACATGCCTTATCGCTTTCGATAGATCATCAAGTTCGTGTGTTTTCACAATCACGGAAGTGTCATTGACCCGTGTAGCGAAAAGAATCAAGACTGGTCATGTCTTTAACATTGAGGACAGGTGCGCAGTCAAACCAAAAGAGCAAAAAAGATTCACATCAGAGGAGTGACAGTTCCAAGTCATTTGATAATGGCCCAAATCATTGCTTGCAATCAGACGGATTCCACCACCATACGTCCGTAACTTTTGAATTCACCAAAGAGGATCATCCACTTATCATGGCGGTCCTCTGTACTCAGATTGACGAAAATACTATTACTGAAACCGAATTTACATTCTCCAGCATACGATCTGTCGATCATTACCGTACAACAAACTCGAACCAACACTATCAACAAATTCTTGCCCAAATTTTCACTTCGGCTTTCTCGATCCGTCGTCCCATCTTGAGATTAGGCCTACTACAGAACTAGGGAAGCTTTAAACTGTTAGTGATAAGACAGAATGAGACCACAGAAATACGTTAAGAAGGCACACCACAAAAGGAAATCTCTCTCTCTCTCTCTCTCTCTCTCTACACGACCTGATTGTGCTAAACCAATGGTCTAAGATTGTCTTCGACGTTTTAAGCTGCGATCATTTCTTTGACACAGGAAGTTGTTCTCTGGTGCGGAAGATATATCGGGAACATAAACAGCAGCTTCCAGTTGACGCCGAGCACTTTTTGGCCAGTATAAACCTGAAGCAGTAGGAGGTGAAGACATCTGAGGCACAGCCCAATAAGTATCTGGAACCTGGCCCAAGCACTCGTCACCTGTTTCTTCGGAACTTCTCATGATTGAGGAGCAATCCGAGTCTCCGAGCTTGCCACTGTCAGCCTGGAAAACCTCGTAAAAACAACAGAAATTTACAGACTGCCTTAGCTATTATTTATTGTGCATACTGACACAGAGTAGCCATAGTATTGTTAGTTACAGATAACTCTACCCCGGCATGACTCAGATGTGAAAAAAGTGAAGTACATCAAGAGTCAAGGCCAAAGAGCACCCAGTTCTTTCTTCCTTCCTTTTTTCTATTGAAAGGTAGACACGGGGTCAGATTTTAGGAAGGGAACACTGCACCCTATTGATGTCGGTCTGGCTGGCCGACCACTAAAACAATCTCTTACCTCTCAACCACTCAATTAAGATTATTTTTAGGAAAACTGCTCATCCCATTTCAAAGTAACAGACAATTTGCCAAACACCTACAGAGTGAAAAAGACCCACATCTACAACTTCCGATGGAATAAGACACAAATGCGTTTATCTCCAATAATTTCGAGCATGAAAGCGAGAGAGAAGACGGCCCAATACAAGAAAAACACCACATAAAAATTGAAACAAACAGAAAATTGACCTCACTGTGCACAACAATAATTCAAATCCAATGCGGCTTGACCTGCAATTTTGATTCGGTTTTACATGAACCAAATTTAAAAAATGATAGACAAGTTAAAAACGACACAAATTGTGGCATGGGACGTAATCCGAAAATGATGAACTGCCAAAGAATTCCACCTTCTTGCAAGACTAGCAGCATCTTTTGCTCGTGTCACATGAAGCTACGAACATGGATCAAACAAGAAGGCGAATGATCCCACCCAATGGTGGACTGAGAAATCGAGGTTGGGGGGGCAAGACAAACATTTTTCATGTAAATAGCATATATAACTCAAATTTTTTTTAAAAAGTTTTCCCATATAATATCTAAAGTTTTTGGACCTGGGGGCTGGGGACGACCCCTAGAACCCACAACCCCCCCCCCCCCTTTTTTTCTTTTCCATTTCCCAAGGTCTGCCATCGATCCCACTAGAAGTGCAACCCACCCACAACAGATGGAACACATCAAAATGTTCGCAATGATTGTGGAGAATCAACAAAATCAACATGAACAGTGACAGGAAACATAAAAAACAACTGGCAGAACACATACCTTAGACGATCCATTGCCCATGTAGCTGTAGCTTTGGTTAAAGTCACTGAATCCAAGAAGTTCATCCAAATGCCACTGTGGCATGCTTGCAGCTGCAGAACCCCCAGAACATGGCAACTTAGTGGTTATCAAGCTCCCAACACCATCAGTGTGTACAGGTAGAACATCATTATACTCATTATGTAATGGCAATTGGGTGTCTCCTTTTGACAAGGAAGAAGATTTTGTTTTTGTTTCAGAGATCTTTTCCCCAGGCTGTGAATTTATCGAAGAAGATGAGGGATGAGGCTCGGTAGGTTCAAGACCCACTTTCACTCCAGTAAGAAGAAACCTTTGATGAGCAGACACATATGGATTCGCTGTGTGTATGGCTATATCACATTTCCTACAGAGTAATGCTCGATCCTCTAGACAAAAGAAAAATCCAGCTGTCTCCTGTCAAGGGAATGCACATCGTATCAAGTCATGGATAAATTTGATGAAGAAAATGCACCCTTTAACGTTTAAAAGACATCCGAGAAGTGAAATTTGTGAATCCAGCCTTAGTCGTGGCAATGCCATCTTCAAAATGTTTGGAAACTACATCGACTTTCCCCACGGGATGCCAAAACCTCTCTTCTTTCAACATATAGAAAGAAGATTACATCCTGTGTATATCCATGCAAAGGCAGTCAAATGATATACAATTTGGCAATCAGAGACTTAGTCAATGGATGAGAATTGATCATTCATCAAATTAATAAGCCAGTTGGCAATCCTCAGCTCATTTCAGCTGGATCACATTAATCACATTATAGGTTCTTCCTTCTAGGTAGAGGAGGACAAAAAGCTTATACAACTGAACATTTCAGCTGAGCTGAAACTACATCTTTTGATCTACGAATGGCATTGATTAATGGATTTGTGTATGGTACACAGCCTGTGTAACAAATTTGTTACGCAGGCAGCCTCCGTCACCTCGACATAGGTAGTCATAATTTGAAAATTTGACCAACCATCCAAATCAATGGCGATAGGTGTCAATTGTGTAAGAAAAGATTACAACCCACATCATTTACAAAGAGTTCACCTTTAATAAAAGATGGGAACTTTTCAAATGTGTTATTGATTTCCCGTTAACAAGTTTCATTTTTTTTCTTTTAAATTTGTAAGCAAAATAGTGAATTAAGGATTTCCAGAATACTCCTACCACCAGCCAGATATGAAACCATCTGTAATCTGTCGATCCAATGGCAACAAATATCTTTCGGGAGCTCATCATCGTAAAAAAAAAAAAAAAAATCCTCGAAGTGCACAGACCGCGAGAAATACGCGGACGTTAACAAAGACTAACGCAAGAACATGGCAAATCATTCATCACCGACGATTCACCGGCGAACCGGGGAAAAAACAAACTGATTCAGGCCCAATCAACTAACTCAGCATCGCCAGATAGGCAAAACGCGAGATTCGAGAGCCGGACGAAGGAAACCGACGCGGAATCGAGAACAAAAGAGGATCGCGCGCACCTGACAGATATCGCACTTAGGCATCTGGGAAGCGGAGGTGGAGAGAGGGACGCGCTGGTGCTTGCCGGCGAGCTTGTTGGCGGCGTGCACCTTCTCGTCGCAGGCCCAGCACAGGGCCGCCTCGTCGGCGCAGCAGAGGACGCTAGCCTCCGCAGCTTCGCACACGTTGCACTGTATCTTCATATCCACACGAGCACACACATACACACGTACACGCACGCCCAGCGACCGGATCCCTCGGAACTGATCTCGCCACTAACCCGATGCTTCTCCGGTACGCTCCACCCAGAGGATTTTTCCAGAGAGAGATCGAAGAAATCTAGGGATTCGAATTGCGATTTCAATTTGGGGGAGAGGAAGAGATATTTCTGGAGTCGCAGAAATTCATGCGCGTCAAAATGAAGGAGAGAAGAAGTGGGGGTTTAAGGCGACGGTGGGTGAGGGGGAGTGAGATTCTATTCTTTTTGCGGGTTTCCATTTAAAGAAGAGAAATTTTTATTTTTATTTTATTTTTTAAAAATAGAGAAATGGGGGAAAAGGGAGGGATATTTTTTTGAGGCTGTGAAGGCGGAGTTTGTACACGTGGGCACGTTTGAAAGTCAGTGTCCTCGCACAGGAGACCGCCCTGCTGTCTCGCGGAGGAAGATATCCTCCATCTCTCGATGATCAGGCGACCACTAGTCTCGGATCTGATATTTGGATCATGTTTAACAGTGTCCTAAAACACTCTCATACCCACCCGCTTCATATTTTTCCGGAAAAAATT
>BCNH02000006.1:5286055-5299463 GCA_001662345.2 Metrosideros polymorpha var. glaberrima
CCCATGCTTTTCTGATGATCTAACGGTTTCCTTCAAAGCTGACAAGATTTCACCGCAGACCATTTAGGAGGCATTTCTAGAAATTTCACCGCTAGGCAACGTCAAAACCTAATCCCGACAAAGACTCGAGTTGTTTCTAGCTGGCATCGATGACTCTTTGCCTTGTTGGGTAAACATATCTGCCGGAATGAATGCTTGGGCACCTAAGCACTTTGAGATATGCTGGTAGATCGCAGCTTGTTCAATCTTTGTGGTCCATAGTAGCGCTGCCAATTGCTGGTGTCGAATATTCGTATCGCCTATGAAAGAAACACGATTGGAAGAGGACCTTTTCGACTGTACCTGGAACAGTACAGACACCGAGTGGTTTGCTTTCGCGAAAATAATGAGTTTCGCGATGCAGTGGGGCTCTATATGTCATGTCTCGGAAAAGGCGCAACTACACAAATAATGCACCCCCATGAGTATAGTCAGTCCAGTGTATAGAGCAAATGCATGAATGCAGCTTGGGAAGAAAATAGCTACCTGGAGTTAGGTGAAAGAGGGGCTTGGACCTTAATGTATTTACTAATTGTTTCTGGAGTCTCAAACTTCCCAACTACAGTTATTGCCAACCCAGAAACTCCAACTAAGTTGCGCTGAATTCCCATCCCGATCTCATTGTTGGACGTAAGCGGTAAGGCAGATGCAGCATCAAGGCAAAACTGGCCACCGATCAACACCATTCAATTCGAATGTAATACTTATCCCCAAGTACGGGAGAATGTCTGGTGCCATCGCAACAACAGATCGCCTGAAAAGTTCTGAGTCCCAAGGTCACTGACCATTTCTGAATGCTTCAAATGGGCACTAGAAAACCATGAGAACCATGTAAACTACTCTACCATCGTCGGACCGGATTGCACATTAGTAACTGTGATTAATAATCAACTTCAACAGAATTTCGATTTCTATAGTTCTAGCTCTTGTCAACAATGTTTTTTGATAAGCAGCCTGCCACCAGGAAGCTTTCCGCTAATCTATAGTCACTCTTCAAGCGGCGAACGACTTGGTAGCATAGCTAGACAGGTACAATAGACATAAACTTATTTACATGTCATTTACATGCTAGATAATTTCGGTTTCTCTGCATCAGAAGTCCACCTAATCGGGAGTATTCTCTTTTCTAACAAACGAGGAAGCAAGTAGACTTTTAGAACCGGCGCCTTGGAAGATATTTCAAGTTTGTCCTCGTCCTTGACGGCGTAACACACATTACAGCCATCGATGTATATCGCACCTTCTTTGCAAAACCATGCAACTTCCATGTTCTGGTCGGGATTGAGAAATCCATGCATCAGATTAGAAGCTACTCCAGGTGAAATAGGCTCTCTTACCATATACTGAAGGTCCCGAGATAAAATGGGCATTTGGTATCCACCGGCTGAGAGCATTGCAGCCGTTGATCCAGCAGCAGTCGAGACTCTGAGACCACTTGATCGGGAGTTCACTGCAGGGGAACATGACTGGCCATTCCTTTTAATTCTGTAAACAAGCAGGTGACATTCAGGTAGCCCACATGACCAACCAAAATGAGAGTAACAAGCACACTGCATCGAACTGCTGACCTGAATGAGAATCGTGAGACTGCCGCTGGACATGGATGTGCAATTAGTACATCATTGAGAGCATATGTTGACAGCGGTGCTGAGTTCACACAGATTGATATCCTTGATAGTTCAGATGGTTGAAGTCGACCCTCGAGAATGTCATCCAGTATCTGGAAGAGATTCTCCAATCATTAAGACACATTTCACAGTCAAACTGGAGATGCTGAGTTCACACAGATTGATAATGACTATGGGACTTGTATATGCAGTATGCACTTCACTTGGGTGGCACCATATTGCTGGTGACTACATTCCCATGATATTATACTGGCATCAGCATCATTGCATCTGAGATTAATAATGATTACTCTACCTAAGAAAGCCAGCTGAGCAAGAACTCTGAAATCTTAAATCTAAGACGGGCACAACCAAGATAGGGACTTAAGCATTACCAATGCCAGATGCATATACCACATTATGATTGTAAATGTGAAGGACAATACATGAAAATTCCTCCCTTTATAGCAGAAGATTCGGTATTCTAGCATATATTATCTTATTGACACAAGTTGGCATAAGATGATGTCTTGGTGCAGCTAAACTGGAAGTTTTCACTCAATTAAAGAAGGAACAGCACATTGGCCTAAGAATTCCTACTTTTGGACAAACAATTATGAAACCTTACTTGCTCAAAATTATCAACAGTTGCTGCACAGAGGTAGCCAGTGCTCCTCGTTGCATCATATTGATTACCAAACTCTTCAACCTACAGAAGAGCAACACCGTAGCTTGTCATGCTTTCATTTCTTGTCATATAGAAACTTGCCAAACCACAAGCAAAGCGAGTAAATCAAACAAACCGAAACCTCAGCAACTTGCGTAGGATCGGAGTTCACGCCAAGAAGTGGAATCGAGTCATCTACAAAATGACTGGCGTGCAACAGAGTGCCATCGCCGCCAACGGTGACGACCATGTCCACATTCCGTATCGGTTGGGACACATTATCACGTAAAATGGGCTCCCATTCAACGAATTTCCGCCGCAACACGTTCTGGCAGTATCGAATGGCCTCACGGTGCACCTTACTCCTGCTCTCCACATGATGTAGAATCTGCAAATATTTATTGAAGAAACCACATCATATAATAGCTGAAACAAACATTGTACCAAGATTGCCTATAATGTTCTTGATCACTCCACGTCGAAGAGCATCACGTATACACGAAAATCCATATCGATTTCAACCTAAGAAAAAATCAGTCAGCGTCGCCCTAAGCTTAAATCATGCTTGCTCGTACTAAGCGAAGTTCACAAGCACGAAGAAACACGATCGATCGATTCCGTATTTCGACCGGAGATTTCATCAAACAGTTGGAAAGCAAGAGAGACGAGTGAACGGAGTACCGGAGGGTTGGTGATGCGCGAGAGACCGTGCGACTGGGCGGCGACGGCGTAATCATCCAAGGGCTTCAACAGCAACAACAGCTTCCTACTCGCCATCTTCTTCTTCTTCCTCTTCTTCTGCTGCTTGTCCTCTCGATCTGTGTCGACTCGGCCGTGAGCATTTGTGCTGTGGCTCGAGTTCGATTTATTCAGCGGCTTTGTTTTGATTCGTTTCCCTCTCTGTCTTCACTTCTCTTCGGCTTCTCCGAGGACGCTCTGTTATTCCTCCAGTTTATTCCACGAACCCAGGCCCAACACCCAGGCCAGTGAACTTTTGAAACAATAACACAAATGATCTCTCAACTTTAGTTTAATATGCAATATCGTCCCTAAATATTTAATTATGTGACGTAATCTATGAACTTTGGCTCAATATACAAAGTCATCCCTAAAATACTTCTAATTTGTTTAATGTGGTCTCTACTATTGGTAAATATCCAATGTAGTCCTTAAATTACATTAAAATATTTAAAAGTTCATGTACCACATTTGATATTAAACCAAAGTTTATGGATTACATCGAACAAATTAAAATTTCAGTGATAACATTGCATATTAAATCAAATTTCATGCACCACATTAAACAAATTAAAAGTTTAAGAACGACATTACATATTAAACTAAAGTTCGAGAATCATTTGTGTTGTTCCCTTTTCAACTGTGGGTCTTCAAAGTATTGATCATGTGTATCGCGGAAATGGTTATTGCATAAGAAATTGCAATGTTGCCTTTTTTTTTTATTACTTAACAAGTGTCATTAGAAATACTTTTTTCATAAAATCATTTTAGATGATTTATTACATCCGACACTTGCTAGATCAGTGTAAAATTCATGCATTGTGTGAAAGTTATTGCTCATAGACATATTGGAAGTCATTTTTTTTTTCCATTTTTAAAAAGTAGCCAATATGATTTACTATGAATATTATTAATTACAAATAGGTCTTGTTAATGGGTATCTCTGGAATGCTTACTAACAATATGTAAAGAGTAATTATCTTCACTATCGACCCACTGATTATACCTAACTCGAGAAAGTTATGCTATTAAAATGACCAATTTCCGTATTTGGATGTTAGACAAGTGTTTTTGGGATTACTTGTCAACAAAAAGCCGTGATAAGTATAGTAAAAATTACTTTGATATATATATGTATGTCTACATAAACTTACTAGTCAAAATTATTAACATACTAAGTGACTAAAATTTCTCAATTTTATAGTAACTGACTAGACAAAGTGCTATTGACAGAAATGTTCAAATTTAATTTTTATTCGTTTTTCTTGGTTAGGAGAATTTATTTTTATTTAAGAAGTTACTAATCGGACAAAAGAATCTACTAAATTCGCACAAAAAACAGCATTTCCAGATGCATTAATCTAATTTCCTTTTTATCTCTATACGCATAATATCTAAATACAAAATCTGCCACCAATTTTTTATAGCATTTCCCCTTTTAATAAAAAAAAATCACACACACACACACACACACATATATATATTAAGCATTTGCCATTTTCACAAAAACCATCGCTAATCCCAAATTGCCAATTGCGAAATGGCAACGGGTCAGGACATAGGACTCAAGGTCCAGCAATCCACCATCGGACCCGAACTATGGCGGGTTGGGATTTGACCACGGCCATCCCACCACGGTTCGGATCTGGGTCGCTCCACCATTTCTTTTTCCCGTTTTTTCCGGACCAGATAAACCCGTGATCGAGTTTTTGGTCGACCCACCAAATACCAACCGATCCCCATCTCGTCATCGTCCGAATCGGATCTTACCCAACCCAACCCATCGTCCAAAGGAGGGTCCATTTCACGACCCCAAACCCTAAGCTACCGGATCCTCCGATCGGACTCTGGACCAGAGCGAGCAACCTCCGCTTCGGTTTCCCGCCGGTAAGACCTGCCTCTCCTCAAGTTTCGATCCCGCCGATGATGCATTCGCGTCTTACGTTCCGATTACGTGTTTCCCCCTTTCTCCGAATTCTGTCTTGACCCGGTTTTTGGACCTACCTTGAAGAACCTGTTGAAAGGTTGATTTGAGGTTGAGAATTGCGTTGTTGGGTTATTGAGCGCTTCGTGCAGAGACTGGTGCAGTGGAAGATTTGGAACAAATCATTTGCTGGCCTTGCTTTTATCTGGATTTCTCTACCCATGTGCTGAATTCTGGTCATTTTAGGACATGGTGGTTGAAATAATGTGTGACTTGTCTGTAGTTTAGCTGTGTATGTTCCTCAACGAGTCGATGATTCTGGTTGCGCAATGCATCAGGATGATTAGCGCGGAGATAATTCTGCCGTGATTTCTTGATCATAACGATGAATTCCCGCCATCTCTTGAGTAACATGAACGCGTGCGATTGGAATTTTATTCTCAGTTCAGAGTGCTTTCTGCATTGGTGTGGATTTAGCCTTTTAGGTCTTTACCGATCAGTGTCTCTCTTTTTCCATCTGTTCATTGGCCTTCTAATCCTGCATGTATGCGTTTGTGCAGTCCATGTGCTATTACAAGAGTTCTTGCATCACCTTTAGAATGGAATTTTGTTGTTTTGTGGAAAGGCTGCATTAATGTATTTAGAGAATTGCATGTTGTACTTTTGTGTTGATTTTGAGGTTAGGTTTGTCCAAGAGGTGATAAAAACCTGTGAATAGGTAATCATAGGAGAGAGATTTTTCTCGCTGCAAAGAGGATCTATATATCACTGATATGGTTTGATGCTTTGCAGCTTTTGGCTCATCTTGACCTGATGAAATGGAAACATCAAACGATTCCGCCATTAAGAAACCAAAAAGGTTGACATCCATTGTTTGGAATCATTTTGAACGTGTCAGAAAGTCTGATATATGTTATGCTGTTTGTCTACACTGTAACAAGAAACTCAGCGGGTCAAGTAATAGCGGAACAACACATTTGAGGAATCACTTGATGCGATGCTTGAAACGATCTAACTACGACGTGTCTCAACTGCTTTCGGCAAAAAGAAGGAAAAAGGAAAGCACGCTTGCCCTTGCTGGCATTAGCTATGACGAGGGACAGAGAAAAGAAGATTATGCTAAGCCAGTGGCTGTAAAGTATGATCATGAGGTGAAGCGTGATGAAATCATTAGTCTTGGAAGCAGTAAGTTTGATCAAGATCGCAGTAGGCTTGATCTTGCCCGTATGATCATTTTGCATGGTTACCCTTTGGCCATGGTTGACCATGTTGGATTTAAAGTATTTGTCAAAAACCTTCAACCACTATTTGATGTAACATCTGATGGTGCTGTTGAGAATTCCTGCATGGAAATCTACGGAAAAGAGAAGGAGAAAGTGCGTTTAGCATTAAATAATCTGCTAGGCAGAATCAATGTCAATATTGAAAAGTGGTTCTCAATAGAAAATGCTGAATATTTGTCCTTGACGGCAAATTACATTGATGAGGATTGGAGACTGAAGAGGAGGATTCTTAATTTTGTCACACTTGATTCTTCTCACACAGAAGATATGCTTTCAGAAGTAATAATCAATTGCCTAATGGAATGGAATGTTGACTGTAAGTTGTTTGCTGTGACATTTGATAATTGTTCCACCGACGAGGGTATTGTCATGAAAATTAAAGAGCAGATCTCTCAGAACAAGCCTCACTTGAGTGCTGGACAATTATTGGATGTTCGTTCAGCTGCACATATTCTGACTGACATCGTTCAAGAAGCAATTGAAGCACTGCGAGAGGTGACACATAAGATTCGTGGAAGCGTGAGATATATTAAGAGTTCAAAGGTAAATCAAGAGAAGCTCAATGATTTTGCTCAACAAGTTGGAATCAATAGCCCAAAGAGCTTGGCACTTGATTGCCCAGTTCGATGGAACTCAACATATCTCATGGTTGAAGCAGCATTAGAGTATAGGGGTGCATTTTCTCTCTTGAAAGAGCATGACCCCTTGTACACATCTGCTTTAAGCGATACAGAATGGGAATGGGCAAAGACCGTTTGTGGATATTTGAAAGTTTTGTATGAAATTGCGAATGTCCTTTCAAGCAACAACTGTCAAACCGCGAATGTCTACTTCCCAGAGATTTGCCATGTACACATCCAGTTGATTGAATGGTGCAAGAATCCTGACGACTTCATTAGTAACATGGTGCAGAAGATGAAAACTAAGTTTGACAAGTACTGGAACAAATGTAGTTTGTCTTTGGCTGCTGCAGTCATTTTAGATCCGCGATTTAAGATGAAGTTGGTCGAGTATTACTACTTTCAGATATATGGCAGTACATCTCTGGATAGAATAAAAGAGATATCTGCTGGGATTAAACAATTGTTCAATGCATATTCTATCTCCTCCTCATTGGTTGATCAAGGTTCAGCTTTACCTGGCAGCAGCTTGCCCAGTACATGCAGTGAGTCTAGAGATAGACTGAGGGGCTTTGACAAGTTCCTTCATGAGACATCTCAGAGTCAAAGTGCGGTATCTGACTTGGACAAGTACTTAGAAGAACCAGTCTTTCCTCGAAATTGTGATTTTAACATCTTAAATTGGTGGAAGGTTCACACTCCTCGCTACCCTATATTGTCCATGATGGCACGAGATGTTTTAGGCACCCCCATGTCAACTGTCGCTCCAGAATCAACATTTACTAGTGGGGCCAGAATGCTTGATCAAGTTCAAAGTTCACTTGACCCAGATATCCGTCAAGCATTGATTTGCACGAGAGATTGGTTGCAGATGGAATCGGAAGGTTTACTCATTGCTAACATGTTTTCACACCTGTGCAAGTTCTTTGTTTCTCATTCATGCATGCCCATTTCAATGTTTTGCATTTTCTTCATGTCAGAGCTCAAGTCATCCACAACCCAGGCTCTAGCCCTTTATGTTGGAGCAAGTTAGTTTGTTAAAGGTATGTCCATGTAACTTGCAATATTGACCTGTCCTTTGGTGCTTGTGTTCACCAATGATTTGCATATTGATTGACTTTTATGATATGTCTGACTTGTTTTGCAGTCTCGATGGATCTCATCACGTCATCTGATTTGTTTGTCCGGACCTGCTGGGTGTAACCAGCGCTGTCAAGTCAGAGAAAACCTTCATCTCTTCTGCATGTCCATAGCGTATAGTAAAAGCCTCGTGTTTTTTGTTGCAGTTCCTTGTCCATATAGTCAAGTGTATATTTGGACTTCCAGTCATTGCTACGCAGTTTCTAGGAATCCTCGAAGAATCTTTGATTCATGAAAGAAAGAACGCCTTCTTGATCCTTAGAAGTTTAGCTATGCCAAGATCTACCAGTTCGATGTTTAGATTCTAACAAGATGTCTGAAGCTGTTGATCATCTTCATTTGGAGGCTTTCTTTGGTTGATCCCGCAGTAGAATGATGACAAATTGGTCAATTTATATAAAAAGGATGAGAGATTCACTGCCTTCTGTCATATCTGTAAATAAGAGTATTCCCTTTCATCTTCATTTTATGGGGTTCCAACAACTATAAGATAAGCTATGAAAGGCTTTTCCATTCATCGACCACGAACTCCCAGAAATTTGCCATCGAGTTGCCAAGTTTCATGTTACAGGTCAACGCCTTCTTCCTTTAAATGATGTGCTGGGTAGATCTATACATTGCATTGTGGTGGTCAATCTGATCATGTATGTGCAACGAGGCGAGATATGATGGATCATTCAGCATCTCATACCATTTTCATCTTATCTCTTTCAAGGGAACAGAAAAAAACAGTCCTACTCAATTATTTTGTAGTTGAATAAAAGCAATGAGGGATACATGGAACTGAAGATGGAGCTTCTTTCATTTTGCATTTTCAATAGTTGACCCCCATTTACTTTCCTACTCAAAATTGCAGTATGGAGGCTGTTTGGAGAATAATGATACGAAACGTCGATTAGGACGAAAAATTGCCGCTCCCATTCATTGAATTACCCTAAGTACACAGAGTGATTGTTAATAATTCCTAGACACGTAGGATGAACACGCGAAAAATGGTTGAATCTTATTGATATAATGGCATCTCCATAGTCAGCTTCTACCACCATCACATGGGCTGAGCTAGAATTGAAAGAACAGAGAAAGAAGTCCCTAACAGGTTCAACTTCGATTTCTCTGACATAAGGAGGACCTGATGCTGATAATTACGAACGAGGATAACGCTAAGAAAGCTACAGAAGTGTAAGAGGCCATCTCTTGTAATTTAAGTGGGAACCGATCCGGATACCTACTCTGAAATCCAGTTACTTAGCAAAGTTTTTCTTGTTTGGCTCGAACACGTACTTGATGAGCGACTCCTTAATAGATAGCAAGCCAGGGAACTCGTTCTTCAATTTGGTCGCATCCATCTCGTTGTTGCTCCGTGGGGCGACGATCACCCGTGCTTGCTCTTCCAAAGTGAAATTAACCCACTGGAATTTGGGGTCAATGTAGCTCTTGTACATCTCCAGGATCTCATTGTGGCTCACAACTCCGGGGTTTGTGAAGTTCCACATACCCCTCAGGTTCCGCTTCGCCATCTCTATGGAAATCGGCAGGAGCTCGTCCAAAACGGACATACTGTTGGGAATGTTAACCACCTTGTTATAACGAGGTATTTTAGTGATGAAGTTGCGCGGGTTGTCTACGTCCGATGAGATAGGCATACGGACTCTGAGAGTACAGACATTGTCGTACTCCTTCAAAAGCTCTTCCACCTGATTAAGAAGAAAATGCGACGTAAATTATTAGCTTCCAATAGCATTTTCCAAATTTGAAAATAAATACGGAATATAACTTACCATGGCCTTGGTTTTGGAGTAAAACGAACCAGTGAAATTTGGCTTGTCCTCTTCCTTAAAGCCAATGCCAGAGCCCTCTGGATGGGAAGCATTGTACTCAAATATGCAGCCAGTGGCAAAGTTCATCATAAGGAGTCCATGTTCCCGACAGACATCAGCTAATGTTAGCGTTCCAGCAACATTTATGCGGATTGTTTCTGTTTTGTGGGATTCACACCAATCAACATTGGGTCTACCAGTCACACCAGCGGCATTAAAAACGTGTGTCGGCTTAACATTTCCAATGTCTGCCAAGAGCTGTGACCGGTCCTCAAGACGCCCTCTTCCATATTCGAATGGAATCCCTTGCATCTCGCAGAGCTTTCCAAGTAAGCCCCCAATCCATCCAGTTCTACCATATATCAGGAACTTGAAGGACGGTTTCTCGCCTGAAACTGCCATGTTGGTCCGATCAGAATTAGATGGAAGGGGCGATGTTTCAACTTCTTCAAGCCCATCATTATGCCTCTCAACCCCACCAGCCATCATCAACATTCTTGGATGAGGAAGCAGAGCGCCAGAGACGTCTCCCCACCATTCCGGATTCTTGACGTACCATTCCATTGTCCTCTTCAGCCCTTCTTCCCAACTAGTCCGCTCAGACCAACCCAAATACTTCAGCTTCTGATCATCCAAGAAGTACCTCTGATCATTGAATGGTCTATTTTCCACAAACTGGATGCTAGTCTGCGGGTCCATGGAGAAAAGCTTGCATATGTCTTTCGCCACGTCAATCACCCTCCTCTCCTTCTTTGTCCCGACATTATAAACATGACCCACCTCGCCTTTGTGTAGAATTACCTCGAAAGCCTCGGCAACGTCTTCACAGTAGAGGTAACTCCTCACATTACAACCATCTCTATGAATTGGAAGAGGCTTTCCTCTCATGGCCAGAAGGATGAACTTCGGGATTAACTTTTCAGGAAACTGATTTGGACCGTAGACGTTGTTCCCTCGGGTTGTTATCACCGGTAGCCCATATGACCTGCCATATGCCATGACAAGCATTTCTGCCCCAGCTTTTGTAGCAGAGTAGGGGTTCGTGGGGAGAAGTTGAGAGGCCTCATGGTTTCCTACGACAGCATCCTCATCTGTCTCTCCATAAACTTCGTCGGTGCTCACATGGATGAACCTCCTAATCTGGCCAGTGACCTTACATGCTTCTAGAAGGACATGAGTGCCATAAATGTTGTTCTTGGTAAACTCGAAGCTGTTACCGAAAGAATTGTCAACATGGGTCTGGGCGGCGAAGTGCATTATCGTATCGATGGATTCCGTTATGAGAAGATGATTGACAAGGTCTGCACTAGCAATGTCTCCCTTCACAAACTTGAAATTGGCAGAGGATTCACATGGGAGGAGGTTTTTCAGGTTCGAGCAGTAATCGAGCTTGTCGAGCACGACGATCTTGTACTCCGTAAAGTTGCGCGTGAGACGGTTGGCGACATGGCATGCTATGAAACCAGCAGCCCCAGTAATGAGAATGTTTTTGGGGGTATAACTCGTCATCTCGACGCAGACTCTGCAGGGAAGGAACAAAAGAAAAAATACAGAACAGGAAGTCTGATCAGCAACATAAACGAAAACGATCTTTATCTAACTACATTAATCCGTGCCTGCTAGTGGATATTTCCAGTTTAACAAGCTATCAGACATGCCAAAACTAGGGAACCTGGTACATTAATCACAATTTTACGCAGATCAATACTTCCGAGACAATGATATCAGAAGTAACACAAGGGAATTTGCAATATTTGCTGCCCTTCAAGAACAGATATGCCTCAACCCATCTATTACAAACTCAAAGACATCCAAGAGAAAACCGTGAGACGAATGCCAGCACGACCGCATCCTCCTTCTGACCCAGTGTCCGGTGCCTAACGTTGCAACAGATCCAGGCACAGCAAGCAACGATTCCGAGAAACTCAAACTCGCGACAGACACAGATTAGAGGAACTACGACGAACCCGCCATTTCCCGATCAAACCAAAACAACAAAAAGAGCTCCTTCCGTGCATCGGAACACGAAATTAAACCAAAAGCGACGTGCCACGAACCGGATTCGCAGCGAAGAAAGCTTGGTAATTGACTTGCGAAATGGGGTTGACCAAAGATCAATGGCTGATCAGGCGCTCGATGCAGGATCGGAGAAGACCGCGAAGACTCGGGAGTTTTGAAGAGAGAATCATCGAATTCGGAGAGGGAAAAAAGGCGGACTCGGCGTGCGTACTTATATACGTCCTCGTTTGAGGCCATGGTACGAGAGACATTTACGGAAAGCCATCGGACGTGCCAAATTGACGGATTTGCCCTTCAAATTGGTGTGCGGTGAAGAATCTCATAGAAAATCGCGGCCAGCAATCTTGAACCGAAAATGTTCGGGCGGGAAAATTATTGGCAAGAATCGTGGAATCGGATTGGACTAGCCACATGATTTAGTAGGTCACGTGAGTGAGGATCCATGACTCGGTCTAAGTAAAAAGTTGTTTTTCTTCGATCGAATTCTAATTACGTGAAAATATCTATCGTCTGTGCTGATAAAAATGATAACCGGATTTGATGATTGCATGTCATGCATCGACTCCGATGTGATTGAAATAAGAGAACTACAATCAATGCTTGCATAGGTGTGAATTAATTTGGATTTATTTCACCTGAAAGTATATACTATTATCAAAACACATCACCTCACCCTCTAGATGCACAACATGTCCTCAAAAGAAAAAAATTTCACGAACTTGTGGGCCCACAGACTTTTTTGAGAGAAGCCCACGTTAAAAAAACCTTTAAAAACCTTTAAAAAAACCCTCGACCTAGAGAAAATGGCAATTATTTGACTTGACTATCAAAAGGCACGACTAATGGGGAAAAGAGATGATCAGTTAAACACCAGTCAATGTATCAGACAAGGGTATAGCGCCAGCAAGCTCGGGTGGAATAGCCCTTGATAGAGTAGCTTGTGTGCTGTAGGTGCGAGAACATAGAATTACTAAGGAGAATGAGCGAGATTCATATATATCTCCTAAAAAGTCACAGGCCTTGTAAGAGCTAATATAACTAGGTTAATAATGTAGAAAAAAACAGTAAAAAAAAGTCTAGTTCAACAACAAAAATAAAGAAGAGACTTGTTGAGAATATCCACCAAAATCACGATTACTCGGTTCACTCCGAAATATCTAAAATTCATTTTAAGGGTCGGAGAGATAATTTAATATGAATTGAAGGCCAATCCATAGCAAGCAATCTGGACGTTGGATAGTGAAATCAAGTTAATCAACTCTCTCTCTCTCTCTCTCTTTTCTCGAAACATATGCATCGAATCATATTTCTCCATCGTAATGGGTGTTGCATCAACAACCATCTTGGTTTAAAACAAAATACCAATCATTTTGGCTCTTTGTGAGATGAGGGAAACGAATAATTAGGGTGTGTTTGATAACCTGCTAGAATTTTTTATTCTCTGCCAGAAGTGATTTTGGAGCAGAAATGCATTTGGTAAAAAATAACTTCTAGAACAGTTTTCTATTTCTAAATGAGATTTGTGTTTGGTAAAAAAGTGATTCTTTAGGGCCA
>BCNH02000006.1:5299607-5329886 GCA_001662345.2 Metrosideros polymorpha var. glaberrima
GTAAATATGTCACACAATCATAAGTTTGAGGTTTTTTTTTTAATGATTTTTTCCCTTTTTATTTTGACTTCTCATTTTCTTTCTTACACTCGTAAGCCGCCGGACGTCCGTCGCCGATCGCAGGATGCGCGGCCGCCAATTCCCGAGCGCCGTTTGTTAAACTTGCCAAAAGTAGAATGAGAATGAGAGTGTGTTTGGTAAATATAAATTCTCATTTTATATCAGAATTGATTCTTAAAAGAATGAATTCTTGCCAAAATAAAAAATTCTGGCAAGAATCGTTTTGATGCAGGCCCTTAACTGCCAAGAAGTCCACAAATGATTCTCAAGTTACAGGATGAGGGAATGCACATGTTTAGTATGTGAGATGTTATACGCACGTAACTCATGGGATGCAAAATCAGAGCCATCGCCGTCATAGACATCAGGGACAATGCCATGATCTTCCATTTCGACCAGGACTTGCTCTGCCTTTTCTAACTTCATTTCGTCGCAAAACCCGTGGACGATTACAACATAGGCGTACTCATTTAGGGAGATCCTAGCAGCTCGCCAATCGACCAGAAGCTTATAAGCAAAACGGCCCTGCTCCCTTCATGGTAAGCAGAGTAAGTAAACCTATTAGGGGTGACCCCATCCACGAACATGTCGTGGAACAACACGCGAGTGGATCCGCCCAAATTGTGAGACCTACAATGCGCCTTGATCGAGATGGCATAAGTGTAGTTATTGTCAATAAAACGGAACCGCCTCAACTGCTCTAGAGAGAAATGGCAGTAGAGGGATTGGGGCTCTTGTACGGGGCAACATGAGTCAATGGAACATCAAATGAAAAACATATGCACAATCAAAGTTTGGTCAAATTTGTCTAAAAAACACGTGAATATAATTTTTCAAAAATTTTCCCAACATGATGAATTCAAAACATCGAGTCACAGCATTCAATAGGTGCAAAGGTCAAATCAATGGGACATTGGATGGAAAAATTCTTAAGAATTCTTTTTAAAAAGATCCCTCGAAAAAGATGTCAAAACGATGAGTATACTATCTCGAAGTTTTATCCAATCAAATTTAATATGAGAAAAAAATAGGGGATGTATCATAATAGATTATTTCGAGCAATTTTCTTGTGACTTCTTTCTTGCCATGAGATTTCGCTCAGAAATTTATGCGGAATAAAAAAAAAATCACCCGAAAAAGATACAAGAGCAATGATTACACTAGCTTATTCTCCTCAATTTATAAGTATGGTACGTGTAATTTTGAACTTTTTAAATAGCATCTTCATTGACTTAGACAGAGAGAAAGACCGACCATGGTCTCTATTCCTATCATATTAAGTTTTTAGCTTACATCGATATGACAAAACCAATAATTGTAGTTGAGCATCATTTAAATATAACAAGGATCGTCTTAAAACTTGTTAGGAAAGTGCAATTAAGTCCTAAAATTTTTTTTTTTAAAAAATGCAATCAAATCCTAAAATATGTCACAAAAGTGTTTTTGTATCCTAAAACTTTAAAAAAGTACAATCAAGTACTAAAACTTGTCACCAAGGTGTAATCGAGTCCTAAAACTTTCAAAAAATGTAATTAACGAAAGGACTTGATTGAATCAATTTGACAAGTTTTAAGACTTGATTGTACTTTTTGACAATTTTAGGACTCAATTGTACTTTGTGATAAGTTTTAGGAATTAATTGCAATTTTTGAAAATTTTATGACTTAATTGTACTTTTGTGACAAGTTTTAGGATTTTCAATATATTTATTCCTTTAAACACCTAGATAAGTAAACTTCAAAGTGGGTTTTGATTTTTATATGTGATTTTGGTTGTTGTGAATATCAAAAAAGTTCGTGTTGAAGATAATCATTTTTGAGTTATTTTATTTATGTGTCATTGTTTTTAATAAGTATACAAATATTACATAACCATAATTATACATATTCAAGGATGGAGTTCATCATGTTTGGTGATTAATAATACTAAAGTCAGAACTAAGTTTTTGCTTTTAATTTGAGAGTTACTCTCCAAGTTGAGTCTCCCTATAAAATAAAATGAACCCATAAGAGAATTGCAATCTCGAATTTTTCATTAAATTTCATGACAAAACTATGGCAAATTTCAATGGTATGGCATTGTACAAGGGAAAAAATCGTAATTGAAAAGTAAACAGAACCTCTAACATTTCAAAGGACGATATCATAAATCTCTAAACTTTTTCCAAAATTAATTCTAAACTTCATTATCTTTGGTAAGTTATCTCTCTAAACATAAAAATCCGAAACTTTAAACCCCATAAAGAACAAATCTTGAAAAGCATGTATTTTCTAATATAATTATTTTGTTTTTTTTTTTTCACATAAAGAAATGCAACGTGCAGTATGACCATGTTTTCTATCCTCCTCATGACCAAAATACATTAGATCTCGGTACAATCATTGCCTCTGGATCAAATGTTTCCGATCTCTACATCAAATTATCAGTTTCATATGGAGAAGTGCAATGGTGGGAGATCTTGTGAGCCACCATTTAAAAGTCTAGGGAGTGTTTGTGCACAATTCACACGGGAGGCTGTTTTGGGACTTTGGCTGCGATTGTCTCGTGTCAAGATCTCTACATCCAATTATCTGTGGAGGATAGTTTCAGACTATTCGTCTTTTCTGTTTCCAAACTCATATGAATATCTATTGAAACAAACATAATTGAGTATATAATCCCGTTACGATGACTCCCGCGAAGAGAATGTGTCATGAGAGTCGAATGTACGTTCATAAGCAAAATTAGTCACTGAAGCTAGTATCGTGCTCAATAAACCAAGAAAGAAAATGTAACCATCTGTTGGACCTATTAACTTTTTCAAAAACGAAACTTTTAGTATTGTCTCGTTAGCTTGGGGTCGTAAGGAGGGAATTATAGGTGTAGACGCGTGAATATGATTTTTAAATATTTTCCTATTTTGATGAATTCAAAACATCGAGTCACGGCGATTCGTAAGTGCAAAAAACGAGTCCGAACATCAGATGGAAAAATTCTGAAAAGTTATAACTTTTACATACTTCCCATTAACTCAATGAGTTATACTAAAGAAAACCTAGAAAAGAATTGCGATCTCGAATTTTTCATTAAATTTCATGACAAACCTATGGTAAATTACAGTGGTATCACATTGTACGAGGGAAAAAAATCGTAATTGAAAAGTAAACAGCATCTCTAACATTTCAAAGGACGACATCATAAATCTCTAATTTTTTTCTAAAATCAATTCTAAACTTCATTATCTTTGGTAATTATCTTTCTAAACATTAAAATCCGAAATTTTCGCCGCATAAAGAACAAATCTTGAAAAGCTTGTATATTTTTATATAATTTTTTAGTTTATTTTTTACATAAGGTGTGTGCTCTAATTTTTTGGCTGGTAGTAAATGACAAATGGCAGGAGCCACGAGTGCACAACCGCAAAACAATGCCTCACCCACTAGATCTATCATTTTGTTCTTGTTTTATCATGATTTCCTCGTACCAATATCCTATTTTAGGTAAGCAACTCTTAACGAGAACGGCTAACTCCATTCAAGTTTGACTTTTTCTAATATAAATTTTATAAACTAAAGCTCGGCTTTTTCTTTTTGGCTATCAACTAAGGGTCAGTTTATTTGGATTAACATCCACTTATCGAGTTTCCCCCCAAGATTTCTTACTTTGTTCAATTCACGCAATTCAAGAGTAAAATCTCGCATGCAGTATATCGATTTTAGGGGAGTACGCCCTTAAAATCATCGGGAGAGATGGACTAGTCTAGATGCGTGAAAATCAGCTCGGACATTACGTGACCGGTATGACACTATTAAAATAAATAATGCTGCAAACAATCAAGTAATTTACGAATTGATATAATACTCACTTGAGACTATACTTCCGAGTAATATATGTAGTTGAATAGCTTCAGGGTTTTTTTTTGGTCTTAGTTCATTAGTAATTAAATCTTTTCTTAATTCTGTTCTCTTTAATTATCCCGTTATTTGGTTGACTACTAGAAAAAAGGAAAATTATTAGCAGAACAGAATTCAACCGAAAAGGCACAGAAATTACAAGCACGATCAGTCAGCTACTAGGGAACTACATGAACCATTTGAAGAAGCCCCAAGTGCCTCTTTATCTATCGAAGCAGACATCATCGTCTTCTTCTTGTCCTGTCTACTGGAGAAGGACCATCCATGGTGGAGTGCAGTGTTGGCGTAGGGTCATTTGACATGGAAAAAACAAAATAAAAAAACATCTGGTATTTTGATTATAGGATTAGATAAACCGAACATGGGGACACAGGCTCTTTCTTCTAGAAAAGGACAAGATCCATCGTATTGAAATTGATGGGGAGCTGTGAAAACGCAAATAGTTTAACCCCTCCGATAACCCACCAAGGGCATATTCTTCTGCATAAAGAAGGCTCTTCACTTTCTTGCGGAAAGGCGCAGACTTGAATGACCCCAACCAAGAAGACTTTGCAAGGTTCATGGGCGTTGAAGAAGCGATGACTCCCGTTTGTTTGTATTTGATCTCCAGAGTTTGCAAAGATGCGGCTGGGGCAGCTGGTACTTTTCCCTCTCTCTCTCTCTCTCTCTCTCTCTCAAGTTCCTGAACTTCAAGTATTGTGGTTGATTTTTCTGGGTCCTTTTTCTGTTGTCTTTCCTTCTTTGAAATTGTTGTTAGTTCTTGATTTTGCAAGATCCCGCATGTGTAGTTGAACTCGAAACCGGAAGCTGAATAGAATGCCCTTTTGGCGATCTTAGACTATGAAACAGCTTTAAAAACTGGTCGTGTACCCAGCGCTCAAAAGAAGAAGAACGAGAAGATGGGTTAGAGGCGAAAATTGTATATTTAGATTTGAAGAACGGGATGATACTTACGAGTACCCAGCGCCAGTTGGGACTTTTGGCTCTCGCGTAGAATTGTTTCTTTTAGCATTGATGCTAGTGTAAAACATGAGACCTTGATGTTAACCAAAAGCTTGTCTCCGTGAGGAATTTCAAATGCCTGCAACTGAGAGAGAACTCTTGAGATAGTGTGTTCTTCATCTTTGTGCCTCGAGATCATTACGAAATGCATAAGGATTTGCAAATTGACTAACTAAGGATTCGCAATACTTTACATTTGTTGAAGTAACTGTCGGTTGATAGAGGAATTCAGCAACAGTGTAAGAGATTGGCATGCAACACAAGTAAAAGCAAAGGAGAGATTTCCACCTATGCCCAAAATTACAAATATATATATTCGTTTTTTGCATTTTGTGTTGGAAGGGTATGATTGACAATTGGTTTCAGCTATATGTTGCGATAGAGCCTAACCAATGCAGTGTTGCAGGAAATATCTTTGCTATTGGCCTGTTCGTGTCGCCAATGTAAGATGCAAGATAAAGTACTTCCATTTCACTTTTAAGTCACAAGCTTCTCTATTGAACGTGTTCTTAAATTTCCTTATTTGCAGATCTACATTCAGAAGAATTGTCAGAAACAAATCAACCGAACATTTTTCTGGCTTGCCATACATATATGGCCTCCTAAATTGCTTGATTTGCATGTGGTATGGGTTGCCCCTTGTATCAGATGATAATCTCCTGGTTATGACAGTCAATTCAGCAGGTGCGGTGTTTCAGTTTGTATACATAATACTCTTCATAACATATGCTGACAAAGCAAACAAGGTTAGCCCATCTTTTTTAATTACAAAAGGCACATCTTCCTTTCTGCGCGCACTCGTATTTTCTAGAGCCCTTGATACCTTGTGTTGAAAAATCTTTGATATTGTTGGCAGGTGAGGATGATAGGATTTCTCCTGGCAATTATTGGCGCTTTTGCAGTCGTAGTTGCTGGAAGTTTGCAAATACCTGAACTTGCCCTGCGAAGGATCACTGTGGGGTTGTTGAGTGGTGCTTCTCTCATATCAATGTTTGCTTCTCCGCTCTTTATAATTGTAAGTTCATTTAGTGACTGCTTGTATTTTATTTATCCATCAAAGTAGTTGCATTATTTTATCTAGCTTGCTATCGAGGACCTTAAACAATTGGACCCCTCTTCCAGAATTTGGTGATCCGGACTAAGAGTGTCGAATTCATGCCCTTCTATCTCTCTCTTTCCACATTCCTGATGAGCACATCTTTCCTTCTCTATGGATTGTTTAATGATGATGTCTTCATTTACGTAAGCTTCTTAAACTCATTCAACTATTCTTATAGTTATTTGTAATGCTAATTTCAATTTACAGTTTCCCCTATTCCATTTACTTTGAAACTAAAACTCATTAACCAAAAGTGGCCTCACCCTTTTTCCCTGCATGTCAGGTTCCAAATGGGATTGGAACTGTCTTGGGTATCATACAATTGGTATTGTACTTCTACTTTAAGCGTAGACCTAAAGATAAGTTGAAGGAACCTTTGGTGGCACCAAATGCATGAGCATCAGCGCTTCGAAAAGGTGTTGTTCTTTTTTGATTTGTTTCCTCTGTTCTTTCATTGACAAAAGCTGATTACTACTGTCTGGAAGTATAGTTTCGCAATTGATCCTCTCCCACACAGCACACATGCTCTAAGTCCTTAGGATGGTTAACATAGCTTGGTCTCGTGAGTGTCTTGTTGCTGATCATATCTCTGCTGCCCCAATTTCAGCCAAGGAATTATGACTTTGACTATCTTTGCCCTGTTATGGAAACTGTTGTCCCATAGTGTTGGTGCAAATTCTACCTGAGCTGTGCTCCCTAAAGTATTCTTTTACTTATTTGGGCAGCTTAGCATTATTTGGAACTTGAAACTGATTGAGGTAGTCTTTTTTTATATATAATTAGCAACAAAAAGAGCTCATGGGATAAATTTGATGATGCAGTATCAAGGATTTTTCTTTTTTTTGCTTAAACTGTAACTAGTTGCTGTCCCGGTCATTGTTATTACTCAATATTATTCAGGAGTTAAGCATTAGTGCTAGAGATTTTGTGGATGGCACTTTGGCACCTGTAATGAGGATTTAACAACTTGGTCATTCAAGTTAAGTTAATAAATGTCAGCTGTTTGATTTTATTTGTTCCTCGGTTTGATCAGGACTTGTGTGGAAGTAGGGTAATAAGGTGGGTCTCAGTGGTCAAGTGAATTGGCTAATTCACTACTTGTGAGTTATGCCAGAGATTGCAGTGCTGATGAAGACTGATGCTATTAAATTGGAAAGCCCTGTGGCACGGCTCAACTATATTAGAACTGCTTCCGTATTGGCAATGGATGGATAAATAAGTCGCCAAAGTGACGGGAGAAAACTAACAGTGCAATACCGCCTGGAAGAGAATCAATGAAGAAAGATAGCCTGGCATCATTCAATTCTCTTCCAGCGGTCAGATGAGAATAGGGCTTTTTTGAGAAGACACTGTGTAGCATATCCTTAGAGCCCATTCAGTTTCACTTTCTTTTTGGATTAGATGTTTTGTAGCTATATAAGCCAGTGAATGACTCAAAAGTGCTCCAAGAAAGGTCTTATTCTGATCAAAATTGTTTCTCTTGAAATGCCTCAAATGAATGAGCTCCAACATTTCCACTCATCTCGTTGGTCTTAAATGCTGTGAAAAGAAACCAAATCCTAGATACCTCTAATGACATCTGACCAGGCAATCTGACCTACTTCTATGTATGAACTGAAGCTGCCAAATATTTCCACTGAGATGCTATTTAGTTCATACTAGTTTATGTGAAGACCGTCTGATCGAAAGATTCGTTAACACGGGAGAGATTACAATATCTAAGAGAAAACCCCCTTTCCTTACAGCTAGAAGAATACTGGTAAATTGGACAAGCAAATCACAGCAAATCCTTCAGAGTTGTTCTCCCACCACTGGTTATTTCCTCCTGCAGATAACACAAGCTAAACCATGTCACTTGTGAGCAAAGTATAGCAGCAATATTAGACGGAATAGCAGACTCTAAGATGTTTCCATTGAAATTGCTTGGCATCATATTCTTTGGCTGTGTCTCATTGGTAGAGCTTTTGCATGAATACTAGATTGTTGTGAGATGCTGTGTTCTAAATTTTCATCCTCGTCATGGCATACCGAGATAATCTATCCCCGGGGTTTTCCAACCAAAAGTTTTTTTGTGGCCAATGATCAACATTCAGCCAATGATATCTGCCAAGCACACTGACGAAATGCTCTAGCCTAATTAATTGCTCGTATTCCAGGACTAGTCAGACACTTCAAGTGATTCTATTTCTAATATCTGGTCAAAAGGAAAGGAAGAAGAAAAGACGCAGAGTATGACGACCTGGTTTGTACTGGCATCCTCTGACGAACCGCTAAGGGGCCGACCTCGCTCGTCGTACAGAATAAGCCCGCTAAACCTCGGGAGCTCGCACTTCTCCCCCATTAGTATCGGTCTCTGCCACACAGGCGACTCCGAGTTGTGACTCTGCCACCCCACACCTTCCAACACAAGCAGCGGCGGTGGCAGCCTCTCCCCCCGACCCCCCATATTTCTCTCCTCCCACTTGCTTGCCCCGCTCCACCTCAGCGAACCCATCAACACCCTCTTTATCGCAACGCATCCACAGCTTGGCTCCGGCCATTCTTCACGTGAAGAGTGACTCGCAGTTGGTTCGTGGCTCACATTGATGACTTGCACTTGCTTTTTTCTTGCTTTCTTGAGAAATGCTGCAACAGCTCCAAGCCCGACCACAGCAACAGCAGTGCACCCAAATAGCAAGAAGGCTTCTCGGGTCGACAGTTTCCATTTGTCTTCCAAGTTCCACAATGCTTCCATCCCCCTTCAACTGCACATCTTTTTTGTGTCAAGATCTTATGCTGGTGATGCATTGGAATGGAATGTTTTTTCTTTATAGATGAAAGTGGGGGGTTGATGGGTTCACGTGCAGGTTCACCGCTTTGTTTGGGCTTCTGGGGCCATTTCGTGCTCATGATGGCCATAGCCGTTGGTGGAGGTATACACCCACCGATACCTAGTCCAAGATCATAGTGAAAGCAATTCACGAGGTGTTCATGGGGTACTGACAAATTCATTCTTCCTATTTACTACAAACCACAAACACGGTACACCGTTTCAAACATGGTTTTAGCTTTTCAAAAAGAGGAACCTCAGACGTATACGGTCTCTTTTGCCTGCCACTCGCAAGATTTCTGGGAGAACTTCTACTGAACTTCCCTCACTAAATTACAGAACTGTGCTAAGCACCATTTTTGAACTGAAAACAAATTTGCTATAAGGTTTCTTTACACAATTGCAATTTAAATCACAAATCCAATCATTTAACCGCCTACCCACATTCGAAAAACTTCATAACCGCCTCAAGAAATACTTTTTTTATCCTATTCCTAAATCACTTCCTGCAGATAGCCATCATTTTCAAATTTAATCTGATATTTTATTTCATATCTGTAGATTGATGAGGTCTTCCACGTACATATCTATAACGACTGCAAGGATACTAGTATCTATTAAAGATTCTTCACTAGATTATTAAGATTATTTCGCGGATTTAGGCGGTCAAACCCCGTTATCTAAACTCTAAATAGGATATAATTTAAGACGATCTACCAGTCAATATTACCCATAAGTTCTGTCGTTTTATTGATTGATATAAAGTAATCGGTGCAAAATTGTATAGAACTTTTATGCTTTTTATATAGGCTCATCATTTTATAATGCTCTTTGGCTAGAGAACTTAGAAAGCCATAAGAAACTAAGCTTAGTGATATATGATCTTATCCGTTTTTTTCTGTGCAAACTCTCAATGCGGGTCTGTACGGAGCTTGTGATTCTTTTGCTCGATAGATGAAGTTCGAATTATCCATTTGATAGAACAATGAGAGAAATCTGAGCAACTAGAAAACAAAACGAACATGTTTTGAATCACTCAATCCTGTTGTGATTAAGCCACTGAACTGAAGATTGAGATGAACACCCATCTGATGATCGTTTAAGTTTGCTAAACTCTAATCAGCTCTATAAATACAACCTGTAGACATCTACTAAACTGTGGATTTGACTACACTGGCAACTCGTGTGGAGCATAAGAATGGCCAAGTTCAGATGCGTTCTGTCATTTTTCCTCTCGCTCTGTCTTCTCAGATCATGCATGATTGCCGCGGAAGAAAATGTTACGGCAATCCAGTGGCCTGCTTCAAAATATGTCTCAGCAGTTGGACAACCCGGCATGAAAAATGACAATCTGAGGGTCGCGATCGAAGCCTGGAACCAGTGCAACGAGGTCGGCGAAGAAGCTCCTAATATGGGCAGTCCTAGAATGGCAGATTGCTTCGACGTCGACTATTTTTCCATACCAAGTAAGCTCATTTCTGTTGATAGAAAGAAAAAGAAAACTCGTCTCGATTTATTTTTCGCTAGATCTGGTTTTAGCCTGACGTGGTGAAGTGCGTTAGTGATATAGCACATACACGATGACCAAGCAATATGTTTTATCCGATTTACAGTGAAGCTAAATCACAAGGTGAACGAAATAGAAAACCGGCTCGGCATATTGAACGCTACGACATACCAAGGAATAAAGGCGTCGGACGTGAACGAGTACGCGGCTCGGAAAGAAGTCTACTTAGGCAACAAGTGCGAAGTAGTGGATATACCAATGCCGTGGCAGTTCTGGATGATCATGCTCAAGAGCGGCAATTTGGACACAGTGTCCCAAAGGTGCAAGGAAAACGGCAAAGCGGCACCCATCTTCCCGCCTGAGTCAAGGTTCCCATGCTTCGGCGACGGATGCATGAACATGCCCTTGATTTACCACGACTACACCAGTATCCGGGAGCATAATAAACTCAGAGGGAGGTATTATGGGACATGGGACTTGGATACTGACGTCAAGAAGGCAATTCATGCCAATGAGACTTCTTTTTTCTCGGTGACGTGGGAGAAGGAGATCGGAAAGGGGAGTTGGGTGTTTCATCATCTGTTGAAGACATCGAAGAAGTATCCATGGCTGATGCTCTACTTGAGATCCGACGCCACGACAGGCTTCTCAGGAGGTTATCACTATGAAACTAGGGGAATGACTAAAATAGTAAGTAGTATGCTTCTCAGTGAATTTCTCACGTTACATCTACGTTTCTATCTATCCAGAACTCCAAATTAGGTATCATTGACAGGACAGTTTTATAGAATTGACGCAATCAAACTGGGTACTTCTCACTGCACACTGTCCATTTTCAGGTTCCAAAATCACCCAATTTCAAGGTGAAGTTCACACTAGACATAAAGCAAGGAGGAGGACCAAGCAGCCAATTCTACCTAATGGACATTGGAAGCTGTTGGAAGAACAACGGGAAGCCGTGTGACGGCAATGTAAAGACAGACATTACCAGGTACAGCGAGATGATCCTAAATCCCGAGACGGAGGCGTGGTGCCGGCCAGACAACCTCAAGAACTGCCCACCGATACACACCTTCCCAAACGGGACCAGAGTCCACCGCACGGACGAGGCCAACTTCCCCTATGAAGCATACCATGTGTACTGTGCTCCCGGGAACGCCAGAGTCCAGGAAGAGCCCTACGGCCCGTGCGACGCGTACAGCAATCCCCAGGCCCAGGAAATACTGCAAATCCTGCCGCATCCGGTGTGGGGAGAGTATGGGTACCCAACAAAGAAGGGTGAGGGTTGGATTGGTGATCCTAGGACTTGGTATCTAGACGTTGGACGGCTCTCTCATTCACTTTACTTTTACCAGGTAAAAACATGCATTTTCAGTTTCCATGGTAACGAAATGATGCATTTGAGAGGGACATTGTCGATTGATATTTCATATCAACGATGCAAATATGACATTACTTTGGGTCTTTTCAACTTTTAAAATCGCAGGATCCGGGCACTGAACCCGTTGAAAGGCATTGGCTATCGATCGATTTGGGAACGGAAATATATGTGAACGACAATCAAGTCGCCGAATGGACCGTAAGCGACTTCGACATAATTGTTCCGTCGGAAGGCATATGATATGACTATGATGCTCTTTTTTTTTTAATAGTGAAAGTATAGAACAGCATAGCATGATAGGAATTTTGCTTGACTAGTGAAACCATAGTATAGCATATCATACCGTTGTCGAAATTGTCGTCTATAGTTCGTGACATGTTTCTTTCTTATATAAGAATACAATTAGTGGAATGACGCCTTCCTACAAATTTTCTTTTTCTGTAACTTGTTGAAAACTATATGGAGCCATGCTTCGTACGCATACACCATGAAAGACGATAACAATTACCTGATCCAATGAGCAAAATACAACAAATCCTTGAAGGATGGGACGGTTACCTCCATCCTTGTTTGGTCAACATTATGATGAATTGATTCATTGAATCAAACGATTTGTAGATTCCTTTTATGGTTTGATGTTGCTTATTCATTCATTGAATGGCAAGGTTCTTATGTAAGAATTGGTAATTTAGACGACGACAGGTTTTAGGACTCATGTGTGAAATTGTCCATACATATCACTTGTCATATTTGGCATTTCCTACCAAAAGAAAGTATTTGCCATTGAGAGCTAAACATCTATATCAACACCTATATCAACGCACGTTTGATGGTCAAATCAACCTATTTAAGTAAGTATCACGCATCCTCCATATTGGGATATACCTTTTCTTGGTACAACGCGCATTGACGAGCCTTCTAGGGCAACCATAGGAAGCTGGTAAATTAGAAAATGGATAACGCCAATCTTAGATTTGAAGTTGCCAATCTAGACCCATCCTTTTTGTGCCAATTGCTAAAGGAATCTGAAAAGCACAAGATGACAATCCTGACATGAAGCTGCTCGCTAGATTCGTTACAAAATGCTGTGCTATTTCGGCCACACGTGTTAGACAATAATTACCAAGCCACATGGACAAGACGGTATCCTGAAAATCCTTCAGCATTGAATGTAGACAATAAATTTCCGTAGATTTATACGTCCATGAAGTATTTCTCTTATTATCTCTAGTCAAACACAGGAGACTCAACTAAGAGCGAGCAAGCTGAGTCAAAAACCGTTCAACCAACATAATTCACATTCTCATCAAATTGTAGATTTCTTTCTTCCAAACCAAGTTTGAATTTAGAAGATAACAGTCGATTCCTGGAAAGAAGCAGCAAAAAGGGTGCTGCGCGTGTTAAATTTGAATGGACTGGCATACACGAGGCGAAGACGTTCTGGAAGAATGAGGGGGGTTATTTCCACTAGTAAATCAATCAAGTACATCTGTAAATCATACAAGGCCCTAAATAATGACACCAGGAGTTCACTAAACTCAAATCGGCCACGAATGGAGTCCCCAAAAAGACCTTCCCAACTGGCAGTGCAGGACATTCTGGAAGAGACGACTCGCATGGATACTAGCCATACTCAACCGAACCCACATTTCTGTGAGCTGAGATGGCAACAGCTGCAGCGCCAACAGCCCCAAACTGGGATTGTGCCTGAAACACTTTAGCTTCTATAGCGATTCTATCCTTTAACTGCCCTACCCCTACCTCGGCCCGGGTTGGGAAATACGGATTTGTATTTACATCTATCTTGTCCATGCCAGGGACTGGATTAACTGCCATCTTATATTGCGAGCTTTGTGTTTGTTTTTCTTGTAGATGGCTGCTGTCAGTTTCTCTAGACGCCTTCTCTTGGTTCGCCGAATGTGGCCTGATAAGACATTGTGGAGAGATGGATTGAGAGGGAACTGCAGCACTTCTGTAGAAGGCAATTCTGTTGTCAGAATCAACCTTCATGTTTCTACCATTCTCATAAGGTAGTACTGGTCCGACAACTCTGCCTGGCCTTGCTGCAAGCAAATCAGCAGAATGTATAGTTAATTAGCATGCAAACTTCAATCGTTTCTTACTTTAATTTTTCTCCCGCTTTGCCTCCCATTTTTTAAAATTAAAGTACAATAGACTGGTTTGATCTTTTCAACCTGTCTTCTGCTAAGCACAATACCAGGGATCAAACCAGATAGGATGGATCAGTCCGGTCCAGTTCTGGAAACACTAATTGTGGAAAAGCTAACTAGCAGCCACAAGCCCCAAAACAGACGTTTGGAGTGTGGTGAACTCAAAATGCACGCTCAAGTAAAAATTGAAGTAGAGATCCACCTAATAAGCTCTCGACAAAGAGATGAGAATGTTTCTGTAGCCAAGAAATGACATTAAATTTTCATACCAAGTGACGTTCAAAAAACTTCTAGAAATTGGTTGAACATTCATAAAATAGCTGCAAACAAGCAAAGAAATGTCAATACCACTTGGTACCCTTGGAGGTGGCCGTATAGCCTTTGATGGATTGCTGGAAATAGCATCTACTACTCCAAAGTTCTTAGAAGCATCCTCACCAACTTGTTGATTATCTTTTGATGCAAAATTAGAATCGCGATTTGGTAAAACTGTACTGGAGTGCACTGTGGACCTGCAAAATAACATAAACAAATTAAAATACAAAGTTATTGCCACATCCATGAGTTCTATAATTGGGAACATTCTGCTTCCATATCAAATTTTCAAAGGAATGACTTGATTTTAGTGCGCAGCTCTGTTGTGCCCTCTGACATGATACACATCAGATGTCAAGACTTATTCTGAAGAAACTAGGCAGAACAAATTACATTGGAATGTCGCAATTTATACTTAAAAGGGAGACTGGGAAATTATTTCGGCTTGTAACTCTCATACTCAAAAGAAGCCCACTTGCTATTGATTGGCAACCTCAGCCACAGTAATAAGGAAATGAAACTACAGATAGTGACCCAAAATAAAACTACCCAGAAGAGTAAAGCAGACTCTTAAAGTACCACATAGGAATATCAGTCAATGTCTTCAAGACTAGGACCAAATGGCCACAAAGGACAAAGAGGTCCTACCTTGGGAGAGACGCGTGCTTTCTCTCCAACGGTATAACCGGAGCACTTCTCCCACCATGTTCCTCAAGATGTGCAAACTGCCTCCTGAATTGGCCAATGGCACTGCTTCCGACGAATAAAACCATTAGAAGGGCAATAAACAATCAGAATAGGATAAAGGATTTAGAGTAGAACCTAGGATATAGAAAATTGGTGCTTTCAGTTCCGTTCATGTAGTCCTTGCGTAGCTGTGGATGGTACTCCAATATCTCCCGGTATAAAAGTTCCCTAATATCTTCCTTAGTTAATCTTCTCCTCTCAAACTCAAACTCCAACTTTGATGTGGGCTGAGAAGAAGGCTCCCTCTCAACCTTGGCTAGACCCTTAAAGTAAGGATCGGCAAGAGCCTGTTTAAATAAAAGAGCAGAAAATTTTCATTCGAATTCAGAGGAATAATACAAAAGGAATCAACAATCAGGTGCTTCTCATAAGCATCTTTCCACATTGCACCTAATAAATACTATTAGATTTAAGTTTGGAAGTGACCACAACAGAGATCAAACAAACCTCCTCAGCAGTTGGCCGATCCTTTGCATCAAAAGCCAACAGTCTTTGCAACAGCCTGAGAGCCTGTGGATCAGCATTTGGAAATTTATGGGTGAAAGACACAGGTTGCTTTCTTCGCATCTCTGTCAAATATTTCCTTGCCTTCTCATTACGAACCTGCATTTCAACATTAAAGCAGGGTTAGAGAAAGGAAAGGAAAACCACAATCTACAAAGAAGAACGAACTTTCAAAGAAAATGAAGATAAAAGAAAAGATACAATACCCCAGATATTGATTCTAATGAAGGTGTTCCAAGAAGATCAGTAATCAAATCTAACTGGTGAACAACGGTTTTTCCGGGAAACAATGGTTTTCCAGTCAACACTTCCGCAAAGATGCAACCGATACTCCAAATATCAATTGCTGGTGTATACTGCATTCGAATTGGAGACAAATCAGAGAAAGGCATAGCATACAGTAGAAAAGAAGCCACAATGTTAAATCATTTTTGGAGAACAGCACAACCGACACTGTTACCTGATTTAAAGATATTTCAACTTCCAGGAGAGTTCAATAGTCCTCCCTGAACAACAATTATTTTAATCTAGCATTACTGCCTACTATAAAGCACCCAGAACACATTCTGCACAGCATGTAATTTATTGCTTGGCTATTTATCCAAAACACCAACTATTCACGAAAAGTGAACTCCAAAACAGTTTTATGGTACATGTTACACCACTAAATCTCTAATATCCAGACTATTCCGTGCAGAAGAACTTACAAATACACAGGATGCTGCATGTCTCACCTACATAACATGATCATCACTTATGCCAAAAACAAATTTACCAAACTTGAGCCGAGAAAACAAAGATCAGACTCCAGTATATTTCCCATGGGACCCAAACATAGACATGGTGGACATGATAAGCAAGCCATACCTTGGAAAAAAAAGATCCACACAGCTCTGGAGCCCTGTACCATCTTGTAGCAACATAGTCCTGCAAGATGACCAGTGGACGACCATAGTAAGTGATTGCACTGCCATGTGCTCTCATCAAACTAAAGCATAAAGAGAAGCACAAGGGCGCCAAATGCACAGTAAACAACATACCGTCCAAAATATTGTTGTCGGCGTGTCACTAAAGGCAACTCTTGCTAATCCAAAATCACAAACTTTCAATTTACAGTTCGCATTTGCCAATATATTTTTTGGTTTAAGATCTCGATGGTAGACATTTGCTGCAACCAAAGAGCTCACGATTAGAATCAAAATCTTGAAGGAAAGCCCTTGAAAGGCTAAAAAATAAGATGGTGAAAAGAACTGAGCCAAAAAGAAGGGAAGAAAGCAGAAGTATGTAGACTTAGCAAGAGCTTTCTGCTTGAGCATCAACATGAGCGAAGAAGCCAGAATTGTGAGAATAGATGGTAAGCTGATAACAAACCTGTGTGCATATACTTCAAAGCTCGTAGCATTTGATAAAGGAAAAATTGATGGTGTTCTCGGGTCAAATCATCATTAGCTTTGATGACTTGGTGAAGATCAGACTCCATGAGCTCAAAAACAACATAAATATCTTTGAATTCCCTCTTCGAGGGTGGCAACATGATGCTCTTGATTTCAACAATATCAGGATGTCGGAGAAGTCTAAGCAACTTGACTTCTCGAAGGATTCGCATAGCATCAGAAATGTGCTCGAAGATATCATGTATTTTCTTTATAGCCACTTTCTCCCCAGTATGCGTGTCAATGGCTGCACAAACAACTCCATAGCTTCCCTTGCCAATTACCTCCGAGATTTTGTATCTATTAGCATTTCCATACTCAGTGAAAAAGTCCATCTCCTTCAGCTGCGAAGGACAAAATTAGCTTTTCTAGACTCAAGCCCAAAAAAAAATATATATATATATAGAAATGGGAGGCTATCTAATCATTAAAAGCAAAATTTCACAACTAGACACCAGCTGAGAACAAACCACTTGCAAGCTACAGTAAAGCACAAAAAGTGAACATTCCCACCACAATCATCCCGAATAAGTCTTGAAAATCATTGAAGTCCAGGAAACATTTAAAGGTTCAACAGGAATCAATCACATTATGCATCGTGTCCTGGACCCATCTCAGAAAACAAGCTCCAAGTACGAATTACAATCCGTCAAGTAGATAAGCTATATGAGTTCTGTACTGCTACCACAGATCTTCCACGGAGATATTAGCAAAAACTTCTCGTGTAGAAATTCGAAGAAAGCAAATCAACAAGGCCATGGCTTAGAACCAATATAACTTACTTCTTCAAAATAACTCAGAGAAGGGCAGTTAAATTAGAATCAACAGGAAAACGACGCAAAAGATTGAAGTCAAGTTATCATACATTCATAATCAATCACAAAATATGAACCACCAAAGAACAAATCACAAGATCCAAGTCTAAGGCCCCGAAATTTATTTCTGTTATTACGGTACGTCAATCACGTGAGATTGACATGAATTCTCCGAAAAGGTCCGAACAAACTCCACCAAGATCAAATTTGTCTTCCCAACACGACAATTTTCGAGCCAAAAGCAACTTGCAAACAAAACACCCGCAAGAAAGGGACGTTAAAACGCAAGAAAGGAGAGACGCTTACCTTTTTCGAGTGCCGATCCGGTTGCATCTATGCACAAATATGGAAACTTGAAGAATCTTCCCTCGTTCCTCAAAGGATCAGACCCCACAAATAATTAATAACCCCGATTCGCCGAGACTAACTCAGAAATCAAATAGGATCGCAGAGCAAATCAGCCGCATTTGCCCCAGCGAGACCTGCCCCTGATCACGAGCCCACAATCCCTCCTCAACGCTCTTTTAGACGTCTTCTTATTGCTGCACGCGACCAAGCAACACATCCAATTCTCCTCTCCGAAGCACTAATTCGCTCAACCCCCCTCCTCGAAACAACACCTCGAATTCTCGCTTCCAGTTCCACGAAGCGAAACCCCCCGCAATCGCCACCCGAAGCTGACGAATCTGGACCGCAATTTGGGCCTCGCCGGAAGCCCTCGATCCGAGCGGCGACGGAGAAACCCCGGCAACTGATGCGCAAGATCCGAGCGCACGAGGGAGAGAGAGATCGATGGATCAGAGAGAGGAAAAGGAAATGAAGGGGGAAAGAGAGGACGACAGAATAGAGATTAGGGAAATATATAGGGCGCAAAAAGAAAATTGATTTTCGAATTTTCTTTTTTTTTTAAAGGTTTTTTGAATAACAAAATTATCAGGTGCGTACTGACAAGAAAAAGAAATTTTCAGGTGCGTGCAGGTGCAGGTGCAGCTCCCTTTTACCCTGCACGCGCAGCCCACTTTTGAATCTAGCACTCCTTGGTGTACAGAGACGTTACAGTGGGATACTCCAGTGGCCATATTCTGTAGTATTTTTTTTTGTAATTTAACCAGCTACAAAAAAGTCAATAAGGACGTTAAATTTGGAGGTCTGTATTGTCTTTTCCTATATATAATATTTTAATGAAAAAGATTAAAGTCGAATACGATAATTTAACATTGTAAATTTATTATCCCTTTTTTTTATCACTAAATAAAACATCAAATAACTTTCTCTAGACGGTAATAAAAAAAATCTATTGTCATAGCACTCGTCAATTATATGATTAGCAAGTCAATTAGCAGGGCGTTAATGTTATGTTGCGTCTTGAACTCAGAGTGCTTATCAATTCTAAGATTAGCAAGTCAGTTAGCAAGATGATTTTCTTCCTAAAACTTATGTTGGAACTTTACGTTGCATTTTGAATTCAAAGTGAGAGCTCAACAATCTTATAATATTTTTAAGCAAAGCAAGGCCAGCATTATCAATTATAAACTCTAGATTAACAAGATTGGTGATGACTTTAAAGTCAATTTCAATGATAATCTTGTGAAAACCAAGTTATTTTGCAAAGTTGAATTCCAACCACAATGTCTAAAGTTCTGCTTGTGTCAATGAATATAATCCTACGAATGTACAAAACCACCAGCGATGACATATGCATTTCTTGCTTGAGCAATCTTTTCAGCAAAAGGCCGATGATGTAAATCTTATTTTAAAATTGTGGTAATGGAGGAATTGCTAGATTTAATCTTTTGCCTCAAAGATTTGCTATTGCGGTAATCAATCAACCGTCCTCAAGCATGAACCTTAATGTTAACAGCAAGCAAGGAAAAAAGAAAGGGTAAGGATCAAAGTATGAATAGTTAGGAAACGGGTCACGAATTATATTTCTGGACACGTGGAGAAGGAAAGAGAAAAGGGGGAAAAGATTATCTTCGCATACAACTAATTAGAGTCCCTAAATGACCAATTGCAATGGCGTTGCAATGGCGTTGTAGAGCACCAACATGCTTGCTTTTGCTTCAATTTATAGAGTCGTGTTGTTAGGTATTGGGGGGTGGGCGATCGTGGCAAATTCCAAGTTGACTAATCCACGTGAAATCGTGAGGGAAAGGCAATGGAGAGCAATTTCCTTGTTCATGCGGGGAAAAGGTTAAAAAGAGTAGGTGAACCTCAACCAAAGCTCCCCCAACATAAAAAAAGGCTATGTCAAGAGAAGAGAGACCAGCCATCCACCACGCACCTCCCTCCTCGTGTGGTGGCCGCCGCCGCCGCCGCCACCGCTACCGTTGCCTTTGTTTATCGAGCGAGACGGGTGGGTTGTCGTTATTGAAGGAGAGAGAGAGGAAGAGACGTAGCTTTCATGGCCTACTAATGTCCATAATCTGTAATTTTCGTGGATGTTTGTGAATTGCTATCCGACGAGGCTTTGCCTTGGAGCCTCATCCTCGGTTCTTTCAAAAATATATATATTTATTTATAGTATGTTCTAAGTTGTTTTCTTGTTTGACCCTTTTTTAAAAACTTTGAATTGGCCATCTTGCACACAAACCAAATATGGAACATAGGACATGGTAGAAGATTTTCCTTCCATTTGTTTGCTTCTAAGAAGATGTTGGATTTATCGTCTTAATCACGAAACGAAGAGTTTTGACTCTTCCCATTCGCGCACCTTATCGTTGTGTTGTCGACCAATGCAGGGAAACGAGAACGAACTTACACATATGTCGAGAAGTCTTACCTAGCCAAGTTGGATTGGATATAGCTCAATCTAAGAAATGAGCATGTATTCAATTCTCTCAGTGGAAGATCAAATCACCCATCTAAGATATGCCACATTGACTGGCAAGGGCAGCTCCAAAAGTCATGTTTTTATTGCGGAGATTAAGATGTAATTAAAGCTTTCGTTAATCTTCAAGTTGTTGCCTAAACAATTGCAATGGGGGACACATCACTGTTCGAAGTGAGTGATGTGACAACATTAAACTAATTCCTCAATAATTCAATTTTATAACGCCCTAATCGTCTGGCTTGTTGCCCCGAACCTTTCAACGTCGAGCGGACGTCACCAATCCCCGCGGGTGCACGGACTCATCTCCACCGTATATATTAATCAAGATCGGTCCTCTCGCATGCACAGAACTTTATTTATTTATTTTTTTCAACTTTTCCTGTTTTTGCGACTTCATTATTCGCGTGAAGTCCATGAACATGGGAGAAACATAATCATTGATGCATGACCGAAGGTGGCGTCATCGACTGCTTCTTGAAAAATCTGAGCATGAATATTCGAGTGCACGGCAAAGTAATATTCCAAAGCTGAGGAAGATGCCACCGTACCACCGAAATTCTAGAATTTAACAGCGCAAATAATAACCATTTTGTTCTTAAAAATAATTTTTGGTCAGATTTCTGTTCTTTATCTTGAACGAGTTGCTAAGCAAATAAAAACGTTTGATAATGACACAACATCTTTATTCTTAAAATAGATATTCGTTTGATATAAATTTTCTATTTCCTTAATATCCACCTAGTTGAACTTCATCGGTAGGTGATGGCGACGTTGGCCGTGGCCAGTGACTGGCGATCAGTGACAGATGGAGGCAGCAAAGGGGAGGGAGGAGGCGGGGAGCGAAAAGAGAGAGCAGAGCAAGTCGTAAAGAGAGTAAATAAAGAAAAGAGTTTTTTATTGCGTTTGGTCATCTGAATTTCTGGCCATAATAGATATGATAAGAAATTCTAAGATTTTATCATATCTTATATATTGTTTGGTGAACGGCAAGTTTAAAGTCAGATGTATAATTGGACATTTTAGGATTAACAAGTTAATGTTACTTTTTTAATTTTTCTTTTCTCAAAATAGCTAGCAATGAGACTTTAATGGTGGAGGCTCGATGGTGGTCGGCGGAAAGGAGATTTGGGGGAGAATTCTGGTCCAAGGTGGGTGACTAGTGGCGATGGATGGCGAGGAGATTGGAGGAGAATTCTAGTTAGAGATAAGCGGCCAATGGAGTGGTGGCAAGTGGCGAGCGATGACAAGCAACAACGTAGAGATTGGGAAAGAATTCTAATTAGAGGTGGGTGATCAGTGACATGAAGGTTAGGGGGAGAATTCTGATCAAAGGAAATGAAGTGAAATCCTATTCCACCCTCTCTCTTAGGATAATTTTATCATCTCTATGTCTTATTTATATTCTCTTTTATCTTATCATTGACTCTTATCAAATACAGGATATGATATATCATGTCCTAACTTTTATCCTGATGGTCAAACACAGCATTTATTTCTATTTATGTTCCAAATATATTTTTAAGTTAAAAATTTGTTTCAGAAATAGAAAAATAAAAATAGATTACCAAATAGATTTATGTTCCAAACTCATTTTCGAGAACAGAAAAATAAAAAATAGAAAAGCAAAATGATTATTATGTGCTCCTTAAGTAATTTTGAATAACCAATATAAAGAGAAATAATATTTTTATATTCGATTGATGTTTTCGCAGGTCAATTTTGTGTTCTGCGGTCGAAAAGTTAAATTTTTTTTTTAATTAATTATAAAGAGGGCCTGTGCATTTGGACTGGCAGCCCACCGGGTTTGTGGGTCCCATCTGGCTTTTCAATTTGACGGCTGTGATTGGTTTTCCAATATAAAATACATATTTTATTTTTCAGATGTATGAGCAATTCTGACCGTTGGAAGGCCACTTTTGATTGGAGGGACCGTTTCCGTGCAACGCCTAGTTATGTTAGCATTTCTTTTGTATTTTCCGGTTCGTTTCGCCATATATTCCCGACCGAAGTCATTCATTAGTGTCGTTTTTCGATGCGAAGCTGCCGTCGCTAGAGGACGACCTTGCCATGCAAAAAGGGTTCAAAGAAGACGATTATAAATTTATCACCAATAAAAAGATTTGCACCGTTGGTATTCCTTATTAAATAAATAATGTACTTGACCATCGTTTTTTTCTTTTTTCAGAGAAAAGGGACGACAATGGATAACTGACGACTTCGTGAGCGTAACTGCGATGGTCTCACACATATTACGAGATTTTCAATATAAATTATGATCATCCCCGTTCATTTGAAATTCAAAAGTCAGAGATCGGTGAACTCACTGCCGTCTTTCCTTTTTTGGCATGTCCATAGTCAAGAAATCTCTTCATGCATGATGGCAGATGCTCGGGGGGCACGGATTAGACAGGGTTTCGATCAAATTGTGAATCGAATTTATGATCTTTATGAAAGATGGTGCGACCTATTTATTATATAACTACCATATTTTGTGGTTCGATTATCAAGGTAATGATTAGATTCGAAAAAGACAATAATAACCGTCCAAAAGATTTTCAACATCGTTTTACCCGTATTAGATTCAAAGTCATGAAAGCTTGTCAACCACCGATTGTCGTAGTGCTAATCGCTCCAATGGTCAGAAAATTTAAACAAATTTTTGGACTTTGGATAACGACCAATGGGTCGATGAGGAGCGAAATCGTCTCTATTGTCCTTTTTTGCTTCCAAGCAAAGTCCCCCAACACATTGCCCTTTTCAGCAGGGTGTCTCTAAAGGCCAAGAGCCATATCTAGCATGTTGCTGTCACTCTTTTACGACTCATTTTCTGGCCTCACCTTGCAATACAATTCATTGTACGTCTACTAGTTGTGACGTCCCGGATCGTATCAACCACTATTGCCACGCATCTTAATCAATTGATTCCGAGTGTTTTTTGCTGGAGTGGACCACTTATGGTTTATTCTAAAGCTTGTCTTTAAGTCTAGCCCAGTTTGTTGCTCAAGCTAAAGGGTAGTCACGTCGAGTTAGGTCAAGACAGAGTAAAGTTTGAGCTCGAATCGGCTCGCATACTAGGTGCTCGAAGCTCGGTTCGAGCTCCATTGTGTATCGAAATGACCACTCAAGCTCGACTCGAATAGAATAGATAGATATTAGAGCACGACTCGAATTTAGTCACTTAATTAAATCCGAGCTCGACTTGAATATAACTAATTAGCTAAACCCAAGCTCAAGCTCGAACTTAATGAACTTGCTGATGTGGATATATTTGTAGTTTTTTTATGAAAAAATAATAGAAACTTGGTTAGGCTCATGAGCCTATTGAGCCGAGTATTCACACGTTCGTGCTCGACTTGCCAACATTCTTGAATAATAAGAGCTCCAGCTCGACTTGAAATTGGACAAGCTTATCTCAAGAAATATCGAGTCTAGCTAGCTCCACTCAATTTCATCCCTACTCAATCCTCCTGAAGTAAAATAGGAACAATGTTGTCAAGCTGGCTCAAAACCTAAATAGCTTTGCCTAAGCTTGCCTAAACTCGTTAGGCCATGTGGCTCAGGTATGCTCGTAGCCGCCAGGGCCATGATCATGTCTCACTTATGACAAAGCAATACATATTTCTCATATGAAAATTCTTAAAAAGTGCCCCTAAGATACTCGTCAAAGATTGTATGAGTGTTTCGGCAAAATGAATATTTCCATTCGAAACATGTTGAATGTTTTAGATATAGTCTTTTTTTAATTTTCAAAATACGCTGATATCTATCTTGACTAATTTTAACAATCTTAGCTAGGGTCATCGAGGCAATTGTTAACGAGAGTCTATTCAGATTACGATAATGCATATCTAAATTAATTGGCCTTTAGTTTGCAAATTCTAAGTGGCTTGGACTTGGAGTGAACCGCACCGAATAGAAGCCCGTGGGCCAGAAGCCCAAAACCGAGAGAGATTAGTGTTAGAGGCTTCATAAAGAGCTGCGACGTGGCAGCACAATGGACACAATCCGATCTATCCACGGGGAAAGTGACAAGTTATCGACTGCTCCCTAGCCGATGTGATATTAACGAGAATATTCAATCAGATCAGTCCGTTTCCCAAGAATTCTGATCGTACGGTCATCCGTACAAAGGACGCATCCGTCGTCTGTGCCAGCGGAAACACCGCATCATCTCTCTCCCCCCGAACTGGGAAGGCGCGTCGCAATTTCTAGGCCGGTTAAAAGAAATAAAAAATAAAAAGAATAAAAGAATAAAAATAAAAAAAAGAAAAAGAGAAGATTTCTGGTGCTTGTGAAAAGGTCGGCAATGGCTTCTTCTTCCGGAACTTTGTCGCTGCCAAAGTACATTTCTGCGAGAACCCAGCTCTCGTTGGTTTCCAATTCGAAGTTCATCGTGTCGCCTTCTCAATCTTCGGGGAAAGCGAGGACAGGGAAGCTCTCTGTTCGCGCCATGGGGTCTTCTGCTTCTTCCCAGAGGCCTGACAACCTTCAAGGTCGGTTCTTTTCTCCAATTTTCCCGATGAATTCCCCCTTTCTTTCGGGTGCCTTCTCCTTAGTTTTACAATGGAGTCATTTGTTAATCAAAAAATGTCTCCTTTTGATTTTGCTGGGAAACTCTGAATTTCGGGATAATCTTTGGGACAGAGAAAGTTGGCCCTGTCTCTGCGAGTGAGGAAGAGTGGAAGAAGCGTCTGACTCCGGAGCAGTATTACGTTACCCGGAAAAAGGGCACCGAGAGGGCTTTTACTGGGTACGATCGATTCTTGGGAATGTTGCCTGTTTCTCTTGTGTGTTTCAGACTATATGATTCTGTAAATTCATAGAATCTCCCAGTTTGTCAGGTTTCCCAGCCCATTGTCTGGTCCGTGGTGCATGGAACAGGTGGATTTTGGGATAAGACTCTGTTTGTTTTCTTGAGTAGAATACAAGTTTGAGCAATTACCGCGTTTCCAATTTATTTTCTTGCCCGCCGGGCGCAGAAACTTAGGTTAGAGGGCAAGATAATAAAGTTTTGCAAGTGCCTTTCTCGGGGAGAGAAATAAGAATGTGCTGGAAATTTGCGATGTTAAATTGTGTACTTGCAAGATATATAACCAAGTACCGCCCCCCTGTCCCCCACCAATCGATTCAACAGTTTGACTGTCGTTGCTTGTCATTGCATCTGGCATCTGCTACTAATCTTCCCCTGCGTTTGTTGTTAGGAACTTTGCTTATGAGTTGGCCCTAGCTAATGTGCTTTATTGTTATGTTTCAAGTTGTCTAGTGTGGTGGAACAAATGAGGTTATCTGATTACCTCTGGACCTCTGGTAATTCTCTCTGTTATTCTGGTTTTATGTGCCTTCAGGGAGTATTGGAACGCCAAGACCGCAGGAACATATCATTGCATTTGCTGTGACACGCCTCTATTCGAGTGAGTTGGCTCTTTTTTCCTCCACCATCGCCATTGTCCTCGATAACTTTCCTTTCTATTTTCCAACTGTCATATATGATTACTGTCTCTTTCAGATCAAATACAAAGTTTGACAGTGGGACTGGGTGGCCATCTTACTATCAGCCCATAGGGAACAATGTCAAATCAAAAATGGATCTCTCGATCATTTTCATGCCACGCCAGGAAGTCGTATGTGCTGCTTGCGATGCGCATCTCGGTCACGTCTTCGATGACGGGCCACCTCCCACTGGTAAACGCTATTGCATCAACAGGTAAACCTATCTTCTCTTGTTGGTTTGTCTTGATGCATTCACTGAAAGCTATTGCAGCTGACATGCTGAAAATCGTGATTTCTGCAGCGCTTCATTGAAGCTGAAACCAAAGTAGAGGACACACCAAAGTGAGCATCCTGACTTCGCAAGCGACTGTTTTGTGTTGACTGAGTTTTTCTTACTATTGTCATGGTTCGCTTCATTGTTTTAAAATTCCCTCCGATAATTTCCCCTTTTGTTGGTCATAGGGCGCTGAGTGGCAGAAGACGACATAATGTTTGCGTGGTGACAGAAGCATATGGAGAACAGTTATTTTTGTCATGACAGTCTACCTCAAATGTGGATGCGCTTGTATGATGTATGCATTGCAGAGCACTTTTCAGTATAGTGTGATCATCCAATAATCTTTGCTGAAATTTTGTACACAATCTCCTTATATGATACACAGCTGTAAGACAGACAATGTACTGTCATCCTCAATAGTCAATATATTGGGTTATTTCATTGTTGGTACTTGTAAATATTTTAGGATCTTCTGGAGAGAAGGAGAGAGGAGCATGAGAGACACTTGCAAAAACCTATATTTCTTATTTGTGATCACCTACTAAGTACTAACTACCGACTTATATGTACAAATATACTTCGACAATATTACTTGGTGGTATGTTCGACTGTGTGTGTGGGTATGTTGGGTTTTTTTACATGGCTGTGGCTGTTGTAGCAATAACATTTGGTCAGACTCCCCTCGTCTCTCAAGAATGACACAAGCTGCCCCTGAAAGCAGGATTTGGTCTTCACTTATGGTGAAGAGAGGAACAGTACCATTTAGGTTTGATTTTAATCTGGACTCTCTCTCTCTCTCTCTCTCTCTCTGTGTAGATAAGAGGAGAGAAAGAGAAGATGTGTAGTTGCTTGCAGGCCAGCACTTTCATCCACTAGCACTGGAATTTGACCAACCTCCATGAGGAATCAACTTTAGACGGTGATCACTTAAAGGACAAACACAAGCATCCGCTTCTTTGGGACAAAGCTAAGCATTCATTGTTATGTCCAAAAAGATGCTACTTACTGGGCATAATGCGTGTATAACCCCCTCAACAGACTATATTACTATTATAATCCATCAGGATCTTTTCTTTTTCATTGAACAAAGTGATGGATAAAGGTAAGTTTCTGCAGAATCCTCTGCCCTCTCTCTTTCTTTCGATCTCTTATCTTATGTGTATGTGTGCTTGAGCATATATATTGTATGTCAGCATACCATGTACGAGAAACTAGAGCATTGAATATGTCACAGATCACCAGGCTACAGATGTATGCAAGGTCAATCCACTTTTAAATATGTTTAACTGAAGTTGCATATTGTTCATATTTTACAAGTAGGTCATGCTAAGTTGATACATAATGAACCAAAGTTTTGGAAAGCTTTTACTTCTCACTCATATTGTATGTAGAGGATTCATGCTTCTCCCTCTCGTAGCATCCGTGTGTCCCGATAAAATAGGATAATTCACCCGTGTTGGCAGATTTTATGCTTATTTCATTTCATGATATGCAGAATTTGGATTCTTGTGAGGCTATGTCAGTCAATGAGTCGACTCTTGTGGATGATCAACCGCCATCTATTGGTCTCAGTCGCTGGAAATGGGAGTTTCTTTTTGCACTCAACAATGCTCTCCTTCTTCGTGGTCAATCAGCAGCCACCATTCTGGGTAAATTCTACTTTGACGAAGGTGGAAAAAGCAAATGGATGGCAGCGCTTGTCCAAACACTTGCCTTCCCTGTCGTCTACCTCCCACTCTTCCTCCTTCCGTCCCCCAAGAATTTTAACCCTGTAACCAGAACTTCCGGCCCTCCTATATGGTCGGTTATGTCAGTATACATTTTCGTGTAGATAACATGTCATATTCATTAGGGATTTTATACCTCCTCCCTCCACCTACTCTCCTCTCTGCAACACACAGCAGGCATTCAATGATTTATCTTCTTTCTTCGTCAACGGCTAGAAGCTTTCAACTTGATACTCAACTCAGTCATCCTTCTCACGATATCAGCTTCCCTAATTGCCCTCCACTCTGACTCACCCCGTCCTCTCATCAGGGGGCTATGTGCTGTTGCTCTCCCTAATGCAGCTTTCATTTGATAGGATAATGACGAGCGAACGTTCTCTGTGGTATTAGATATGCAGGTGTACACATCTCTTGTCCTTATTTGTTCTTGCATGGTGGGATTATTCGCAAGTGGCGAGGGAAGTATTCTGAAGAAGGACATGGAAGGATTAAGGGTCGGTTTGGTTCAGCATTTGAAAGGAGCTTTCGGCCTGAATGCTTTTTTGCGAAATACTGAAGTGTTTGGCAAGTTTTTTCAATGGAGCATTCGGCCAAATGTTAGCCTTGGGAAAGCTGAAATGCTCAATGCTGAAATGCTGAATGCTGGAGGGACCAGCATTTTAGCTTTTTTAAGGCTAGCATTTTGCCGAACGCTCCCTTGGAAAAACTTGCCAAACAATTCAACATTTCGTAAGGAGCATTCAGGCCGAAAGCTCATTCCAAATGCTGAACCAAACCCACCCATAAAAAGGGAGGTCGATGTACGTGGTAACTTTAGTTGGGTCTACTCTAGCTTGGCAGGGCTCTTTTGTTGGAGCTGTGGGGCTAGGTTTTTTGTTATAGTCCCTATTTCTCCAATTTCATCGGTATGTTAATAATGCAGCTTGTTCCGGTCGTGGCTATATTATTTTATGGCGAGAGCATGGATTGGGTTAAGATAGAGGCCATGCTATTGGCAATATGTGGATGTTGTTCTCATCTGTACCAAAATTGTCTTGATGAAGCTAAGAAGGAAAAGACTGAAAGTAGCGTTTAATGTGCTATATGTCGGTTCTCGATTCACTTGCCTGTAGTCCTTTGCTAGATGTTCCTCTTGTAGATACAATCCAATTGCACTCTGTAAGAGAACAGTCGAGCTTAGACAGTCTGCTCTTCTGGACATTTAACCGTCGAATTTGCGTAGATGCGAACGAACCATTGGTGGAGTGAATGCACGAGCATAACAAATTCTATGGTTTGTTTCAGGTGGTACTTTTGCACGCCATTAGGAAGAGAAGATAATAAAAAGGATCAGCATCTCTATGCTATGACATAATGTTAAGAATCAGTTTGCCTATGAGCACGTCACTTGCTCGTAGCATCTCACATCAACAGGAAGGATTAGAGCATGTATGACGAAACAGTTGCATGTACCGGGAGTCTGTAGCTGGACATGCAAAAATTATTCTGCCCTTCATGATAGTCTCTCTTAATCACGCACTTGCACCTAGCGCAAAGCTCTCTCTCCCTTCATAACAGTCTCTCTAAATCACGTACCGGCACATAGCGAAAAGCTCTTAAGCCGACATACGTCAATGACGCACCAGTGGAAATTGGGAGTGGGCCAACAACAGCTTCGAACTCTCACATGACAACTGAGCCAAGAAGACTCAAAAGTTTGGTGAGAATGAAGACACATGAGCGTCCTTGGCTCCCCAACTGTGTGCTACGCGTTGTTTTCACAACCTGTACCGGTCAAATATCCCAACAGAGCATGCCCCATGAATCCTATCTTATCTCCTCCATTTACGGGAGGAACAGTTGAGAGACTCGATGGTTTCACATGATTCATTCACACTCTGCATTATCCCTACTCTTTTTGGTTTGTTTTGATGACCCAAAATGGCAAAACTACTGACTGGCATGGTTTATATAAACGGCAAGTTATAATCCCACACGCACGTGAAAAGAAAAGGACTTGTCTGGCTTGATCTACGCTGGAGTTTCGTGCAGTGGGGAGATTCAACAAATTTTGTATTCTAAACGCCCAGTTGAAAAGGAAACTTTCATCTTTATAACTCTCCATCGCGAAGATATGGTATGAGGTGGAAAGGCGCAACCCACGAGTACCACGTTAAAGCTGATCAAATGTCAACAAAAAAGTGGACAGACAGGAAAGGTTGTCATGTTGTTATGCC
>BCNH02000006.1:5329912-5384365 GCA_001662345.2 Metrosideros polymorpha var. glaberrima
CCCCCCCCCTTGTGTGTCAAAATCATGCATAGTTTCCTGTACGTGGAGGAGTGGTTTTCTTCAACTACCCTTCTCCTTTATGCTCTTCCTGAAACTTCTTCTCACAAGCAAAGAAAGGAACTGTGTTCAAACCAAACCTCAAGCACCGGGACACTCCCATCTCTATTTGCACGAGCAAATGGAGAAGTCTCTCCTCTTAGCATTTTATATCACCGTCTGCTCCGTTGCTTTCGTGGCGTCGAAGATCGTTATCTCCCTTCTTCTCTACAAACGATGGAGGAGAAAGCACATGGTTGACGAAGACGGTTTGTCGGGTACGTCATTATTTCTCAAGTGCTCGACGGTTTACTCTCTTCCTATGGAAGAATGAGGAGCACATTGATGTCAATGTCGTGCTTCCTGTGACAGGTGGGAAGATGGTGATGTTCAGGTCGCCGGCAATGCAGTCTCTCACGTCGGACTCATTCCTGAAGAGGACTCTGAAGTTGAGCAACGAGGATATCATTGGTTCGGGAGGCTATGGGACGGTGTATAAACTGATGATTAACAACTCCATGGCCTTCGCAGTGAAAAGGCTCAACAAGGGGAGTTTGGAGAGAGACAGGGGATTCGATAGAGAGTTGGAGGCCATGGGAGATATAAAGCATCGCAACATCGTGAAACTCCATGGATACTACACTGCCCCTCGCTACAATCTTCTCATATATGAGCTCATGCCCAATGGAAGTCTTGATGCAGTTCTCCATGGTAAAGATAATATATCATTGAAAGCTCCTATGTTGCAGCTGAAAAGTATGTGACTTACTTGAGTTCAGAAATAGAGTTCTTTATATACTGGGAGATTTCAATCTACTAAACCTAACTAATTTACAGGAAGATCAATGAACAAGACGATATTGGATTGGCCGACGAGGTATAAAATAGCTGTGGGCGCTGCAAGAGGAATATCCTATCTCCATCACGATTGCATCCCGCACATAATTCACAGGGACATCAAATCGAGTAATATATTGCTGGATCAGAATATGAATGCACGAGTTTCTGATTTCGGACTCGCCACGCTGATGGAACCAGATAAGACTCATGTTTCAACATTTGTAGCAGGAACTTTTGGATACCTAGCTCCTGGTATTGGACCAGCAAATACTACTTATCACAAAATCCATAGTTCCCCTCCATGAGTTTGATACTAGAAAGTTTTTATTTACTTGTTTTTTGGGCAGAATACTTTGATACGGGGAAAGCGACAGCAAAAGGGGATGTCTACAGCTTTGGAGTTGTTCTTCTGGAACTTCTGACTGGGAAAAAGCCGACAGATGAAGCGTTCGTGGAGGAGGGCACCAAACTTGTGACATGGGTAATTCTTGAGTAAAACTAAGATTTTGACCAATTAAATTTGACATTGTCTTACAAGACTTACGATATAGATCAAACCAAGAAGCCTTCAGTACATCTTAGGGTTATCCTCTGGAAGAAAGTATAAACAAAAATAGAATGACTTTTATCAGACATTCAAGATTAGCGTCAACTATCTACTGTTTAGGCGCTCATTCTTGTCTGGTCAAAAACAGGTGAAGTCAGTAGTGAAAGAGAAGAGGGAGGAATACGTGCTGGACAGCAGATTGGAAGATTGTCCAGTTGACGAGATTAACTGTGTATTCACCATTGCATTGATGTGCCTTGAGCTCGAACCGGCTAAAAGGCCTGCCATGGCTGAAGTTGTCAAGATGCTTGAGCAAATAAAATCAGAGAAAACTGTAACAGATCTTTAGCCCCTGGTACTGATGTATTCTCAGAGAAGCTCTTATGTTTTCTGTTTGGTCCCAAAGACCAGCTCAAATGTAACTCCATTCCTGTCATTAACTAGTATAGAGCTTCCCTCCATCAAATTCTATAGCAGTATCGGAAGAAAGAAGTCCAAGGCCGATCCAGTAATTGCGACCAGAGAGTAGTGCTAGGTATACTATGTTTACAAAATTTGGTATACTAAACGATATGGCATGATAGATTGGACATTCGAATTAATCTACCATCCGTGCTTCTAACCCACTTCTCCAAACACCTATTCAGATTCTGCCACATCACTCAATTTACAAAATTTTGTAAACCATCTGAGAATATAGCATTTCTCAACTTTTAATTGTAGCTCAGCAGGCTAATCTACTTTTCTAATTCTGAATAATCTGTTCAACACTGGTAGAAATGTTGAAAACATGGGATCGACAAGATCATTTCAAGGACAGAATACCAAGTGACATGAACATGAACACAAGCTGAATCGAATAAATAAGAAATAAATGAATGAATAAGAACCGAAGGTTGATTGCTTCTTAAATGTCTCGAGGACAACTCAACTTGTCCACAAATGGACTATTCTGTCTTAATCTCGGTGAACACAATTCATCCGACAACGTTATTAATAAAATTGACACAGAAGAAAGAAGCCATATGCCAGACCCGATGAATAAGCTCTTCTGGAAGCTTGATTTATAACCCATGAAAACTAGTTAAGGATTGCCGCCAAACCATTAGCAACAGAAGCTTTTAAGGAAGGAGAAACTGGTGCATCCCCCAAAAACACATCAAATAGCGCAAAGGCGACATTCTCTGACTCGATTGTAGCGTCCGCTCCAAGTGGCAACCGTAAGATATTTTGGGCTTCCTTTTCTTCCTTTCCATTTCCTTTTTTTTGCTACTATATTTTTGGTTATTTTCTTACTATTTTGGCATTTTTATCATATTTTCATAAAGAAATAAAACTTACTGAACCGATAAAATTAGGTGTCAATAGGTGGACACTATATGACACTCCAAGTAGGATAAAGCGCAATTGTATGGTTTCCTGCTTTCACAAAATATTGCAAGTTTAAATTTCTCTCGACCTCTGTTGCAAGGGGACGCGGCATTATTGGTTGATAGATATGGATTAGTTGTTGGAGCTACAGCAATGTTACTGAAGAAACAATTTGATTACCGCTACTCTCATAGAATAGGTATAGTTATGCTTTCTTCTACTTGAACCTTCCACACTAGATGATTCGATAGATAAACAGAATGATATTCCTTAACATTATTTTGGCTTTACTGCTAAGGTGTCTTAACACTCTTTTGCATTGTCCAAATTTGTCTTTTATTTTTCTTTAAAATTACAAGAACCTCAAGGTAGAAGGACTTAGTGATATGGCCCTATTTGGTAAATTTGGGGCCTTGACTAGTACTGCTTGACAAAGTATGAAAAAACTTTCTAGTTATTATGCAGGCTTACAATTCGTTTGTTTGAAATCATTAATTTGCTAGACCATCTACCTGTTTGAAAGATTTGATGTATCTATAAATTAAATAGAGGTCAATAAATACAAATATGGAGAAATGATAGTTGCAACATACCGAAAATGTTCAGGATGGGAGCTGAATGGATGCAGTGCAACGGTCGCATCTCCATTTTGTTCCTAAAGGCAACTTGAGCCTCGTAAAGTTCTTTCCAGGTTGTAATTGCACTAGAAGTTCAAATTCAGCCTTTATAGAATGGGTTAGCCCTTTCATTTAGAAGATTACAGGAAACCTGAGAAATTGATTTCGAAGTAGGTTGAGACCTCCAAGAAAGTTCAACCTGTGATGTATTCTCAGATTCTTCCGTATATAATTTGCAAATTAATTATCTATTTCCTTAATGATTAGAAGCGATTGTGTGTTACTTGACTAGTCTATGTTTTTTAACTAAGAAGAAATCAGATTGTGCATCATCTGCATAACTCATCAATTTAAAGAAATTGATCGAAGAAAAGGAAAAACTGGTATATAGAGTATAGGGATTGAGGATCATGATGTGGGCGGATCAGTTAGCTTCTAAACTTGTTAGCTGTCCCTTTCCCTATTTCATTTGTCTCCGTTCTTCCATTTCTTGCTTGGGAAAGTTTTGTTTTCATTTTCAAATTCATGCTCCTTAGTTCATTAGATACAATGTCCATCTTCCCCTCCTTATGCTAGTATACTTTTTACGGAACCTAGTTATAGAGGAGATAACATATCATGCTAACTGTGTCAGTCATACTTCACTATTGCTTATTAATTTTCTGTTTAACTGCTGATGGTGGCAAAATATTTATGGACATGCATGGGGGCCGACTCTGAAGGTTTAGTGGAGATCCGTAGGCTATCTAAAGCCGATAGGTTGTAAATACATGTTGATAAACATTCCCAATCACACAAGTGAGGGAAGCACACGAGGCTAAAGAGAGAAGGCAAATTCCAGGTGAAGTGGTGCTGGAACTCGACTGGAATGTGTAGAAGCTGATGTTTTTGGCTAGTTTTGTAAATGATTCTCTATTTTAGAGGGGAAAACATATTGCACTGTGCTCCCTCCACACAACAATTACTGAGAATTTTGTTTGATTCAAAATATTCACGTCCTTTTTTCTCTTGAAGAATGTATACTTGCTTTGTTTGATGTAGTTTCCTCTAGAAAATTGAAATCTAGCTCAAGAATTGATAATTAAAGAGATAACAAAGCCTCTTGAGCCTCTCAATACGGTGTAATTAAAGCTTCCATGTAGCGTTGTTACCGCTTATGGGATTATCCTAACTTTTTTTTTAGCAAAATGGGATTATCCTAACTTAACCAACAAAGCAATTGAATTCATAGATACACAATTTGTACATCCAAAAGGCTGGCCCAGCTATGGACTGGACCACCACTTGGGCATCATGTTAGAGCAAGAAAAGGGAACATTAATTTAAAAATTAATTAAAAAAGAATACACCGGTTGCACATGTGTCCAATGAATCTTAACCATTAGATCATACGGATAGCCCATAAAGTCCATTTTGTTTATCGGCTGAGATTCACTAGGCTCTAGTGCATCCGTCTCGTGCGAGTGTTGCTCGTAGATAAAGGGCTTAATATCACCTAAATCCCAAAATGATATACTTGTATCACATTTACTCCCAATTGATTTTTGTATCAAAAAAATTTCCAAACTAGTATATACATGCTGCATTTAGTCCAAATCAGTCCATCTATGGCACGTTTACCAATTTTGATTTTATGTTATAAAAAATTTAAAACTAATACATCTGTGTCATATTAGTTTGGGTTAAATGTAGCATGAGCGTATTGATTTGAAATTTTTTTATGAAGTAATTTTGAAAAAAATTGGCGACAAGAGAATTAATTTGAAGATGTAACCTACGAAAATATCATCTTCGATGCACATCAAATCCTGCTTTCCCCGTTACAGCAGCATTGACAGAACTCCCGTGGGGATCAGATCAGCCCCAAGAGTCAAACTTTAGAAACTCGATTAGATTATTATAAAGGGGGGGAGGAGAAGGGGAAGAGGAAGCCAGATTAATGCAGCTTTTAATGCTTGTTTTGTCTGCTTCTTCTTCTTCTTCTTCTTCTTCCCAGGTCTCATTAACAACGTCCGGTCAAACCCACCATTCTGACTCGCTCATTGCGCCTGCACAAGGCGCAGCTCTAGGGTTTCAGCTCTCTAATTAGATTCTCCGAGGACTGGCCCCGTGAGGCCCATTCCGTAATTCGGAAGGTCGAACCAATCGACATTTGCCACACGGGCGCCAGCTGTTCAATCTCCCTTTTCTCATGTCCCCTTAGGCCTCCTTCAGTAAACCATATGGAAGTCCCCATGCTTACATAGTAATTACTTAATCTGCGTGGACGAGGACTTCCATTAGAGCCGAGCCGCCGGCCCGAAAAGCCCAAACCGGCCTTTCTCGTAATTTTTGGGCTTTGATATGCTCGGGGCCGGAAACTTAATTTTATTTCCTCGAATTTAGCTTTAATTACACCGTATTTAGAGACTTCGTGAGCGACAAGAGCCTTTGTTATCTCTCTAATTATTATTCCTTGTGAGGATCATTAAGGGGTTAGTATAATCTTCCGCATCTCTAGTCCAACTCCACGCGTTGTCCAAAGCCCATTTCTTGGTAGGAAATCTTAGTGGTTACCTTAGCTACGTAGTTTCCTGTTCATAAACTTGGAGGACTTTTTTTTCTTGAATCAGGTGACTCTTTAGTTGTTTCTTGTACCTACCTTGGTTACAAGACTCTTGTGTTTGTCAAATGGCTTATTACAAATTGCATGTTACAGCTGATATTGTTCAAGTTTGAACACTTCTTTCCAGCTCTAACCTTGCCCATATTTGGTGCAGTCTTTCCTAGAGGGCATTCTGTCTTTCTTCTCTTACAACAGTTTGTCGAACGAAACAAGGGGATAGTGCCTTCATCGGCGAAAACATTATACTAGATCAGCAAATTTTAGGCAATCAAGGAGGAATATTATGCGAAAGCTGAAAAAATCAGGGATTCGCTTTGGAGTATTCAAGAGGATAGCAAAGCATCTGTGCTAGTGGCAAAGGCTGAATTTTACAGATCATTTAAGAATGGAGATTTATCTGCCATGCCCGCTATTTGGTCAAAAGGGGATAGTGTTTGTTGTGGACACCCAGGTTTCCTTGGCATATCTGGTTATGAATCGGTCATGGATAGTTGGATTCATGTATGGGGAAACTATTGAGTTCCCATTGGAGTTCATGTCATGTTAGAGGGGATTTGGGGTATGTAACTTGTGTGGAATTGGTTAAAACCAAAAGGTAGCAGCAGCTGGGGAGGGCAGTTCGTGACTAATGTGTTTGAGAGAAGTGATGGCCAATCCAATGGTTCACCTGTGTCCATCATGCTTCCCCTGTCGACTTTTGAAGCACTGAATTTTTATGTTCATTGGCCAAATTGTCTGTTTCTGATGGATCCGCTGCTCTAGTTTGATTTTTTCATGTTCTGTAATTGGTTGCTTGGTTTTTTTTTTTTTGGCATGCTATTCACTCTTTCTTGAAACCAAGGGAATAGCTTTGTCATGAATCTATTCACACAATAAATGTTTGTTAAAGAAGAGGGTGACCCTCACAGTAAGTTGCTACAAGTCCAAACAGAAGTAGCCACACTTCTAAGATTGAGTCATTTTGTTAAAGTTTGTGGCAGAAAGTGTTCATCCCACTTGATGTGCCCATGGGGATTTCCATGGTAATCTCCCCCGTCTTCGAGTTTTTTTATGAAAGAAAAGTAAATCATTAGATGGAGCGCCGCTTCTTCATGATGGTGTCATCAAAATCTTCTATGGAAGTTGCAAATTGATCATAGATGGTTCGAGCAGAAGTTTTAATGGAGCTGGGCTATGCCAAACAATCAAATATCTTTTGATATCAGAGTTCGATGGAACTTTGCGCATTCATCGTATGTAGTATCTTAAATCTCTACGAAGCTTTCATGATGTGATCACTGAGACCTATTAAATCTCTAGATTGGAGTTCCGGCTTCCTCGGACATAATTACAATGAAACGAGTGATAGATTTCAATATCATTCGTGAGCTCATTTGATCGGAAGACCAGAAGGCGAAGAATTGCAGAAATTAAAACTAGGCCCCTGCACCTGCAATACTAAGGTTGGCTCTGGAGACCCAACTTGACTAAATTTTTCCTAGCTGCCGTAGGAGCTTCCCGTACAATGCTTACTCCTCAATGGGTGCACTAGCATGTAATCTAGTACTGTAGAATGTAATGACGGTGGCTTCTCTGGTTCGATGAACTAGCTTGATGATTAAACGACTCGAGCAAGTGAGTCGTAGAGTGCATTTGTACAAGTATTTCTATCATTTGAACAAGAGTCACGAATCACAAAATCACCTGCATGTGTACATAATGATGGCACTAAATCCATCCATCTCCACCTCCTTCCATTCTACCCCCACTTGTAATTTGGCTTCTCTTTACTTTGATAGGATAATGTTTACAAACACATATTTGCAATAACTATGATAAATATAAGTGATTCAGGCCAACCAATTACTTCCGTCAGTCCTGGTCTAAAAATAAAAGGTAAAAGATCCAGTTTATTAACCCCGCCCAAATTCACCGTGTCATCAGCAGATGAACTTCCGGAGAACATTTGGGAATCCATGAAGCTAAAAAAGTCTTCAATGCACCACAAGAGCACAAAGGACAGGTTAGATCATTCCTATAAAGAAATACAGCTCTCAAGTCTGGAACCAAGAAAAAAGGACATTAACTAATTAAGTAGTCTCTGGGTTTTCCAAAAGGAGGGACTAAATCCCTTGAAAGTAGCCTAAAGTACCAAGCGTTTCATTGAGTCGAGCTGGGGCCTCATTTCATTCTCTTAAGCTTCGACTTCGAATGGGGGCAGAATTATGTAAACTTCATTAACCCTCATAATAAGCCAACAAAACTTTTGCTTTCAAGTCAGGTGCAATTCCATGATGATCACGTGTGATATATCCAGGCAGGCAGCAAAATGCTGAGCAGTCCCCAGCCCCAATTCCCATTTAATTACACAAGAACCTTCAGTTTAAGCACATTCCAAGCTGGAGTTCTCCAGCACTCCACTCCAAGTGCATCAAATGAAGAGGCAATTTATGACTTGGCTGCCTTCTCTTCACTCAACCATACAAGAAGGCAGTATTTATGCTTTTTTGCTTTACAAACGGACTCAAATCCCTTTAAAACTGGTGATTAAGCTATGATAATTTTAGAGAACCACACTTCCTCGTGTGACTGCCACAGAATGCATCAACAGTGCACGCCATTACCATTCATAGGTATGGCATTGCATGAGCAATTCAAAAACTTGGATGCATTTCCATTTATGAAACTTTTCATGACTGAGGGTCCATTACTCATGCCGTTGGTGATCGCCTTCTGCCCACATGAAGCTGCTATAAGTCCTGTTGCAGTCGAAAGTCAACGGTAAAACATTAAGGCAGGTTAATCAGAAGAAAGCTAAAATTATGTTAATAGCAAACAAGAGTGAACTGGATTTTGTTATCTTACTGGCACTGCCACATAAACTGGTAGAACTAGGTGCCTAAGAAAATTTAAATATTCAAGCTGATAATGTAGGAACTTCCACCATCTAAATGGGTTGAGGAACCAACAAATTCTCCCAATTCCAACAGAATAAAACTCTTGACACAATAAGATTACCTTGACAAAGACAACATCAAACAGGAAACACAACTGAACAGACCAAGCAAATTCACGACCAGTGACACTATTCCAGATGGATCATGGATGCTTCTCAGAAAGTCATCATTTAGGTTCATCAGTGGTTGCATTAGCACAAGAAAGTTCTCAGGCAAAATTAAGTGGAACTTTCTCCCTTAGAAGTGGTTATGGTGAACGAATGACAAATGGACAAATGAGTAGAAAAACATGGAGACATTATTGACCTGTGCATTACCTAAAAAGAGACCTGAAGGTTTTCCTGGCCTGGACTTAAACTCAGGGTGGAACAGAACACCTATGAAGTACGGGATGATCAGGCAGTTCCACAATCTGCAGTCAATGAACAGAATTAAATATGAAATCAACAAGAAAGCAGAAGTACTTAATAGCACTGAATTATCAGGTATTGCCATAATTATTAAGAACAAACTACAACTGACATATTGTTCGGTTGTATTCGAAAACATAATAAAAGTACCATGAATACTTACTTCCATGCGTTGCCCACTTCATCCCTGCCAACAAAGCGCAGGCCAGCCTTTTCCAGTTCCAGTACAATCTCAGGATTTACCTAGGTGATATCAACTAAACTTGTTAATCACCAAGCAAGCAAAAGAAAAGAAGATTACTCACGACTAACATGACAAGCAGTTTTATGCTAATACGGATTCACCTCATATCTGTGATGATGTTGCTCATCAACAAACCTTGCATTGCCATACCTAAAGGAAAAAAATTTTATGAATACATCAAACATTTTTGTGATACATCATCTCCTGTAAGTGTGACACAACCGTATAAAATAAGATTTAGCCTTAAGCACTTGATTATCCAAATTTAACACTTGTGAACGTGAAACAAACTTAAAAATCTCCCAATACCTTACAACTTTGCAGATTTGCAGTCAGTGTTCCTGAAATGAGTCCTCCTTGATCCTAAACGCATCGTCCCTCCCACATGAGTCTCCGAAACCTGATAAATGTAGCCCATGAATGGATGAAAGGTAAATTAATAAGCCAGAAGGAATTATAATCATCATCTTTAGTAAAATATTGTAGAAGTACTGCATGCCTCTGGAATAAATATGACACAAGGATTCTTTGTCTCAGGATTCAATTCCGTGCTGTTTGCGTCATGCAAATCCAACACAGATCTTGCAAACTCTAGAAAAGCAATTTGCATCCCCAAGCAGCTGCCCAAGAATGGGACATTATTTTCCCTTGCATACTTTGCTGCAAGAATCTTCCCTTGCACCCCCCTATCACCAAACCCTCCCGGAACCAGCTCCATCAGCATTCTGTGCACGAAAAACAGTTCAGTTGTTCAATCAGTTGCAGTCATGGAACTAGCTGGTATCAGCAAATGAGGAAATCAGAACTGCTTATTGGGCCAAAAGGCTAGTAAAGTATAAAATTAAATGTACCTTCAATGAATTCCATGCATCTTTATACACCTTGGGAGACTGCTAGGAAAACTTAGTAGTCAAGGACTATTGTCTATTGATTGTAAACAATCAAACTACTTTTCGCAACACACAACAGAACAAAAATAATAAGTCACATAAGAAATGAGGTTCAGCTTCACCTCTTTCCAAGAGATATCCTCCAGGTCGCTCGCAGGAACCCAATCTACAATAAGTTTCCTTCAGCAGGCAGCAGAAGCATGTAAAGGAGCCTGCCGTATAACCCAAAGTGTTAGAATCTTTTACAATACAACTTCTAAGCACTACACTCCACACATAGATTCTGCGAGCATATTTTTGATAAATAAATCTGGCATTATGCACAGACCGCGCATTTCCTGCCCAATGTGACAGATCAACATGCCAAACAGGAAGGTGTTCCAGAAACTTCATTTTCCAAAAAGATTTTGAAATGGAAACAAATGAAATTCTAATTGTTTTCAAAAAGAGTCTCATCAGAAAAATTCACACCACTAAAGTGGTTGCATCGGACTTGAGCGGTAAAATGTGAACCCAACCAGCAAGTACCAAAATAAAAGCAAAAGGCATTAAAGCAAGTAATCAAATCGCAAGCATTGCAGAATCGTCCGAGAGACGTATTATCCAAAATGCCCGCAAAAATATGACTTTTCAGGGAGCCAATCTCACCTTCAACACAGAGATAAGAATCTGACAGCCCTGTGTATTTTCCTACCATAGCGATTTATACCAGCCACGTGCACAAAATAAAAGCATGACAACTGATATCACATAGATAATAAATAAGCCAAAACAGACCAAAAAGAAATTCAAGGCCTACTGGATCACACAACTGGTCATAAACATTTGTACAAGCAGTCCATTACTAAAACTCCAGGTTCCTTGCAAAGCTAGAAAGAAATGGCAACATGTTGAGTGATACCCAAGAAAGCAGAACAAAGGGGTATGCATTCCTTTTATTGAATGAAAAAACAAAAGGCAAGGGAGAATCTATTCGCACCACATACCCCATAAGGTTCAGTCCGTCCAGAATTGCTTCGTGTGCCTATTGGTCCTATTATTAGGGGTTCAAAAAAAGTATGAAGAAGCTATATTGAGCCTTTTGCTATGAAACAAATATAGAAGGTGTATGGTTTGAATTTTGAAGTTCTTAAACTACTTGCTCTTACCAGCAAAGGAATGTGCCAAATGTTTGGGACATCATATAGAGTCACGATGTATTCTACCTGGAATCAAGTTGCTTAGAAATGATTAACGATCGATTGAAAAAGGCCAACAAAGTTATAACCATTTAAGAGCAATACCAGCACATGGCAAAATTGAGAGAGCTTACCTTTAACGTTCTCATCAAGCGCCTGTGACAGATGACCAGACAACTTTAGTCTACTATCAGCACAATTATTAAAAGGAGTTCAGAAGTGATAGATGAGACAAACCTTTGCACATCTATGAGCTAGAATATTTGGGGTCAAACCCAGTCCTCTAAGACCTCGGACACTATGCTGGGTAGGCTTTGTTTTCCGCAGGACAGTATCATAGAGGCTATGGTTACCATTCTAAGGGAAAAATTAAGGAACACTTATAGTTACTGAATCTATATCTAGCATCTTAAGAAATCAGTCAATTGACAAACTGATCCTAACAAAGATACCTGTTCACCAACAACATTGAGTACAGGAACAAGGCTGACATGAATCAAGCAGAAATTACCAGCTTTAGCAAGAATATTTAGGTGGGTAAACAACAATGTTTAGCCAAAAACTCTTGAGCAAATTTACTTATATCAAACATCGTGTAACTTTACCTACTCGGTAAGAGAATTGACCAAGCGCCTCAATAAATGGCATAGATTCGATATCCCTTGCATTGATATGATTTTAGTCCACCCAGAAGCAGGAAAAAGATAGCCACTACTGATGCTGTTTACCTACAGTTCCACCGAGTTCAATGATGCAAACATCTGCCGGGACTTCTTGACCGCCAACCGGTATCATGGCCACACGTTTTATCCACTCTTGAATGGCGTCCGTAATGTGTAAAACCAACTAGAAAACAGCAAAATCTGGTCAAAACTATAATGAACCCAGCACTAAAAAAACCTGAAAGCGAACGTAAAAGTAAATCACAGACAATGCTAAGTCAAGTTGAATACGAGTAGAAATAGTTGCAAAGCTCTAACTTTTACAAGATCAAATCGCCTAACAGACCTGGACTGTCTTTCCAAGATAATCACCTCTTCTCTCCTTGTCAAGAATTGAATGTTAAAACACCAATAAATATGTTAAATTTAGGAAGGTGCATTGCTTGATTCTCAAAGACATCCATATACAAAATGCAATGAGTTGCATACCTGATAGATTTTTCCAGTTGCGATGTTATTATCCCGATTTAAAGTGATGTCAAGAAATCTATCGTAATTTCCGAGGTCCAAATCCACCTAAGAAATAATTTCGATGAACCTTTTACTACATTGCAAGGAGAAAATTTTCGAGAACATGGGCAGAGAAGCAAAGAGCGCACATATGCTCAATAAGCAAGTGCAAGTGTGAAAATGAGACATGTAGGTCAATTACATCTACAAGGACCGTTACCTCGCCAGCTTAAAAAAAAAAAATTCAGTGACCATCCAAAACACGCAACTTTCCAACTCTTGACCCAATAATTTCGCAAGCAGCCCAATGGTTTGAAATTACCAAATGTTCCTTCGGTCAACAAGTTTGCAGAGATCTCCCGTGACATCAGGACAGCAAGAGCTTTCAAAGTATGTACAGAACTTGGAAAATGAAATCAACATGAACTTGTCAAAATTATTCATTCGTCCTTCCTGGTCCTGGGGAAGCTAATCCTAGCTCCAGCATTTTGCTTAGAAATCAACAGTAAAAACTGACGCTGAGTATTGCAGGAGCTATATCCCCATTGGAGGATATGTCAAAAGGTCTTAATTAACGTAAACGTCCTCCGTCTTTCAGAGGAACCATAAACCCACACCCCTTCTTATATAAATACCAACATGTCCCGTCAAAGAAAGTTTTATTAATCCATCTGGTGTTTCTAGAAGCAAAATCAAGCCAGATTCAACAATATGACTTATAGAGCTTATCATTAACCATACAGGAATGATAAACAATCTAAAACAGGTGCAAACTGTAGGTTTTCTAATCAGTGAATGGGCATACATGAAAATTTTCCATATGGAACACCTCAAATCTTGAAAAACATGTCACAAAAGTACTTGCGATCGAAAAACACATACCGAATTTAATGTATTTATAACCAATTCATATGAACACACACACCTACAATACAATTTTAACAATTTTAACATCTAGATTTATGTTGGAGCCACAAGTTGGGGGCAAAACAAGCCCAAACCCACCCGTGCACATAAGACAACTAATGTAACCAAAGAGAGAGGTTGACTGTACATTTACTGTAATAATATAACATAAGCTATTGGAACTAGAAATACTTTTCAAATATGAGATACAATATTCTTCTTCCAACATCTAGAGAGAAAAGATACACGAGTTGGCAAAGTAATAATGCGCAGGCTATGCATTGCCTAATCTAAATCCATGAAAGAAGCCAAGGCATTCCGGCATTTCAATGAATATGCAAAGAACTTCTGAGTAGTCGTATCAGGTTTTATTCCCCTGAACAACATTTCTTCATAAAGATGTTTAGTCCTTTCCATGTTTTCCCTACTAATGCAGCCAGATATAAGAGATGTGTAAGTTGCCTCATCTGGCTGAAGCCCACTTTCAATCATTTTCCTCAATAAATCCTCGGCTTCCTCAATTTTGCCAAGCTTACAATGCCAGTCAATCAAAACTGTATAACATTTTACATCAGGTGCTATTTTCTTGCCTTTCATCTCCAGCAGAAGCCTTTTGATGTCATTATTTGCTTTGGAATGCACGGTTAATTTCTTTGTTTCGTTTCTATCGTGACAGGAAAGTTTCTTCCAAAGATCTACTTTTGAATAACCATCAAGTAACACTGTATAAGCGATCACATCAAGCTCGACCCCGCTATTCTCCATTTCACAGAGAAGATTATGCACTGTCGGCATGCAATCTACACGAAAGTATCCGTCCATCATTAACGTATAAGTGGCAACATCAGGGGTTGATCCCTTCTCCATCAATCTAACAAACAACCACTGCGCATTTCTCATATCGCCAGCTTTGCAAAAAGTAGCCATCAAAATTCTGTACATCGCTGTAGTCGGTTCCATGTCCAGATCCAACATTTTGTTGAGTAATTCATGAGCCGTAACATGATGACCTTTATCAAAAAGCTTATGTAGCAATTTGAAGCAGGAATCTTTCTTTATTAACCTTTTTTCTGCTTCTGATAACTCCATGAAAAGTTTAAATGCCACCCTCAAATGGTTGGCTTGGCAATACCCCTTGAACATCGCAGCTTTATTTTCTATGCTCTTCTCTTGCAGGCCAGAGAAATACCGTTCAGCTTCCTCCACTTTTCCTGAAATACATAAGCCCTCAATTATTATGTTGTGTGTGATAACGTTGGGTTTCTCACCGGAAGCCTCCATATCACTTAGAAGATCAAGCGCCTCACATACACGTAGTGCCTGAAAATGTCTCTGGGCAAGTAAATTGTAAGCGACACTATCAGGCCGAATTCCTCTCTCCTTCATCTGCTTGAGTGCATTCAAGGCATTGTGAAAGTCCTCACGGAGACAGTAGCCACCGATTAAAGTTGTGTAATGCCGGATATCAAGAACCATCCCCTTGCCCTTCATCTCTTCGAGTAACTCTATGGCTGCTTCCATTCTCCCCAGCTTGCACTGAGCACTAACAGCGATATTGTATGTCACCTTGTCCAGAAAAATGCCTGACCGTCTGTACTCATTAAACTGATGCACTGCTTCATGAGGCATGTTCATATCACAGAAGCACTGGAGAAGGGCGCTGATGATGAAGCAGTTGGACTTGATACCTTTTGACAGCATAAAATCGTGGATAGACAAGGCTCTCTTCAAATTGGAACTCTTGCAGTGGCCATGAATCAAGACAGCATAGCAGTAGACATCAGCGACAATGCCATGCTCTTCCATATCCACCAAGACTCCCTCTGCCTCTTCCAACTTCCTTTCGGCGCAAAAACCACGCAGTACTGCAGTACTGCAGTATATGCGTAGTCACTCAGAGAGATCTTAGCATCCCGCAAAGAGACGAGAACCTCATAAGCCGAATCGGCGCCCAAGTGGGTGCTAATTCCTTCAAGGTAGGTGGTGTAAGCAAAACTATTAGGGGTGACCCCAGCCTCGACCATGTCCTCGAACATGTGAATCGCTCCGTCCAAGTTGTGAGTCCTGCAAAGGGCCTTGATCAAGATGGTATAGGTGTAGTCGTTGGGAATAAAATCGAGCGGCTTCAACATATTGTACAGATTAATGGCGGCAGCGGGATTGCCGCTGTCGATCAACCTGTTGAGAAGGAAATTACAGGTGGATACGTGGGGAAGGAGGCCACCCCTCTTGAAGCCAAACAATGTATCGACAGCATCGTCGAAGAGGCCAGCTTGAACATAGGCCTTGACGAGGAAATCGATGGACCGAAGGAGGAGAGGGGCCCCGCCCAGCAGGGCAAGAGAATCGAGCAAGGAAGGAACAGCAGAGCACGGTGCGGGATGGAAGGAGGCGATGAGGCGGGAGCGAGAGGCGAAGGGGGAGAGGATGGAGATGAAGGAGGCATAAGTGAGGGGGTCGAGAGGGAAGGCACAGGAATCCAGGTGGCAAAAGAAGGAGAAGGCGCGGTCAGGGTCGTGCTTAAGCCGGCTCACCTCGGCCGCGACGGAAGCGGGAGAGTCGAATCGGGGAACGTCGGGAGGGTCGGAGTCGAGGAGACATGGGGAGGCAGAGAGGAACTTGGGTTTGGGGAAGGAGGCGGTGCACCTTACAACAGAAGGGGCGACCCACATCACCGACTCTACATCAGCAACCCCATCATTAATGAGCGAGAGAGTTGACCACAGAGATCAAAGTGGATTAGACAATTTCTCAGTTTTGGAGGATGAGTTGGATGATGGAGGGAGTTGTGCTTCCTCAAACAAAAAACCCTACTTGGCGGCCAGGGTCTCTTCTTCCTGTTTGGCCGCTTTGTTCAGATTCCGAGGATCATCATCTCATACTGCATCTACAACTCAACCTTGCTTCTCACTGTTCAAGTCCTCCCCCTTCCTCTTGCTCAGGCTAAAGTGAAAAATCAATTAAAATGTGCTCGTAGCAGCCATTTTCCCATAACCTGCATAAGCATTGAAAAGCTGTTTTTATAACCAACCACAACAGTGGCAAGTGTGCATGTTTGCTACCGCTCGAGCTCGACTCGAATAGAGTAGAGCACGACTCAAATTTAGTCATTTAATTAAATCCGAGCTCCACTCGAATATAATTAATTAGTTAAACCCAAGCTCTAGCTCAAACTTTTAGCGAATATATTTGTAGCTTTTCATGAGTTTTGTTGCTATTTCTATAACTATTAGATATTATCGAAAAACAATAGAAACTTGGTTAGGCTCACGAGCCTATTGAGCCGAGTACTCACACGTTTGAGCTCGAATTGTCAACATACTTGACTAATTAGAGCTCCAGCTTGACCTGAAATTGGACAATTGGACAAGCTTATCTCAATAAATATCGAGTCTGGGTAGCTTTGCTTAATTTCATCCCTACTCAATGCTCCTAAGATAAATTAGGTACGGTGTTGTTAGGTTGGCACAAAACCTGAATAGCTTTGCCTAAGCTCGCCTAAACTCGTTAGGCCATGTGGCTCGGGTATGCCCGTAGCGGCTAGGGCCATGATCATGTCTTGCTTATGACAAGCAATACGCATTTCTTGTAAGAAAAATTTTATAAAACACTCCTAAAATACTCGTCAAGGATCGTATGAGCGTTTCGGCAAAATGAATATTTTCATTTGAAGCATGCTGGTTTTTTTAAATATATTATTTTTTAATTTTCAAAATATGATGATATTTGTCTTGGCTAATTTTAATAATCCTAGCTAGTGTCGTTGAGGCACTTGTTAATGAGAGTCAATTCAGATTTCTATAATGCATGTCTAAAATTATTAATTGGCCTTTATTTTGCACATTCTAAGTGGCTTGGACTTGGAGTGGACCGCTCCACTGAATAGAAGCCCGTGGGCCAGAAGCCCAAAACCGAGAGAGATTAGTGTAGAGGCTTCACAAGGAGCTGCGACGTGGCAGCACAATAGACACAATCCGATCTATCCACGTGGAAGGTGACAATTTATCGGCTGCTCCCTAGCCCATGTGATATTAACGAGCATATCCAATCGGATCCGTCCGCTTCCCAAGAATTCTGATCGTACGGTCCTCCGCACAAAGGATGCAACCGTCGTCTGTGCCAATGCAAACACCGCATCATCCCTCTTCCCCCCGAACTGGGAAGGCGCGTTACAATTTCTGCGCCGCTTAAAAAAAAGAAAAAAAAGAAAAAGAGAAGATTTCTGGTGCTTGTGAAAAGGTCAGCAATGGCTTCTGCTTCCGGAACTTTGTTGCTGCCAAAGTACATTTCTGCGAAGACCCATCTCTCGTTGGTTTCCAATTCGAAGTTCATCGTGTCGCCTTCTCAATCTTCGGGGAAAGCGAGGACAGGGAAGCTCTCTGTTCGCGCCATGGGGTCTTCTGCTTCTTCCCGGAGGCCTGACAACCTTCAAGGTCGGTTCTTTTCTCCAATTTCCCCACGAATTCCCCCTTTCTTTCGGGTGCCTTCTCCTTAGTTTTCCGATGAAGTCATTTGTTTACCCCAAGAATGTCTCCTTTTGATTTTGCTGGGAAACTCTGAATTTGGGATAATCGTTGGGACAGAGAAAGTTGGCCCTGTCTCTGCGAGTGAGGAAGAGTGGAAGAAACGTCTGACTCCGGAGCAGTATTACGTTACCCAGCAAAAGGGCACCGAGAGGGCTTTTACTGGGTACGATCGATTCTTGGGAATGTTGCCTGTTTCTCTTGTTTGTTTCAGACTATATGATTCTTTAAATCCATAGACTCTCCCAGTTTGTCAGGTTTCCCAGCCCTTTTTATGGTCCGTGGTGCATGGGATAGGTGGATATTGGGATAAGACTGTTTTTGTTTTCTTGATTAGAATACAAGTTTGAGCAATTACCGCGGTTTTGCAAATTATTTTCTTGCCTGCCGGACGCAGAAACTTAGGTTAGAGGGCAAGATAAGAAAGTTTTGCAAGTGCCTTTCTCGGGGAGAGAAATAAGAACGTGCTGGAAATTTGCTATGTTAAATTGTTTACTTGCAAGATATATAACCAAGTACCGCCACCCTGTCCCCCACCGATCGATTCAACAGTTTGACTGTCGTTGCTCGTCATTGCATCTGGCATCTGCTACTAATCTTCCCCTGCGTTTGTTGCTAGCATGGCTCTCTCTCTCCCCATATGTTTTTCTTGGTGTGGGTTAGGAACTTTGTTTATGAGTTGGCCCTAGCTAATGTGCTTTATTATGTTGTTTCAAGTTGTCTAGTGTGGTGGAACAAATGAGGTTTTCTGTTACCTCTGGACCTCTGGTAATTCTCTCTGTTATTCTCGTTTTATGTGCCTTCAGGGAGTATTGGAACACCAAGACCGCAGGAACATATCATTGCATTTGCTGTGACACACCTCTATTCGAGTGAGTTGGCTCTGTTTTCCTCCACCATCTCCATTGTCCTCGATAACTTTCCTTTCTATTCTCCAACTGTCATATATGATTACTGTCTCTTTCAGATCAAATACAAAGTTTGACAGTGGAACCGGGTGGCCATCTTACTATCAGCCCATAGGGAACAATGTCAAATCAAAAATGGATCTCTCGATCATTTTCATGCCACGCCAGGAAGTCGTATGTGCTGCTTGCGATGCGCACCTCGGTCACATCTTCGATGACGGGCCACCTCCTACGGGTAAACGCTATTGCATCAACAGGTAAACCTATCTTCTCTTGTTGGTTCGTCTTGATGCATTCACTGAAAGCCATTGCAGCTGACATGTTGAAAATCGTGATTTCTGCAGCGCTTCATTGAAGCTGAAACCAAAGTAGAGGACACACCAAAGTGAGCATTCTGACTTCGCAAGTGACTGTTTTGTGTTGTCTGGGTTTTTCTTCCTATTGTCATGGTTGGCTTCATTGTTTTAAAATTCCCTCCGATAATTTCCCCTTTTGTTGGTCATAGGGTGCTGAGTGGCAAAAGATGACATAATGTTTGTGTGGCGACAGAAGCATATGGAGAACAGTTGTTTTTGTCATGACAGTCTACCTCAAATGTGGATGCGCTTGTATGATGTATGCATTGCAGAGCACTTTTCAGTATAGTGTGATCATCCAATAATCTGTGCTGAAATTTCGTACACAATCTCCTTATATGATATACAGCTGTAAGATAGACAATGTACTTGTTCATCCTCAATAGTCAATATATTGGGTTATTTCATTGTTGGTACTTGTAAATATTTTAGGATCTTCCGGAGAGAAGGAGAGGAAAAACTAGAGAGGTTACATTTCAAATGACTTGATAAAAGAACATAGATGGCTCTATTTATAGAGCATGAGAGACACTCACAAAAACCTATATTTCTTATTTGTGATCACCTACTAACTACCGACTTATATGTTCAAAATATACTTCAACAATACTACTTGTTGGCTGGAAACGGGGGCTTCTATTTGCACTCAACAATGTACTCCTTCTCGGTCAATCAGCAGCTGCCATTCTGGTAAACTCTACTTTGACGAAGGTGGAAAAAGCAAATGGATGGCAGCGCTTGTCCAAACACTTGCCTTCCCTGTCGTCTACATCCCACTCTTACTCCTTCCGTCCCTGAAGAGCTTTAACCCTGTAACCAGAACCTCCGGCCCTCCTATATGGTCGGTTATGTCTTCGTGTAGATAACATGTCATATTCATTAGGGATTTTACACCTTCCTCTCTCCACCTACTCTCCTCTCTGCGCCACACAGCTGGCGTCCAATGATTTCTTTCTTTGTCAACGGCGAGAAGCTTTCAACTTGATACTCAACTCAGTCATCCTTCTCAGGACATCAGCTTCCCTAATTGCCCTCCACTCCAACTCGACAGAATCCAAAGATGTCTCAAAGGAAAGCAAGTAGCTGGATTCATCTTCAGTCCTTGCATCAGGGGGCTATGTGCTGTTGCTCTCCCTAATGCTGCTTTCATTTGATAGGATAATGACGAGCGACACGTTCTCTGTGGTATTAGATATGCAGGTGTACGCATCTCTTGTCCTTACTTGTTCTTGCATGGTGGGATTGTTTGCAAGTGGTGAGGGAAGTGTTCTGAAGGAGGACATGGAAGGATTAAGAAAGGGAGGTTGATGTACGTAGTGACCTTAGCTGGGTCTGCTCTAGCTTGGCAGGTCTCTTTTATGGGGTTGTGGGGCTAGATTTTTTGGTATCGTTCCCATTTCTCCAATTTCATCGGTATGTTAATAATGTCGCTGGTTCCGGTCGTCGCTGTATTATTTTATGGCGAGAGCATGGATTGGGTTAAGATAGTGCCCATGAAATTGGCAATATGTCAATGTTGTTCTCATCCGTACCAAAATTGTCTTGATGAAGCTAATCAGGAAAAAACTGAAGTCCTTTGCTCTATCTCGGTTCTCGATTCAATTGCCTGTAGTTCTTTGCTAGATGTTCCTCTTGTGATACAATCTAATGGCACTCTGTAAGAGAACAGTCAAGCTTAGACAGTCTGCTCTTCTGGACATTTAACCGTCGAATTTGCGTAGATGCAAACGAACCATTGGTGGAGTGAATGCACGAGCATGGCAAATTCTACGGTTTGTTTCAGGTGGTACTTCTTCACGCCATTAGGAAGAAAAGATAATACAAAGATCAGTTGGCCTACGAGCATGTCACTTACTCGTAGCATCTTACATCAACAGGAAGAATTAGAGCATGTATGACGAAACAGTAGCATGTGCCGGGTGTCTAATTGGACATGCACAAATCATTCCGCCCTTCATAACAGTCTCTCTAAATCACGTACGCGCACATAGCAAAAAGCTCTTGAGCCGACACACGTCAATGACACACCAGTGGAAACTGGGAGTGGGCCAACAACAGCTTCGAACTTTCACATGACAACTGAGCCGAGAAGACTCAAAAGTTTGGTGAGAACGAAGACAAAGTGAGCCTCCTTGGCTCCCCAGCTGTGTGCCACGCGTTGTTTTCACAACCTGTACTGGTCAAATATCCCAACAGAGCATGCCCCATGAATCCTATCCTTTCTCCTCCATTTACGGGAGGAACAGTTGAGAGACCCGATGGTTTCACATGATTCATTCACGCTCTGCATTATCTCTACTCCTTTTGGTTTGTTTTGATGACCCAAAAATGCAAAACTACTGACTGGCATGGTTTATATAAACGGCAAGTTATAATCCCACACGCACGTGAAAAGAAAAGGACTTGTCTGGCTTGATCTACGCTGGAGTTTCGTGCAGTGCGGGACACTTGGTGGGTTTTCCCCTGGATGCCCGGTCACTAACAACCGTATCTCTGTGAAAAGAACAGATTCAAGAAATTCTGTATTCTAAACACCCATTTGAAAAGGAAATCTTTCATCTTTATAACTCTCCATCGCGAAGATATGGTATGAGGTGGAAAGGTGCAACCCACGAGTACCACGTTAAAGCTGATCAAATGTCAAGAAAAAAGTAGATAGACAAAAAAAGGTTGTCATGTTATTATGCCTCACCCCCCCTTGTGTGTCAAAATCATGCATAGTTTCCCGTACGTGGAGGAGTGGTTTTCTTCACCTACCCTTATGCTTTATCCTCTTCCTGAAACTTCTTCTCACAAGCAAAGAAAGGAACTGGTGTTCAAACCAAACCTCAAGCACCGGGACACTCCCATCTCTATTTGCACGAGCAAATGGAGAAGTCTCTCCTCTTAGCATTTTATATCACCGTCTGCTCCGTTGCTTTCGTGGCGTCGAAGATCGTTATCTCCCTTCTTCTCTACAAACGATGGAGGAGAAAGCACATGGTCGACGAAGACGGCTTGTCGGGTACGTCATTATTTCTCAAGTGCTCGACGGTTTACTCTCTTCCTATGGAAGAATGCGGAGCACATTGATGTCCATGGCGTGCTTCCTGTGATAGGTGGGAAGATGGTGATGTTCAGGTCGCCGGCAATGCAGTCTCTCACGTCGGACTCATTCATGAAGAGGACTCTGAAGTTGAGCAACAAGGATATCATTGGTTCGGGAGGCTATGGGACGGTGTATAAACTGACGATTAACGACTCCATGGCCTTCGCAGTGAAAAGGCTCAACAAGGGGAGTTTGGAGAGAGACAGGGGATTCGAGAGAGAGTTGGAGGCCATGGGAGATATAAAGCACCGCAACATCGTGAAACTCCATGGATACTACACTGCCCCTCGCTACAATCTTCTCATATATGAGCTCATGCCTAATGGAAGTCTTGATGCAGTTCTCCATGGTAAAGATAATATCATTGAAAGCTCCTATGTTGCAGCTGAAAAGTATGTGACTTACTTGAGTTCAGAAATAGAGTTCTTTATTTACTGGGAGATTTCAATCTACTAAACCTAACTATTTTACAGGAAGATTGATGAACAAGATGATATTGGATTGGCCAACGAGGTATAAAATAGCTGTGGGCGCTGCAAGAGGAATATCCTATCTCCATCACGATTGCATCCCGCACATAATCCACAGGGACATCAAATCGAGTAATATATTGCTGGATCAGAATATGAATCCACAAGTTTCTGATTTCGGACTCGCCACGCTGATGGAACCAGATAAGACTCACGTTTCGACATTTGTAGCAGGAACTTTTGGATACCTAGCTCCTGGTATTGGACCAGCAAATACTACTTATCACAAAATCCATAGTTCCCTATATGAGTTTGATACTAGAAAGTTTTTTATTTACTTTTTTTTTTGGGCAGAATACTTCGATATGGGGAAAGCAACAGCAAAAGGAGATGTCTACAGCTTTGGGGTTGTTCTGCTGGAACTTCTGACTGGGAAAAAGCCGACAGATGAAGCGTTCGTGGAGGAGGGCACCAAGCTTGTGACATGGGTATTTATTGACCTAAACTAAGATTTTGACCAATTAATTTTGATATTGACTTGTCTAATAAGCTTTGTGATAAAGATTAAACCCAGAAGCCTTCAATACATCTTGGGGGTATCCTCTGGTGGAAAGTATAAACAAAATTAGAATGACTTTTATCAGATATTCAAGATTAGCCTCAACTATCTACTGTTTAGGCGCTCATTCTTGTCTGGTCATAAACAGGTGAAATCAGTAGTAAAAGAGAAGAGGGAGGAATATGTTCTGGACAGCAGATTGGAAGAATGTCCAGTTGACGAGATTAACAGTGTATTCACCATTGCATTGATGTGCCTTGAGCCCGAACCGGCTAAAAGGCCTACCATGGCTGAAGTTGTCAAGATGCTCGAGCAAATAAAATCAGAGAAAACTGTAATAGATCTTTAGCCCCTAGTACTGATGTATTCTCAGAGAAGCTCTTATCTTTTCTGTTTGGTCCCAAAGACCAGCTCAAATGTAACTCAATTCCTGTCATTAATCAATAAAGAGCTTTCCTCCATCAAATTCTATAGCAGTATCGGAAGAAAGAAGTCCAAAGCCGATCCAGTAATTGCGACCAGAGAGTAGTGCTAGTTATACTATGTTTACAAAATTTGGTATGCTAAATGATATGGCATGATAGATTGGACATTCGAATTAATCTACCATCCGTGCTTTTAACCCACTTCTCCAAACACCTATTCAGATTCTGCCACATCACTCAATTTACAAAATTTTGTAAACCATCTGAGAATATAGCATTTCTCAACTTTTAATTGTAGCTCAGCAGGCTAATCTACTTTTCTAATTCTGAATAATCTGTTCAACACTGGTAGAAATGTTGAGAACATGGGATCGACAAGATCATTTCAAGGACAGAACACCAAGTGACATGAACATGAACACAAGCTGGATCGAATAAATAAAAAATAAATGAATGAATAAGAACCGAAGGTTGGTTGCTTCTTAAATGTCTCGAGGACAACTCAACTTGTCCACAAATGGACTATTCTGTCTTAATCTCGGTGAACACAATTTATCCGACAACGTTATTAATAATATTGAAACAGAAGAAAGAAGCCATATGCCGACCCGATGAATAATCTCTTCTAGAAGAATGATTTATAACCCATGGAAACTAGTTAAGGATTGCCGCCAAACCATTAGCAACAGAAGCTTTTAAGGAAGGAGAAACCGGTGCATCCCCCAAAAACACATGAAATAGCGCAAAGGTGACATTCTCTGACTCGATTGTAGCGTCCGCTCCAGATGGCAACCCGTCAGATGAAACAGAAACCTGGCATAAAATCACAATGGTCCGAATTGTCATGTGGAAAGGAAGAAAAGAGTGCTACACAACCCTCACGCATTAGCATGCAGGAACAAAGCCGGAAGAACAAGAAAGTATGTGAAGTAGCCTCTATAAGGTATAGTGTGCATGTGTGTACAAGAACAAGATTGACAATACAATAGATGGTTGCATATTTTACACTCACTTGCATCTTTGATGAGTCCAACCAAGTCAAAAATATGAAGGTTCCTTTCTTAAGAGGGCGTCCTTGAAAGATGCTGCGGAACGTGGATAGAGCAGATTGGTCAACAGGAGTGAGTGACTTGATTTGTGGAGAGATAGCATCATTTAAGGCATCCCAGAAAGTTTTTCCATCGACATCTCTGACCAGAACAATCTGTAATGACTTCTCCAGCGGAGCTGCATCAATCTATGTTAGCAACTACACAAACTACACTTTTTTCTCTTGCTCAATCAGCACACGAATGCTTTGCGTGTACTACAACAAAAACATTAATGGGAGCTGCAAGTTCTGGTGTTACCCTTAAAAATTGAGTTGAACAATGATCTGTCCTCCAGAATATCAGCTGCTGATTTCCCTTTCCAAGCATTCAGTTTAGAAGAGGTTGACGGATTTACATAGAGTCCTGCAGCGTAGACCTTAACACCGATTATTGCAAAAACTTTCTCCCTGTATCCTGCAATTATAGCATTGAGTTACCAAGCATGCGGCGAAGATAAAGCATCCTTGAGTAGGTAAGGTCAGAAAAATGAAGGACGTAATATCGTGTATTCAGCAGAGGAGGGACTTGAGATTCTTTCAATCAAGAACCGTAATCACGTCTCAAATGAGGGAAAGAAAAGAAGGTAAGCTCAAAATACTTGATTAGCAAGGGCTGATTTTATGGGAGAGAATAGCTGTTTAAGATATCTCCAACAACCATCACGTGATATATCGAGTAGGTTCCTCCTGAAAGTTCAGAATCGAAAGATGTCCCATATTTGCAACCTATTGACTTCATTGCAGTTGTAGGTTGAAGTCCACATTGTTCAGTATCGGATGTTTTTATGAGAAGAAAATTTTCTGTAGCATCTCATTGATATGCCAAATAGAAGCTATTCTGCACATGATTTTTGCTCTCCTTATTAAGAAAAATGTATGCGAGCGATTCACTTTTTCTTGAGGACAACTTTCTGTACTAGATCTCATTGTGTATTTGTGTGTGTGAAAGATATGAGAAGTGACTGATCATCAATGGCCAATGCAGCAAGGAATTCACCTGTTCCAACCAAAGATAGAGATGTCGAACACCCCGGTAGTGTCAAAGAGGTCTGGAACTTTACCCCAGTCGCCGGTTCTTCCGCATATGACTCACTCCCTACTGCATGCTCAATAAAAGACAGGAAAACAAGGCAAACAAAATAAGACAGCACCACATCTGAAAGGGGCTCTTTTCATCAGTTTCTTCTAAAAACTGCAACTTTTTAATCCTAACAAAAACTGCAACTTTCAGAAAAAAGCAAGAAAGAAATTCGTCTAAAATTACATCAACTAACGTGATGGGTCAGAAGTAACTAACGAGCGAAGTGACAATGTAGATGCAGTTCACCATACCCATATCAAACGAAGCAGAGAAACAGCAAGGGGTAGAAAGAATTTCCTGAGAATTTACCAGGAGAAGAAGAAGCAGCAGCTTTTGCAGTGAAACTGGTATACTCTCGGCGCAAAGACAGAGAGAAAGATTGGTGGCGTTTCTTCGGAGACTGGCTCTGATTCGGAGTTGAAACTGAGTTTCTTCCTCCGAGGAAGATGTTGCAGAGATTGGAAGAATTGCAGCTGCTGCAAGGAATGGATGGTGAAAGGCACGTTGGTGATGAAAAAGCTCGGACACCTTGCATTGTTTACTTTTTGTCCCGATGGAATTGCAAAATCTGAAGTGGGATTTCAACAATTTCGTTTAAGAATGGAGGGGATGCAGTTCTTCTTGTCTGAATGTTCGGTTCATTCACTCTGCTTTCCCCCAACTGTTTTCTTGTCTCCTTTCCAATTAATTTGGAACTCCCAACCAGACAACGCCACGTGTACTTACTCTTTTAATCACTTCAGGATTGGATGTGGCATGCATATCTCTTCTCACGCAAATCTCAGGTGCTATGAGAATCCATCGAACAAAACTGCGCTTACTTTTTCTTCACAACAACCCAAAACTATGCTCATTGTTACATATTTATTATAAATTTTTCTTTGTGATACCAAAAACTTCAAATTTATACTTATGTGATATATTTACCCCAAACTTTTACAGTGTAACACATTTACTTTAAACTTTTTTTTGTGACAAAAAAATTTCAAATTTATATCGGTGTGACATATTTACCACAAAAAATTAATGTCACATAATTTTTTTTGAGATTTTTAGTGTCACAAAAATAAAGTTTAAGATAAATATGTCACACAAGAATAAGTTTGTAATTTTTGGTGTCATAGAAAGAAGTTTTGAGTTTTTAGTGTTACAGAAAAAAATTTATGATAAATGTGTCATAATAGGTAAAATTTGAGGTTTTTTGTGTGTGACTTTTTCCCTTTCAATAATGCTAAGTATATAAGCATTAATTCATACATTAGTGTACTAATGCCGTCTCACCAAGGTGATTGGTCCAATGGTGTAAGGGTCACCTCTCTTCTACTAGAGCACGAGTTCTATCCCCATCATGAGTGAATCTCTATGAGCCTCTTGCCGGCGGTTATGCGACCTAGATCTTACCTAGGCTGCCAGACCAGAGGCAAGGCTTGTTTGTGGTCGAGCGGCTCTTGATGGGCCTCGCTGAGGGTCGCCCAACTTTGGCGCCGCCTAGTAGGGGTTCACACGGCCCCGGCACTTGGTGGCGGCCGAAGGGTACTCCTCTATGGTTTTTCTTTTTCTTTTTCAAATTGAAAGTATTACTTTGTGTTGAATACTTTATCCATCCAAACGTCATTTGCTTTCAATAAAAGCTCATTGACCGAAGCTTCTTTGCCTCGTTGCAGAACTGTCAAGGCAAAGCATTCCAAAACTCACCCGACAGAACTAGCAGCGATAGCATGATTTGCTTTGGACCAAGCAGTTGAAGAAAGGTCTCTTGCAATTCGATTTATGTATCCTCCGGTGCACGTTTTCATCTGAAGAAGGGGGCTAACAAAATGCCATCTTCACTGGTCATGGGCAAGATCAGTATATGCGAATGGACAGAAAAATGACATGACAACCATTGTCGGTAAAAATGATGCTAAAACGTTCATTATTGGCCATAATCAAATAATTTTTTTAACCAAGAAAATTCTAACTAAACTAAAAACAAGTTAGAATTATTTTACCGTCAGTAGACGAAAACAAAAATAGAAGTAACCAAACGGCCCTAAGCTAATTTCAAACATAACTAAGCAGATTTCTTCTACCTAGCGGGATTGTAATATACTTTTCGGTGAATCCTTATTCTAGTACGAGCAGATACCACTTAAGTTCAGTGAATGATGCTCTATCTGTTGTCCAATTAGCAGGGCCAATCGTGAACAGATGCCACATAATCCAATTCACTTGTAGTATTCACAAAGCCAACATGTCAAGCAATAACCAGACAAAGCAAACTCAATCAGCTTACATAAACTATGGCATCTGTCAAATGGATTACAAAATGCTTCAAAAAGATGCTACTGCTTTTACCCTGATAATCTCATGAACCATCCCTTTGTGCCCTACGGCCATCGAGGGTGAAGTACTTTTACAAGAGGGTTAAATTAAAAATTGCATGAATAACTGCAGTTGAGTACAAAAATGTTGGGAGATATAAAAATGCCTCAATGAAACAACTTCAAGGTTGCACAGCTTCAAGTAGCTTCTCGTAAACCTCTCTCGCCGACAAGTCTTCAACCTGGAGGAGCATCAATCATAAGCAGATCAGGCACCAAGGAAGGCAGAGTGTTATATATTCTTCAGATTCAAATTAAAGACGCAAGTAGGCAGGGACCAAAGCTTTATCCAAACACAACTCTTCTACTTCGTTCTTAAATAAGTTAACTCCGATTGCTTGACAATACAGAAGGCATTTTCTCGTCGACATCCTCAAGAACCAGGCACTAGTAAAGACCACTAGAGGAGTTCATCTTGCAACATATGGCCTGGAACAAATCCGAAAGTGAATTCATCGAACATGCTGAAGAATTCCCATGAGAACACAAGACACCCACATGTCTCTTTAGATTCATGTGAAACAATTGAAAAGGGATCAAATTAAAGTACTCAACACTATGATGACATTTCAAGGAAAACTAAAAAATGTAACAGGTGCTTACAGTAACAATACTAATACTATCCTTGAGTAACATCCAATTTAATAACACAACCAGATGGATTTCCTAATGCTAGATTTATTCAAAAAACATGCATCGACATACTCCAACACGTCCCCAAGCATTGGCAAATGAATCTATACTAACCACGAGGAGCTTCGATTTGTTATTCCATCCCCTCTGTAGTGTCATCTGGCTAAGTCGCAGACCCAACACCTACGTACAGATATCAGATATGCGTGCTTAGTTTGAGACTTGAGCAGGACAAATGACATTATCTCAATTGCAAGAACTGGAACATTAAAGTGCTACTTTTGCCATGAACTCCAATAGTTCGTTGTTAGCTTCTCCCCGGGCTGCGGGTGCAGCTATTGTTACTCGAACATCATCAGCATTCACTCCTGAACAAGTGAAGTAAAATATGGCTGAAGAGGTTAGATGTTTCATTGCACAACTAATAAAATGAAGTTCTCAACCACCAATGGAAGGAGCACAATAAGATCAAGATTGAAAAGAATTACACGGAACCCAAGAAACCAGCACAGATGACAGAGTCATAATATCATATGACTCAAAGGTACGAATTGCAGATTAAATTCAAGCAGGTAACTAGATAAGCCACCTACAATTCACGTGGAATGTTCAAAAGTAGCTATGTCCCAGTATGGAGTGATATTTTGAGCATTTGAAAAGGTAATGAAAACATTCTCAAAGTGTGGACATTGATTCACTTAAAAGACGCAGTTTGCAGCTAGATTACTTGTAATTGCAGAGCGTTGTGCCGCAGCTTCCACTTCTATTGCCACTTGAACAAGTCCTCCCTCTAACCGTGATATGCAGGGGGGAACAGGAGCATCCTACAACACCAACCAAGACAAAGTAAGGAGTCTTCGACAAGAACACTTAAATAGGCATCACCATAAAAGATGCCCAAGAGAGTGGAAGAAATGCTCAATGCGTCCGCCAGAACTCTAGCTGTTGAATCCAAACTTTCCTACTTGCATGGGAAATGTACTATCTTACAATACAGCATTATAAAACTGAGCCAGCCAGAAGTACAACACAAGAAATTGCCACCGAAGTTCAATGGTACCTGGGGATTTGTTTCCGCAGCAACAGTGCTCAGTGCCCCATCTACGATATAAATGAATGAAGCATTTTCCAGATCTTCCTCAGCTCGGTAGCAGACGAACAGGCTGCAACCTATACAGTTCATGCGAAATTGCTTCTCTAGCCTACCCTCACCCCTGGGTTAAGACGAAACATTCAGAAAAACCACGCACATGGCAGCAACAATGCGCCATCAGAGCTCGCTCAGAACTCAGAATTTATTTACTCATGCCTCATTCCAGGCACGACCAACTCAACTTCACGAACAGCTTATTAGAAGAAAACATAGTCATCCGGCTCTATTAACTATTTCCTACCGCTTCGCGAGAGAGAGATACAGAACTGATACAAAGGGCCAAAATACTTGACAAACATTGGCATAATCATCTAGCACTACCGAACATATTCAGAACACGCTATTGGGAAAAAAGATGGCGTGAAAAAAATAAGCCCTTGAACACCATTTACTTCAAATTCACCCCTAGATGACAGCTTATCACCCGAATTGAACATAAGTAAGCAAATGAATTGCTCTCTCGTTCCTCGTTTTTTCTACCAATATGCCCAAGTGAGGATGGAAAGCGTAGATTAGGGGATTCACCGTTTTAAGAGAATTTTGCCAGCCTCTTTGACATTCAGCCGAGCAAGATGCTTCTGCTTGTCCAGCACACACGCCCGGTCGGTCTTCCTCTTGGGTGTTTTCTGCAACTGGGTATCTTCCAAACGGATGTAATTCAGCTCCACGAGAGATTCAAAGCACAGGCAATACCAAATCAAGCACAGAAGAGAGAGAGAGAGAAAGAGAGAGAACCAGTGATGAGGACGTGAGAGCCGCAGTGCTTGCAGTAGTACACAAAGAGATCGGAGTCGGGACCGTCAGGAGCTGCGTCTTCGCTCGAGTACGTGTGGGTCGTCCTCTTCGGCATCTCTCTCTCTCTCTCTCTCTCTCTCTCTCCCACCCACGCACAACTCGGACTCCAGGAAAAAAAAAAACAACTGCAGCCGATTTGGGTCAAGTCCAATTTGCTTGATTTAGGTAATTAGTTTCTCTGTATATTTTCTCGCTTCACGACGAATTCCTCTATAATTTGCGCAATTGTACTCCAATTTCGTCACCTAATGTTCAACTCCATCAAGAATTTGATATCATATCATATCATTGTCCATGGGGTAAAAATGATCACATGAAGCACGTATAAAATCGTTTTTTCAAATAGGAGAAAAGCAGAGATAGAGGGCCGTGACATTGACCCTCACACAGTGGTAGCAAGGTTAATGAATTCCTTGCTGGTTTTCGACCCAAAAGAACAAAAAAAAAAACCCCCTTGACTCGAATATCGTAGATGAAGATGTGCAAGGATCTAAAAGATCAATTAGGATCACGATAGTCAAAACTAAAATTTTTAAAAAATATATTTTTGATTGAATTCCATACGAAATTTACAAAATGTAGCTCTAGCATTTGGTTCAGTAAAAACATTCACATGACCACGAGACACCATACTCTATATCATTTCTTTCGAATAAAAAGTCAGTTTATAGTTAAGTAATTCATTTCAAAACAAAATAATAATAAGTATTGGCAGCGATTGAAAACCCCTAATTTTTTCTTGATTGCAATCAGATTTTGAGAATAGTTATAGTCACTCATCTAATCCAAATTCTCAATTGAGTGAAAATCAATGAAATTCCTTGTACTGTTAATTCAATTAGTAGTCACTAAGATATATATATATATATATTCAAAGAATTCTACATAACGATTGGGACATAAGGACACTAGAAGTACCAAAAGTTCCGTACGACAATCACTTTGATACCATTTTTTTTTCGGATCATTTAAGTGTCAATTTTTTTAAAAAAGAAAAAAATCATTTAAGTGGCAACTCTGATTTAGTTTATGGGAAATCCGATGTGACCATATTTTATTAATTTCTTTGACCAACGTGGCTTGCCGGCGTGCCCAGTCAGCATATATACCCCTAAACAACGTCATCTACATATTTGCCCCAAATTTAAAACCCTAAATTGACTGTTCACCCAATTTTTTAATTCTAATAAACAGGTTTGCATCATTTTGAATTGAGAGTAGATTTTAAATGTTAAGAGAAATGAATGTGTTATTTTTATTTTTTTTCAATTCGAACGAATTGCTATTTATAAGGAGTACAAAAATTATTACAAACATAATAAGTAACTAGCAATTTAGACATGACAACCATTGCTAGTGAAATTGATATTAAGCAAATATTTATTAATGTCTTAACCACAAAATGAGGAAGAATTCCATGAGCATATGAAGCCATCCACATGTCTCATAAGGTTCATGTGAACCAATAAGAAGGGATCTAGTTGAAAACTAAACGCTAGGCTGACATTTCAAGAGAAACTCAAGAATGAAACAGGTGCTTACAGTAACAATTCCAATACCTACCATACAGATATCAGACATCCATGCTTAGTTTGAGACTTTTGAGCAAGACAAACGGCATTTTCTCCATTGCAAGATTCCCAAACAGTAAGTTCTACTTTTGCCATGAACTCCAATAGTTAAATTGTTAGCTTTTCACTTGTTGATGTGGACCTTTCGAGTTTTCGTGTATCACAGTACTTATGTAAAGATACAACAAATGCACATAATTATGACCAGTTACGACCGGGGATTGGTCCGGACCATAGAAATCCCTCAACACTTAAATAAATATGAGGACGAGGTTACCACTTGTTTCCTATGGTGGTCTACACACCTTCCGAGTCAGAGTTTAAAGAGTATTATATCAGGAATCTTAAAAGCTAAACCTGTTCAATTCAAACGTTAGAGAAGAATGGGGGGGCAAACGACACAGTGCAAAACGAGGAAACTGCAGTGAAGTGGAGCCCTTTTGTCAGAGCTCATGGTCATAGGCATCCATCTCCATCTACTTTTCTTGTGGTGGGTTCAACCACATGCGGACTAAGTAGGTGCTTCAACGGTTGCTCCTCTGTTTCTCCTCCCAGTCTTTTGCCCACCAAAAAAAAAAGTCTCTGTCTCTCCTTTTAGTCTCTCCCAACGGTTGAGAATGCTGAAGTAGCCGTTGATGAGCCAGCCTTTTCGTCCCTTCGCCTTTATTAAAGGTCCCCCATCATCCCTTTGATTATGTTCTTGTTCTTGAAGAGTAATCACCATTAACAGAAGAACAAAGTAGAGACACTCTCTGTCTGATGGCTAAAGCCGCCGCCTTCTCCCTCGTTTTCCTGCTCTTGTCCTTCACTTCCGGATCAGGTTCGGCATTCACATCTCTCTCTTATCCTTGATTTCTGCTGCTATCGAGTGTTCCTTTCTGTTTATTGTGATTTGTCTTTCTGGAAGTCCCAATCCCGACCCCGCCCATGACCACTAGGCCTGCCTAAACTCCTGGGATCTCAGTTGCTATAAGCTGCATTCTTTCTTTTGATTCACGCCCAACTTGAAAATGTGAAGGGGGCTTTGCTGTTTAGTATCAGTTGTCTCGAGCTCCAAAGCTGTGGCCTACTCTCCCTACAACAGCAGATCGCCCAAGTTTAAATGGTCTGTTCACTTTGACCTCGTGATATAGTTCAAACCGATGCAGTTTCTGTCTCCAGTCTCATCTGCACTTGTAATTCAAGGGAATTAGTGCCTAGTACTACCTAAATTGATACGTAGATATTTCTTCCGGTGTAGCTATCTGTTATGAAACTAGAAAGAACTTGTCGGTGAATTCAGCTAAGTTCAAACACGAATTGGCAGATTTTTTTGCCATACATCTAATGTTTTCACATGATTTGTTGTTTAACTCTCAGGGGCACCTGTAACTGTTGTCCATGGACAGGTAATCCACTTCATTTGTAGCACTCAATATAGCCAACTGCATTCGAGCAGAAAAGTCTGAATTATTTGACTGACTTTAAGGAGAAGGCAAGAGAAGATAAGTAGTGTCCGTTGAAATTGCAGAAAACGTGGTGCGTGGCCAAGCCATCATCAGACCAAGCTACTCTACTGTCCAACATAAACTATGCCTGCTCTCAGGTGGACTGCAAGATCCTCCAAAAGGGATGCCCCTGCTATAACCCCGATAATCTCATGAACCATGCCTCCGTCGCCATGAACCTCTATTATCAATCACATGGAAGGAACCACTGGAACTGTGATTTCCGAAACTCGGGCATCCTCGTTGTCTCTGATCCGAGTAAGTATTTGCATTTCTTACTCTCTTTTATGGAATGATAGGATGATTCGCTCATGGTTGTATGTTGTTTCGCAGGCTACAGCGATTGCATCTACGCATAGCGTAGCTCCGAAGCCGTGTTTGTACTGTAGGAGGACTAGATTTTCGCAGAAGGAATGTCATAGTAGAGAGTAGCTGTCATATTCTTGAGACATGTCAGATGTATTCTTGTGCTTCAGGTCATCTTTGATCATTGTTCTGATATTAATGACATTGTAGAGGAGCATGCCTTCTTTCTTTCCTGGACTAGCGACGGACTTTAGCCATTACTACTTTTCTAATATAAGAAGTATGAAATCTATTTCGGAAATATTGCATCCACGTTGAAAATTGAAATCTACCACTTCATTAGTTTGTAAGCGATATCAACTGAATTTGAATGGGAAAATGACACAAATAATGCTTGCACTTTGATCTAATATGTAATGTGATTTATGAACTTTTAATTTGTTAAATGTAGTCCCTAAACTTTAACTCAATGTGCAATGTCGTCCATAAACTTTTAAATTGTTCAATGTGATATATGGGCTTTCAATACATATTTAGTTTAGTTCCCGAACTATATTAAAATGTTTAATGTTGTCTTTTAACTTGAATTAATGGAAGGACGGCATTAAACATTTTCATATAGTTCAAGAATTAAATTGAACATGTATCAAAAGTTTAAGGACCATATTGAACAAATTAAAAGTCAAGGATCATATTGAACATTAGAGTAAAGTTTATGAACCATATTACACATTCACCCCAAGTTCAAGAACCATTTGCATCATTATCCCAATTTGAATATATATACCAATGGCATGCTTTTTTTTTTACAACCAACCAAATCCACTCAAAGACATGCCGAAATGCCAAACATCAAACTTACAAAGCCTAACGCACTAATCGTATTAGAGTTCGACTTAAAAATTTTCGAATTAGGATTAAAGCTCGCATAACTCTCACAAACACTCTTGACATGGGGACTTAATTACCCCACACTTGTTCGGATGGTAGAGATTCGACTTGATCATAAGTGCGGTGACTGCTGCTCCCGTGAACCAGCCCGGCCCACCCTGGTCCACTGCTCACATTCTGCTTGCAAGGTTCCATCCCAATCAGTCATTGATGATCCTAGGTTATTACATTAGGGAGAAAAAACAACAACGCATAAACTTGAAAAAGGTATATTGTTTCCTTATTCAAATGCACATTTTTGTCTACACTATGTCACCTGATTTGTAACTTTTAGTTTGCCTCGTGTAAGATGACCTGAATATCATGCTGCGGCCAGAGAGAGATGACATTGAAAGGAGCATGCTTATAAGTGATGGGTTATATCCTGAATCGAATTAGAACAATCACACATAGAAAGAAAATTGACACACGAGTTTGCCCAGGTTCACTCCAGAATAGAGCTACGTCTTGCAAAGGGATTCAACTATTATATTTAGATTTTTTTATAACCACACCCGCTCACACATGAGTACAATATATATATGACTTAAAATGGGCCCAAAGCTTAAGCCTATCTAAATCCCTTTGATCCCACAACAAACGAAAAAAGAAAAAACCAATGTTGTTTCGGGGGCGTTGCCCCCGAGCCCCCGCCCGCTCATCGACGAGCTGGGCCACCGTCCACTCACCGGCAAGCGGGGCCACCGTCCTCTCACCGGCGAGCGGGGCCACCGTCCGCTCACCGGAGAGTAGAACCCCTGCCTACTGTCTGAGCAGCGGGACCCCCGACATTCCGTGCGTATGAGTCACATATCGTTGGTTCATACTTCGGTTTCCTTAAGCTCACGTGGGTGTACTCGGTATGAGAAATAAGGGTCTTCGAAGTATTCGCCAACTCCAACAATAAGATGGTGAGAGCTCAAATGCAAATTGCTTATAATATGGTGAGAGCACACTCAGGAATTATCCACGAAGCCGAGTTTGAGGCGTTGAGGCGCTCGCTTTCCTATCCTAGGTTATTGCTCGACCGTGCATCAATGTGGACTCTGTCGCCTTAGGCTTGAGGGTGGCCGCCGTGCCGGTAGAATTCCGGCGTTGAGGCCCAAGCCGTCGATCATTGAGAAAGTGTGCAGGGCTTTGTCAAGGCGGCCAAGATGGTAAACGCAAGTGATGAGCGCATTGAAGGTGCTCTTGCGGGGAAGTCGCGGTTGCGCGGAGGAGGTCGTCCAAGGCAAAGTGGGAGGTCTCGTGAGGTTGAAGAAAAAAGAAGAAAGAAAAAAAACATAGTGATAGAGAGAGAAAGGGAGAAAGAAAAGGAAACAAAAGGTTTTTGGACGAAAATGCCGCTTACCATATTAAGATTTGACTACTAAGTAAGGTTGAGGCCTTATTTGAGATTAAATTTGTCACTTCAGACTCTTATTTGAGATAAGGTCCAATTTAGGTCCTTTTTTGAGAAAACACTCAATCTTCAAGTCTTTATTTGAGACAATGTCCAATTTAGGTCATTTTTTTTGTGGGAAACTCTCTCACTTTAGACCTTTGTTTGAAATTTCTCTAAAATTGATGTCATGGAACGAGAGGGGATGGTATAAAGGAAGGAATGGACTGGAATATGCATTACAACACTTGTACTTATATGAAAGAATAAGTTGAAAAGAACGCGGTGACTTTTTTTTTATGCTTGGAAAATTTTGTAATGGAAAGTGAGGAATTTGTAAACGTCCTTAAAATGTGTAATGCGTGTTGAAAAAATAGAGGACACATCCGAAATAATGGTATGTAATAAATCTGTTAATGGTTCAACAGGAAATGAATTGGTCATTATTTTATAAGTCTCCCATGCAACGGTCACTACATTTGATGGAGGAATGGGAGAACAGAGATAGAGTTCTGAATGATGCCAATGGGCCGTGAGACATAAGCCCAAAGGAGCGGAAGCCCATAAAACTAGGCCCACTAACATGAACTGCTCTCTCTCTCTCTCTCTCCCCCTTATAAAAGCCAGGCTCTGCAACTAGGGTTTCTCTCGTTGCCTTTGAGAGAACAGAGCGATTCTTGTACATGGCGCTCTCGTTCCGTTGCAGGCATATACTGAAAACCCAAATTCCTTTCGCTTCCGCAAGTAGATCCTTCCTTTTCTCTTGCTATCGATTCGAAAGGGCTTACACATCTCCATCCTCTCTCTCTCTCTCTCTCTCTCTCTCTCTCTCTCTCTCTCGCGTTTCCCTCGATTCTTGTTTTTAAGTTTTGCCCTTTTTGTCAAATTCTTCGGCCGTTCCAATGGGCTCTCTCTTCGATAAATCCAGCGAGAGGGCTCTATTTCACCCGGCCTAGATTAAGGTTTCATTTTCCTCGGGGCAGCCTCAAAAGGTTTTGCATGTTCCTCTCTCTCATGTTTCAATCTAGGGAAAACTGCCCTACATTCCCCTGCTTTAGCTTTCTTCATCTGTAATCTGGAATCCTACAACGTCGCTCCACTTTTCTGTCAGCCTGTCGGTTCGAATATGATGCAATTGTTATTCTCTTTTGTACCGTGAAAGAAACCTATTGCGGCTTCTTCGTCCTGTGTTTTTTTATTGGATATCTCTTGAATTTCTGGGATCGATTTTGATTAGAAATTGATGCATGAAAAATCCGGTATCGAATAGAAATTTTAGGCCAAAATGCTTTTCATCTTTATATTTCGCACTTATTCTATCGATTGAAAGCTGCATAAGATCGAGGGAGTTTCGATTGTGAATCGCATGTTACTATCTATGCACATGCGAGAGGCCCATCCTAAGTGGCGAAACTCTCTCTGGCTCGAACTATTGAAAAAGCGGCGGACCTTATTCAATATCATAGGTCAAATATGGTATGTTGGAGCATTATGGTCATGATACCTAGAAAAATTACCAGAGTCCACCAACAAATATCAGTACAAAACGCTCCTATCAATTCAATGAGTAAGTTTGAATAAGATTTTTTAACCATAAGTTTAGTAGGATCACAAGTGCAAATCTAGTAAGAAAATCTAGTAAGAATAGAATGAATATCATGACGAAAATTTCTCGTGAAGAACTCTCATATTGGACCTACAATTTTCTGCTTCCAAAGATTTGGAGGACCTGCCAATTCGAGTGAACACTCAAAGACCATGTCCAAATCAGCGAGACGTCATGATGGCTCATCTCGACATTTCTAAATTCTTCATCCTCTTGTTCTTATTAGTTGGTACAAACCTACGAAATATTAAATTAAATAGTTGGATTTTACAGAATGTTATGTTTGTAAGCAAGAAGTTCATTTAGATTCAATTAGCTTATGGATTATCTCCGGTGGAGATGTAGATAGATTCAATGGCTTTAATCATGAGCAAGAGTTGTTCCTTCTGAAGTTCACAAAACCTACTTCTTCAAAGCTATTGTAAAATGTTGTCCAAGGAAAAAATTACTAAAACAGTCATGAATCCTTTTTTTTTTGGTCAATTGAGTCCAGAATCTTTTGCATTTGTGTCAATTCAGTCCTTTAAGCTAATTCTGGCTGATTGATGTTGACACGGGTAGTTTTCAAAAATATTTGATATTTTTCTAAAATTTCTTTGAATATTTTCTTTTCTGTCAGCCTCAGGTGAGGGCCAGCGACCCTTGCCTAGGTTGGGCGAGAGCATCGCAGCCCTCACTGGTCACAGGCAGCCCTTGCCTAGCACACCCACCTGTGGTTGGCAATGGCGATGGTCTAACTTGCTATAAGCTACATTCTTCCTTTTGATTCACGCCCAACTTAAAATGTGAATGGAGCTTTACTGCTTACTGCTTAGTATCAGTAGCTCGAGCTCCAAATCTGACCCACTCTCTCTACCGCAACAAACCACCAAAGTTTAAATGTTCTGCTCATTTTGTCCCCGTAATGTGATTCAAGTGACCCAGTTTTCATCTCCAACCTCATCTGCACTTGTAATTGGAGGGAATTAGTGCTTAGAACTTTCAGATATTTCTTCGGTTTCTGGAGTAGCTTTCTTTTATGCAACTAAAAAGAAATTGTCACTGAATAAAGCTAATTTTAAACAAGAATTATCAAATATCTTTCGCCATGTTACTGATACTTCCACATTATTTGTTGTTCATTCGTTAGGGGTGCCTATAACTGTTGTCAAATGGGCATGTATTCCACTTCATTCGTACTACTCAATGATTTTGTTGAGAAGACGAGAGAAGATAAATAGTGTCTATTGAAATGGCAGAGGAGGTGGTGTGTGTGGCCAAGCCATCATCAGACCAAGCAACTCTACTGGCCAACATAAACTACGCCTGCTTTCAGTTGGACTGCAAGATCCTCCTAAAGGGATGCCCCTGTTTTTACCCCGATAATCTGATAAACCGTGCCTCCGTCGCCACGAACCTCTATTATCAATCGTGTGGAAGGAACCGATGGAATTGCGAGTAAGAGATGAAGACTCGGGCCTCGTCGTCGTCTCTGATCTGAGTAAGAAACGAAGACTCTTTTCATTAATTCTTTGGTCTATCGTCAAGCATAAAAAAGATTTTAGCAAGAATTTGCATTTCTTACCTTCTCTTATTGGATGACAGATGATGTGCTCGGGGTTGTATGTTGCTTTGCAGGCTGCATCTTGTGCTTCAGATCATCATTTGATCACTGTTATGATATTAATGACATCGTAGTAGAGATTGCCTTCTGTCTTTCCCACCAGCAGTAGACTAGCGAACTACTCTAGCCATTACTGCTTTTCTAATATCCGAAATATAAAATCTATTGCGAAATATCGCATTAAACTGAAATCTACAAATTAAGCCGTTCGTAAGAGATATCAAGTGAATTAGAATATATGTTGGACACACTACCTAACAGTCCGCCGCTGCATCATAAGCACATTGGAAAGGTAGATAATTGTAACCATATACGTATAAAGTGACGGCAATGGGGTGCCAATCATCTAGGTTTTATTTGCAAAGTCTCTATTCCTTGACTATCGAAGTCGAAAGATCTACGAACTAGTCCATGGTTGACTAGCCAATCAAACAAATGACCCCGCATCTTTTTTTATATCTATCCTGCATATTTATTTGTATTTTTATTTGTATAAGTAGTTCACAATTACAGTGAAATGCAATTTATGAAGATTAATTTGCTGTTTGTTATTTTATGCAAAGGAATCCTGCCTAATTCACTAATTCCTGGAAAAATGCTTTAACTTCTGGTTTTCAAAAATGTTTCAAGAGATATCTTTGAAGTAGATGGTGATTGCTAGGATACTCCTTAATCATATTGTTCAATTTGAGTACTAAGTCCAAGGAGAAACTTGTGATTGCCAGTAAAACACTGATTTTCTTCTTGAGACCTAATTAAATATTCATAAAATTTTCCAGCTATTTTCTTATAAGCTCATGCTCTGGAATCCTCCATTATTGCCCCTCTTTTGCTGGCCAATTTGAATCTGATGCCATTGTTATTCGTCTTGCACCATAATTTACCCTTTCTTTGTTCTGTAGTTTAATTGGACATCTTGAATTTCTTGGATTGGTTTTCATTAGAAATTGATGCACGCAAAATCCAACTTCAGTAGGCCAAAATACTTTTAATCTCTATATTTTGCACTTATTCTATCGATACATCAAATCACTTCTGGCGTATCATTTTATTAATTCAACGCACGTTTTCTTCTAGAGTACATGTCACCCAGATTTGTAACTTTTAGTTTGCCTTGTGCAAGATGACCTGAGCACCATACTGTGGCTGGACGATGAAGATAGTGAAAGGAGCATGGACATAAGATGGAGAGAGCTCGAATGTGAACCGCTGAAGTATCATGGTGAGCGCAATCTTCGCCTCTATCAATGCGAAGTTTTGGCCGATGCATATGCGAGGGCCCCATCCAAACGGGAGGAAGGAGGCTTGGTTCTTGGTGGCCTTGGACAGTCCCTCGGCGAACCTCTCTGGCTTAAACTCCTTGGCATCATCGCCCCATAGTTCTTTATCATGGTGGATGAAGAGAGGTGAAATTGATAGCTGGACTCCTGAGGGTATGATCAGCTTCCTGAGTTTTGTTTCCTTGTGAAGCTCGCGTAGCAGCGTGGGTAGCGGTGGATATAGCCTCAATACCTCATTCAAGATCATTGTGACCTGATCGTGACAAAAATCCGTAAAAGTTGTCATACGGTAGAGATGTCTATGTAGGACAATCTATGTATGATTATGATGCCCAAGAAAGACTACAATGAAATTAGTATAGAAGAAGAGAACGGAAATGATGGTAATTTTCACTCATTAAAAAAGGTATAAGGCTCTTGTTAGAAAAAGGCTCCTATCAATTCATTATAATGATCATCCTAGGATAACATTATTTAACCAAAAGCTTTGTCTATAAAGGATCGTAAATGCGCATCTAGTAAGAATAGAATGAATATCATATGTAAAGTGATGAAAAAATGCTCGTGAAGAACTCTTCACACCGGACTTGTCATGAGTCCTGCTCTCCACAATATTGAACTTACAATCTTGAGGTGGCTTAACCCGTCAAAGTCAGGTTTTCTGCTTCCAAAGATATGGAGGACCTCCTCCCTAGCTCGGGCTTGCCAATCGGAGTGCACACTCAACAAGACCATGGTCCAAACCAGCAAGACCGAAGTGGTCTCTTGTCCGGCAAAGTAGAAAACCTTGCACTCCTGGATCACATCGTGAAGGCTCATCCTGACGTTCTCTTTCACGTTTGACTCCAGTAACAGCCCCAACAGATCATCGCCAGCACCTTCCCCTGCCCGCATCGCTTTCTCTCTTCTGCGGATTATGTCCATTAGCAGAGCCCGCATTTCTTTATCTATGTTGTTCATCCTCCTGTTCAAATTAGTTGGCACAAACCTGCGAAATATGGAATCAAACGGTTAGATAATTTAGAATGTCGTATTTGTGAGCTAGAAGCTCATTTAAAATCAATTAGCATTATGGATGATGAGAGATTTTACCTCCAGCCGGGGATGTAGACCGATTGAAGGCTTCTAAGTGTGAGTAGGGCTTGTTCCTCCTGAAGTTTGAAAATCCTTTTGCCTTCTTCGAAGTTACTGCCAAATGCTGTCCGAGAGATTATATCACGGGTCAAAGTTTGAAGGTCGATCCACGCGTCGACCTCACACGATCTCTCTACTGATACCAATTTCTCCCATCTATCAACCATTTCAGTGCAACTTGAATCAAACGCTGGCAACATAAGCTGCAAGAACAACAGACCAATGCAAAGAAGGAATTAAAAGAAAAATCCTGAGACATCAATGTGTGTGTTTCAATTCATTTGAGCGTAGTGTAGTTTTAGGTACCTTCAACTTTTCCATGTGGAATGCTGGATTGATAATCTTCCTGTGCCGTGCCCATTTCTCGCCCTTGTGGGTCGCGAGTCCATCGGAGAGCAACTTCACCAGGGGATTGAAGGCTGGCTTGGGATAATCGTTTATCTTGGAGAAGACCTCCTTTAGTTGTTCGGGATTCGTTATTTTCACTCTCGGTGTTGGGCCTATCCACATGAACGACTCTTTGCCTGCAATGCACCCAGCAAAATCAAAGACACATTGCCAAAAGAGCTATTTGAATCATACGATTCTTTAGGTTATAATTTATAACCAACAACTCTTTTCTACACCAGAAATCTTTTTATGGCGACATGTGATAAATATAAACAAAATTTCTTATTAATCTCGGCCACAAATGGCCTCATTTATCAAATAATCTTTTCGCTAAAAGCAGAAACGAACCATCATAATAAAACATTCTACACTTTTGAGCAGTCTGGACTTTAGACATTGGGTCCATCTTGCTTACATTTTCAAAACGAAAAATCAAACTTTTTCTTTGCTAGAACGAAAAATTAAACTTATTAACACGTGCAGATGACTTTGAAAAACCAAAGATTGATTTTTCACATGATTGTGAAAGATCTCAAATGTTTAAACTCCGAAAAATTTGATGGTTTGTTCCTGCTTCTTACACATAGAAAATTTGAATGATAGTCATCGCTTTTTTCGGCAATTGACCACCATTATTCCAATGATGTCACGACACAGTCTTACACAACTTTTATTTAATGTTCGCTTTTGACTGGTAAGGTGTCCCTGTTGGGCGCATATAAAAATAAACAATTAGAAAACTTGAGATATATTACTATCTTTCGTCGCTAAAAATTCAAAATGGGTCCACTAAAAAGGACAATAACGCCTAATCAAATGTTTGAAAACTCATCAAGGACGGCTATCGACCAAAGGCAGGAAACAAGCGAGCGTCAGTGAATAAGAAAATGGAAGTACCACACCCAGATTCTATGAAGATGTGCATACCATAGGTTTGAATCGATTGGTGCAAGAAAGGCAAGAGACGAGGCTTGATATCATCGGAGAGAGCAATGGGCTTGGAGTTGGCTTCCGTGAGCAACCGCGAGTTCTCCTTGAGGTCTCCGGACAGGAAAGTGTAGGGTTTACCGGAGAAGCCTTGCTGTCTCAGGAGCCTCTCGAGCCTCTTCGGCCTCAGCCACACCCAGTTCACCACCCTCCACGCCCATGTCGTTAGGACAGCTAGAACCGTCGCTAGTGCAATCGACTGGATCGATACCTCCATCTTCTGGATTGGGTGCGTGTCAGTATGTCGGTAAGTGTGTGAGAGAGAGACTTCAATGGGACGATGGTTTGATGATGTTGGCAAAAGGCGATTGTGAGGTGTCTTGTTTATATAGGCGTTGGGTACTGGACTGCCCCCATAGAGACCCCGTGGTTCTCTTTGCTAATTGGGCATGACGGGGCCTACTTCATTTTTTCCCCTTCTTCTCCCTTCTGCGTGGAAACACCCGAGAAAATATTAGGTGCCCGTCGGGTAACAACTCAGCAACTGACCTGGTGCCGGGGAGCCAACCACGTCACGACACGTGGCACAGCTCGGGCCCCACTGTCAGGCCAAAATTTTGAACGCGCGCCCAGCCTGCCTCTCTCTCCTCTCTCCTCCCCTGTCCTGTGACTCTCTTTCCTTACTCTTCTTTACTCTTCAAGCTCGCACCGCTCTCTCTCTCTCTCCCTCCGCGACCGAGCTCTGCCGTCCGACGAAACCACCGCCTCCGCCTTGTCCGTCTCCTCGGCCGTCGTTAAATCGGCGCCTCCGCCTCGCCCGTCACTTTTGTTTGGTTTCCGGGGGAAGGACAGTTGATTTGAACCCGGTTATTTTGATAGTTATGACCTTGATTCAATTTGATATGGGATGGGCTTCCTTTCTTGCTCTCTATTTAACATATTAGAAAGATGGTCTTTGAAGACGTGCCAGAGAAATTAACTCACGTTCTTCTGGATGGAAACAAGGTAATTTGTCTAGTTCCGTGTGATGAGGGGTGCACCTGGCTTTCTTTTCCTCCAAATTCCGATGGGTTTGCAAGTGTGATGTTCAGCTTCATGTTCAATGGTGTGCTGTGCTCAACAATGACGAGTCGATGGTGGCGCTGAGACTCTTTAGAACTGCACATTACACAAAATGAAGTTCTTATTTAGTTTTATTAGCTTCTTTTCCGCGCATCCTAATAATGTGATCATGTTATCCATCAAGACTTTCTTCTAGTTTTTCATTGGAAGTTTCCATATTTTTCCAGGTCTTTTTATCGGACATATTCATATTCCTTTGCAGATTTCTTTATCTTGCTAAAAATATCTGATGAATCCTATTCAGATCCTGGAATTTCAATCAACTTCTTTGCTGAAATTGTAGAGAAGCTTCCCATAGCTGCCTCACCAGGAGATATAATCCTGCTCTCTCGTGTCGTGGTATTTCCAACTGTTACTTGCTTCAAATGCTATGTATTGTAGTTGAAATAATTAGGGAGTTAACTTAAATATTTAGTCTAGAAGTATCTTGCTTCTGCGAGTCTGAGACAATGTTTTGAGCTCCCCTTCCTTGACATACACATGTCTTTGAGGTTGAGTTAAAGTGGTTTTGCCGAATTTCTTTAAACCATTTTAAAGAGCATGATCCTTTCCTTTCATTTCTGCAGATGAAATCACATGCTTTCTTCAATAAGAAATTCTCTTCATTTGCTTTATATGAGGGCATAAGTGGTGGAGACTTCATTCCTTATCAAGTTTCAGCAAGATTTCGAACTAGAGAACTGGATAAGAAGTTCATAGAAGACCTTGGAAAGTGGTTGACTGGTTTTCGGCTCAATACAGGTAATCTCCCTTAAGGCTATGTATCTTAGTTTGTTCTTTTGTGTTCATGATGATTGTTTTCTCTTTGGTATGCTCAACACGAGAAATTCTGCTCAAGGACAGAGAGAAGGTGGGAATAATTCATGTTTCAACTATGTTTATATACATATTCAAACCAACATGGAGAGTAGAATTTGAAAACTCTCCTGAAGTTGATGTACAGGTTTCACATGGTGGTGTGAATGGTTTAAAAGATGGTCTTTCGAGATTGGGATAGAAGATTTTGTCAAGTTGGTTGTAGTACATTATTTGGAATATTTTAAAAAACCGAAACATATGGGTAAAAAATTGTTTATTTGTTTACAACCGAATTCTGCATGTAAGAAGCTCTACATCATGACTGCTCTTTCCCCCCTTTGATGCACAATGTTTCATTCTATGGATGCATTTGAAGTCTTATAGTCAAGTATCGATCTCATTGAACAAAGAGTTTGTATTGCTGAAAGCATTTATAGAGTATTCTAAGTGGGTTCTACTCAAAAGCATATACAGATGCTAACCATTTTTACTCAAACCTTGTTCCTTGAGAACTATATGAACACTTTTCATTGCATTTCACTGTCATGCGATCATGTTATAGCTGTGAAGCAGGTCGAAGTGGCAACAGATAGTTATAAAAATTAATTTTTTTTAGATCTTATGACAAATTTGATACGAAATCGCGTTAAATGGGGTAAAAGGATTCATATAGCTAGCCCTTTTAGTATGATAAGGCTCAGTCGTTGTTGGTGTTTGTAAAAGGATCCATTACTTTTGTTTGGTGAGCATGCTAATAGTACCCTATACTTGTGGCTAAGAGAAGTTCTCCCAACTCTTCATGTGCTTTGTAGATCCAAATAATTTCCAATTCTTGAGAGAGATCAAGGAAGGTCAATGCCTGAGTCTAATTTGCAAGGTAATCAACATGTCCTCATCTCATTGTCATCATTGGCATTTAATACATGGAGAATGTCAGTTACAGTAATTTCGTGCACTGTCATAGCTTCTTGGGAAATTTCAGGGACTTGTCATTATACTGTGATTTTCAAGACTGTCATTCTATTTATCTGTTGCTTCTTTAGATTCTTCATATATGCGAGGTTGCAGAAAAGGAGCAGATTATCTTTGTTTGGGATGGAACTGATGTCCCCAGTAAAAATATTCAAATGAAGTGAGTGAACTTTGTTCATTTTGTCTTCTTAGTCTTGTTGGTGAAGTTGAAGTTTCAAAACTTGTTAAACACCTTGAAAAAAATTGATAGCTCTGAGGTAGAAATGTAAATGTGCAGTTTGGTTCAGTTTTCTATACGAGCAGGGTCATTATTACTGATAAAAAAGAGAGTAAACCAGTCTCGGTGATCTAGTTTCAAGGCATTCACTTGGTACATAATTGGGCAAATAGCGGATTTAATGACATCAAATGATGTCTGAATCACTTCCAAGATATATATTCTTTTTGTGCAGTTGGACCAGAGTTCTTTATGTCCTTTGTGAAACACAGGATGACTGATGAGATGGACAATCCACTCCCTTTACAATTGGAAAAAGAGCCACTTCCTAGAGATGTACTCTGTACCTTTCCCTCTGTTGGAAGTGTCTTGACAGTGGTGTTGGGTGAAGGCAACAAAATCTTGGTCTTGGTTTCTTGAAGACCGGCATGCGGTTAAACTTTCTCAACATCATCTGTGAAGTCCATGCAGGGCTTTGGTTCAGTGTCTTGATGCCCTTCACAAAATTGTGTTATGTGCCTAAGGAGGACCGCTACATGTTGGGGTGCCAAAGGTCAACACAGCAAATGGCAATTTAAAGGTTTTTTTTTGGCAAATTTTTGGTTTACTCCTCAATTACCTTGGACAATTCAGGTGTTATGAAGAACAATTGTCAGAGAAATGGGGTCACATGCTGTGGTCTTGCTTTCCTTCACCATCGACAGTTACAGGTTTGATCTCTTTTATGTGGTCTTTTGTTATGAAATTTTCTTCTTTGCCCAATGACCTGGCATGGTCTTATTTTAGGCTACTTGATCTTGTTCTATGAATTGGTTAAAACTGTGTGTATGGAACTTGAAACCATTTTCTTGTCCTTCCTTTGTAGGAAAAGTTTTTCGATGGCCGCCCTTCTACTTGTGTTTTGAAGAGGATGATGAACAAGCTACTCAGATTAAACGAAAATGACGACAGCAAGGGAGCTGAGTACACAGACAGAGACCCACCTTGGGTCTTTTGTTGTCTCAAATCTTACCACCTTAATGAAAGTGATTTTTGGGGAAGCTATCGGTATTGAATTTTTGACACCAAGCTGGTGGCTAAAGGCTCGATCTTCTTCAGTATATAGTATAGTACATTAAATATGTAAATATCTGAACCCCTTAATGCTGAAGGTTAGCAGTGTCTGTATGTATTGGATTTTATTCCCCTTTCTTTCTCCCTTTTGGGATGTACTTTCGACTCTTAGCCGAGGCTTCACTGTTGAGGCAATGGTAATAACCATGCGATTTCTTAATGCATCTCAAGCATTTTGTGCTTGTGCTTTTACCAACAAATTGATTAAAAATCCTACAACAATGGCATAACAGTTTTTCTATTTATCGGGTTGTGTTGTTGCAAGATGAGGAATATTCCACACATGCAATCCAACAATGCAAAAGTGAGGGCTCACCCGAGAGTTGGAAGATAATAGACTTGAGATTGAGAAAATTCATCTCTTTGAAAAGATAAATACATAGTGTGATTTTTTTTTGGGGGTCAAAACATAGTTTGAAGATGAAGCGGGTCGCTATGTCCATATTTTCATAACCAGAAATCGCCTGCAGTTTTTATGTTTCAAAGTACCAAGGTGAACACAAAAACACGTACTCTCATTATTACCCTGAAAAATGGCAAAGATGAAAGACCTGTTCTATCTTGTACTTCTGAAATTGGCATTGAAAGTATACTCTTTAAGAATACATTTGTGTAATAATGAGGAAGAAAAAGATGAACTCTTATTTCGTAAGTTTCCTCTTCCTACCTAGTCTCTCTCTATGTTACAATGTTTAGTAAACAAAAATTGATACCATCAAATGAACAAAAAGAAAACAATCAGCTATACAAACATCATGAAAAACCCCACATGTTGCCGCCTTGAGAGTTAATGTGAACCTCATAAATACATGAAATGGACGTGACAAGTGACAACGGCGAATAATTGAGTTCAGAAACAACAGGTTCAATCGGTTGCTGTTGCCCTCCAACCTCACCAATGACTAGCTGCATTCCTGCGTTGCCACTCACAGAGATACAAGACCGTAAGGAGACAGACAAAGAGCGTGAGTATTGTGGCATTTCCTACCTCCAAAATCACGTCTTCTACCCATGCTTCCACCTTCTGATAAGCCTCAGGCAGTGAATCAATAAAATTGACCTTAAAAGAAAACCAACCATTATGTGAATCATTCAGACTCAAATGTTCGGAACAAAAGGAACATCAATTAATCAGCTAGCTGTGTCTCCCTAATCAAATATCAGAAGTGCATAACCAAATCGATCTACCTAATCCCTCGTCAGCATAATTACAAGTCAAAAAAGGGAAATAAAAGATTGAATCAAATCAAGCACAACATTTGTTCAGCTTGTTCTTCTTAAAAGGCATAACATGTAGAAGAAATCGATCAACCATTGTTTTCACAAAACGTTTCCTAGGCACAATTGGAGCCTAATAACAGAATTTACAGCAATGCTAGTCATGATGGATGAATAATCTAGAGCACTGAGGAAGTAAGATGACCTAATAAGCCACACCAAACTGGTAGTTATAAGTAGTGGTATGCGCTATTGTGACCAAATTATTAATGAAGAGGATGACATCTGACCATTAAACAGACCAAAAAGAATATAAAGGGCAGAGGACCCATAGTTAAATCGATAATCACTAGACAAAGGAGACTGAAATTTATTGCAGGGTCTGCTACTTACATAACAACAAGAAGAAGTTCCAAGAGATGGATTACAGACAGCAGCATCCATTAGAGTTAAAAGATGAACTGCATACCCATTAGAACTTTGAAGACATTAACCCCAACACTAGTATCTTCTTAAGCAGACATTTTCTAACATTGGTCAAACATATGCAAAATATCCCTCTTGTAGGAGATAACAACAGGACGAATGTGCTTCATCAAAATAAAATTAGGGAAAAGAAAAATAAGATAGAATGAACAAAGTCCTTGTCAACGTCCATCAAAGATGCCTATGCTGAAACCATTCTGAACTTCATGCATTTCCAGTAAATGCCTCATCATCATCTCAAAAAGATTAGCTGCGAAAGCACCCAGTGAATTCAAGAAACCCCGAAAAAGTAAAGTTAAGAACTTTAAGCCTGTATAAGTACAAACCAAGAAAATGAACTCACACGAACTTAGAATCAGGAGAGGAACATTGGAAGATTGTTACATAGTGACAATCAACGTCCGATCCCACTGAAAAATTTTCAACAGAATCAAGCTAACTCACCAAAGATCTTTAGGGTACGATGACAAAACGAGGAGAGAGCGAGTCCTAAGATAAAGCGGCTGAATATGACTCCTTTTCACTTTCATTTTTATTTACTTTTCCAATTTGCACACACAAGGAATAATTCAATGACATACCCTTTGACATAAACAACACGACATGCAACGGACGATACACCACTGCAACAAGAGAACAATCACGAAGAACAAAGAACAAATCGTGCGAGGAGAACCCACAAGAGAAAAAGAGACAAGAAAAGAAAAATGATCACCTGGAAAGCAGTTGCGATGCAATCATTTGGGAGGGAACCGTTGCAGTTCTCGTCGTCTTCCGCGTCTCCTGGAAGCGAACAACTGATGCGGTCTGATGTATCACCTGGAAACTCTAAATGAATGTAGAGAGAGAGAGGGAGAGAGAAAGAGTACTGTTGGTGACGGCTGAGGCAACGGATGAGGCGGAGGTTTCGTCGGACGGCAAAGCTCGGGCGCTGATTTGGCTACGGACGAGGCGGAGGCAGAGGCGGCGGGGGCATTGATTTAACGACAGCCGAGGCGACGGACAAGGCGGAGTCGGCGGTTTCGTCGGACGGCAGAGCTCGGTCGCGGAGGGAGAGAGAGAGAGAGCGGTGCGAGCGTGAAGAGTGAAGAAGAGTAAGGAAAGAGAGTCGTGAGAGGACAGGGGAGGAGAGGGAGGGCTGGGCGCGCGCGTTCAAAAATTTGGTCTGACCGCCAGGGCCCACCTGCCACGTGTCGTAATTTGGTTGGATTTCGGCACCACTCAGCTTGCCTTGCTGGTGCCGCCCGGGCACCTAATATTTTCTCGGAAACACCCGAGAAAAATATGGCATACTTACCGTGGTGCCACGTCATCCGTGGCTAAATCTATTCACTGTGCAACACATATTCAAGGTCGAAGGCCATCTAGAAGAAATTGAGTACGTGACCTCCAAGGAAATTAATGTCCTCTGTCCCAAGTAGGCATATATATATATATTTAAAGAGAACTGCATGGAATTCTTTTTCCCTTTCTGTGGATTTAAATTTAATTTTGTCGAAGACTTGAAAGTTATGTTACCTCTAATATTAGTATAACAAACGACAAACGACTTCTCACCGAAACGCAATGATGGTTAACTTAGTAATGTTCCATCAATTATTGGGGTGCTTAAAAGAATCCACTAATTTAAATAATCACTTATCCTCTATCACATTATTTAATAAGTTAATTTAGTACATGAGTCCTGTTATCTTTAATGAAGAAATTGTCAAAAAAGCCATAAATCTATTGTACTTTTGCTAATTGAGTCAATCTAGTCATAAACCTTTTAATTTTGCCAATTGAGTTCTAAACCTTTTTACTTTTTGCCAATTGAGTCAATCTAGCCAATTTTGACCGAAAATAGCTGATGTGGACATTGATCGTTCTATGTGGCCAACGTTGACGTGGAGAATTTTTAATAATTTTTTAATAAGCCAAGGTGACGCCGAGCAAGGAGGGTGAGGGAGAGGGCTAGCCTTGCCAAATTTGGCGAGCCCGACCCTTGCCCAGGTTAGGGCGGCCTCGCTTGCCTCGTGTGACGTCGGACAAGCGTCGGGCAAGGGTCCACCTTGACAGATTTGGCGAGGCTAGACCTCGCCTTGCCTAGGCGGCTAGGTTGACCCTTGCCTGTGGTGGCGAGGCTAGCCCTCGCCTCTTGCCCGTGGCCGATCATTAGACACTGGCAAAAAGAAAGGAAAATAATAATAAGAAATTCAAAATATTATTAAAAAATGTCCACGTCAGTATTGACACCCATGTTAGCGATGTCTAGCCAAAATTGGCTAGATGAATTCAATTGGTAAAAAGTGAAAAGGTTTAGAACTCAATTGACAAAATTGAAAGGTTTATGACTGAATTGGTAAAAGTGCAATAAGTTTAGGACTTTTTAGACAATTTTCCCTATCTTTAACATTAATTGTTGCCAAAAACTGGAAAATTGTGACCATTCCAATTGATGGATGGACTAAGTATTATGTTAGGAATTACTCTTTTTTCGCATAAGAAGAGACCTAATCCAAATGCCTTGATATATTTGGCCAAACATAATTGAATATAAAGTTGATCATTTTTAAAAATGAGTATACTTAAGTATTTTCACGCATCACCTTGAAGCAAATTGTTTTTTTTTTTTCACATCATCCTATTATATGAAAGGTAACTCAACAACTATCTTGACGGTTAATATTGTTTTTTTTGGCTGAAAGAGTTGAAAGTAAGACATGGCTACTTGCCCCAAACATTATCATGGGATCCAACACCTATTACAAAATTTTGGATTTAAGATTACAAGAAGATCCTCACTCAACACCACTCGCGACATATTGAGTTAATGTAGGCAGTCCTTGTATGTAACTCCATTGACGTACAAATGGTCCAAAAAGTACTAATATGCCTGTTTAAGCTTGGATCTTGTGTTTGTGGAACATCAGTTCATGCCATTAAGCCATCAACCCAGATAATTAGGATCCCTATGAGTTATTGTTGTAGAAAACAAGCGATTGAAAAATAAAATAGTAGAAATCCTACTTGAATTGAGTTTCCCTCAAGTGTTCAAACTTGAGACACGTTTTCAACAACTATCATAGATATGCTTTGTAAAATTGAGAAAAAGGCGAAATGTCCTTTGATTTTCCTGTAATGTATTGATTTATTAGAATTTGTCTGTTGTAAATTTTAAAAAGTAAAAAGTAATTTTTTTGGGGTCTCGTTAACATGTCTTGAGAAATATGTTAATTATATTTAATAGTAAAATTTTTCAATTTTTAAAATATCAATTACACATATATACGAAAAAATAATGGAATAAAAATGATAAAAATTCATTTTGTTATTGAAATAATCCACATCGCTTGACTATAGGATTTTCATACTCTGGTCTCTCTTCGCCCATTAGCTTAAGTTATTGGGATAGTTGATAGTGGTCTCACAAAACTTTCTAGCATGATAGCAGAGTCATGTTTTGCCCCAGTTTCTTTTGCGTGTGTGTCCAACCGTTTATCAAATCTCATGTGTCATTTCTAATTCTACTTGCGTGTAATAGAAAATGTCGATATCCAATATTATTTATATGCTTTTTATATAAATGCAATCTCCTTTCCTTCAACTAGGGTTATCAAAATCCTTTTCGGAAATGGCCGAAAGCAGGAAATGCAGCGGATCAGCTCTCACGCATTCAACTTGTCTTGGGGGCGGCCAAGAGTGGTCGCTGCATGTCTAGAACATTGATAAGTGTCCCCTCGAAACGTCGTCATCATGCACATTAAGATGGTCAATAGGATACAAACAACATAATGCCGCATCATAGGTCAACAGGTCGTGCACGTGATTGCAATTTGACAAAGATTTTTCAGCTCCACAAGAAAAAGAGGCATGACGGCGACTTATCACCTAATATTTTGACTTGGAGAAGAATGACTTTTGTAATAGCATTGAATACTATAACTTGGTAAGCAAGGTAACTTGGTAAGCAAGGTATTCTAAATTTTGCCCTTTTGCACTTAAAATTTATTGCATTTTTGTCAATTCAGTTATAAACATTTTAAGTTTATGTCAATTCGATCATAAACCTTTTAAGTTTGTGCCAATTTAGTCATAAACCTTTTAAATTTATGCTACTATAGTCCTAAATCTTTTAAGTTTGTGCAAATTCAGTCCTAAAAATTTAAAGGAGGACTTGAAATGTTTATGACTAAATTGGTACAAACTTAAAATGTTTAAGATCGAATTGACAAACTTCAAAGGTTTAGGACTGAATTGGCAAAAGTGCAATAGATTTATGACTTTTTTTGACAATTTTCCCCATCTATGTCCATGTCCTATCCTAGAACAAATGGCATGGAATGAGAGGGGGATGGGACAAAGGAAGCAATGGGTTGAAATAAGGAACGGACGGGAAAATGCATTACAACGCTAGTAGTTGTATGAAAGAAAAGTATACGACTTCTTTTGCACATGCTCGGATAGTTTTGGAATGGAAAGTGAGGGTTTTGTACTGTCTAAAATGTCCTCAAAATGTGTAATGCACGAGGAAAAAATTAGAGCACACCTTTGAAGGGAAAAGTGTGTAAAAAGTCTTAAATCTATTGTATTGGTGTTAATTCAGTCATAAACCTTTTATTGGTGCCAATTTAGTCATAAACCTTTTGCATTTGTGCCAATTGAGTCATTCCGGCTAATTTTGGCTGGAAATTGATGATGTGGAAGCCGGCCATTCGCCGGCGCTGACGTGGACAT
>BCNH02000006.1:5384558-5408517 GCA_001662345.2 Metrosideros polymorpha var. glaberrima
AAAATTATTAAAAATGTCCACGTCAGCGCCGGTAAACGGCCGGCGTCCACGTAATCAATTTTCGGCAAAATTGGCCGGAAGGACTCAATTGGCACAAATGCAAAATGTTTAGAACTAAATTGGCATCAATAAAAGGTTTATGACTGAATTGGCACTAATACAATAGGTTTAGGACTTTTTAGACACTTTTTCCCACCTTTGAAATATGGTACGTGATAATTTTTTTTTAATGTTTTGATCAGCATTTAGCATTTCAACCTTTTCAAGGCCAGCATTTGGTCGAATGCTCCATTGAAAAAAACTTGCCAAATAATTTAGCATTTTGCAAAGGAGCATTTAGGCTGAAAAGCTCTTTCCAAATCCTCAACCAAACCCACCCTATTTGTTGGAGGAACGAGCATTCCACATCTTTCGGAAGAAGCAAACAAAGGAAAGGAACTCGCACCACAGCAATTGCATCTATGCATAGCGTAGCTCGGAAGTCATGTTTGTACTAGTCGGAGGACTAGACATTTCGCAGAAGGAATGTCGTGGTAGAGAGGGGCTGTCATATTCTCAAGACAAGTCTAAGATCTACTGTTGTGCTTCAAATCATCTGAGATAAGTGTTTTGATATTAATCGCGATGTGGAGAGGAGCATGCCTTCTTTCTTTCTCGGAAGCAGTAGACTAGCCACCTGCTCTAGCCATTACTACTTTCCTAGTACATGAAATGTGAAATCTATCTTCAAATATCGCGCAATTGAAATTGAAACCTACCAATATTAGAATATATATAGCAATCGCATTTTTTATTTTATTTTATGTAAGGGATGAGATAACACTTTTTTTTTTTTGGGTCAACGATGAGATAACACTTTATTATGCATGATTATAGAGCAAATCCACTCGAAAGTACGGCAAACTGCCAAACATCAAACTTACAAAGTCTTATGCACTGTTTCAATTAGTCCGACTTTCGCGCGGCTTGTGTAAACATTCTTGATGTGGGGGCTTAATTACCTCCACATTTTCAGATGGTAGAAATTAGACTTGATCCTAAGTGTGGCGACCGCTGCTCGCATTAGCTCGCTCGACCCACCTGAACTTTAAAAGCCAACTAAATACACCATTTTTATGCCCCCCAAAAAATTAAATAGATAAATAACACAGTTTATTGGATGGGCCGGGGCGAGATTTCTCAAACATGGGCCGTGAGAAACTAGGTTCAAATGGAGCTTAAGCTCATCAAACTAGACCCACTTAACATGAACTGCCCCACTCTCTCTTTCCCTCTGCAACTAGAGTTTCTCTCGTTCCATTGCAAACATATACTGGAAACCTAAAATTCTTTCTTCGCGCTTACACATCTCCATTCTCTCTATCGAGTCCCGCATTTCCATCGTTTCTTGGGCCGTTCCAATGGGCTCTCTCTCTCAATCAATCTCCCGGCCTAGATTAAGGTTTCATTTTGCTAGGGCCGGCCTCAAGGTTTACATGTCCCTCTCTCATGTTTCAATTCAGGGAAACTGCCCTAAAATCCACCCTCATTTTAGCTTTGTTCATCGTAGTCGTGTGAAATTTTAAGCTCATACTCGGGAATCCTCCATTATTGTCCCCTCTTTTGCTGTCAATTTGATTTGTCCTGTTGTTTCATTGGATATCTTGAATTTCTGGGATTGGTTTTGATTATAAATTGACGCATAAAAAGTTCGGCTTGAGTAGGCCAAAATTCTTTTCATCTCTAAAATTTCTATGGATACATAAAATCACATTCTTCGTGCAACATTTTATCACAATCAATCACTCATGATCCTAGGTGATTACATTAGGGAGAGAAAACAGCAATGCATGAACTTGGAAAAAGGTACGGTGTTTCCTTATTCAAATGCACATTTTTGTCCATACTACATGTCACCCTGTCTTGTAACTTTTTAGTTTGCCTTGTGCAAGATGACCTGAGCACCATGTTGTGGCTGGAGGGTGATGACAGTGAAAGGGGCATGCGCATAAAATGGAGAGAGCTCGAATGTGAATTGCTTAAGTATCATGGCGAGCGCCATCTTCGCCTCTATCATCGCGAAGTTCTGGCCGATGCATATACGAGGGCCCCATCCGAACGGGAAAAAGGAGACTTGGTTCTTGGTGGCCTTGGACACTCCCTCGGCGAACCTCTCTGGCTTGAACTCCTCGGCATCCTCGCCCCACAGTTCTTTATCATGGTGGATGAGGAGAGTTGGCATTGCGAGCTGGACACCCAGGGGTATGGTAAGCTTCCCCAGTTTTGTTTCCTTATGAACCTTTCGGGCCAGTATCATCACCGGTGGGTATAGCCTCAAGACTTCATTCAAGATCATTGTGACCTAATCGTGACAAATCCATAGAAGTTGTCATATGGTGGTAAAGAATTGTATGTAGGAGCCTCTATGTATTATTACGATGCCTGAGAAAGATTACTACAATAAATCAATATCCATGGAAAAAATGGAATAGATTGTGATTTTTTATCCAGTAAAAAATGTATGAGGCTCTTTTGCGAAAAATCAAGTTTTTTATTCTTGAGGGAAAATCCAAGTTCAATCCAGGAGTGCGAAGAAAACTCTCCTGTCAACTAATTGTCGTGTTCATTTTCATAGGACAACATTATTTAACCAAGTGTTTCGTCTAAAACTGATTGCAAATGCCCATTTAGTAAGAATAGAGTGATTGTCATGTGTCATGTGGTGAAAAATGCTCGTGAAGGTAGGGTGAAAAATGAAAAATGTGGTGGAAAATAGTATTGAACTTACGATCTTGAGGTGGCTTAACCCGTCAAAGTCAGGTTTTCTGCTTCCAAAGATTTGGAGGACCTCCTCCCTAGCTCGGGCTTGCCATTCCGGGTGCACGCTCAACAAGATCATGGTCCATACTAGCAAAACCGAAGTGGTCTCTTGTCCGGCAAAGTAGAAAAGCTTGCACTCCTCGATCACATCGTGAAGGCTCATGCCGACATTCTCCTTCATGTTTGACTCCAGCAACAGCCCCAGCAGATCATCGCCTGTACCTTCCCCTGCCCTTATTGCTTTCTCTCTTCTGCGGATGATATCCATGAGCAGAGCCTGCACTTCCTCATCTATGTTCTTCATCCTCCTGTTCATCTTAGTTGGCACAAACCTACGAAATATTGAATCATAATTGGACTTTTTTTTTTTTGTAATTTCATGATTGTAAGCCAGAAGCTCATTTCAATTCAATTTGCCTATGGATGATGAGAGATTTACCTCCAGCCGGGGATGTAGACCGACTGAACGGCTTTAATCGCGAGCAAGGCTTGTTCCTCCTGAAGTTCAAAGATCCTTTTGCCTTCTTCGAAGCTACTGCCAAATGCTGTCCGAGAGATCACGTCACGGGTCAAATTTTGAAGGTCGACCCACGCGTCGACCTCACACGATCTTTCTACCGATACCAATTTCTCCCATCTATCTACCATTTCAGTGCAACTTGAATAAAAAGCGGGCAACATAAGCTGCAAGAACAACAGACCAATGTCAACAAGGAGTCAAAAGAAAATCCCTGAGGCATCCATGTGTGGGGTGCCATTTACTTGAGCATAGTATAGTTTTGGATACCTTCAACTTCTCTATGTGGAATGCTGGATTGATAATCTTCCGGTGCTGAGCCCATTTCTCGCCCTCATGGTTCGCGAGTCCATCGGCGAGCAACTTCACTAGGGGATTGGAGGCTGGCTTGGGATAGTCGTATATCTTGGAGAAGATCTCCTTTAGTAGTTCCGGGTTCGTTATGTTCACTCTCGGTGTTGGGCCCAGCCACGTGAATGAGTCTTTGCCTGCAATGCATCCAGCAATATAGGAGGAGGCTAATTGCCAAAAGAACTATATAAATTACATTCTCAGCTACTCTTGCATGCAATTGGTTGGTTTAATTGGAGGGGAAAAGATGGTGATAATAATTACCAGCAAGTCTTTTCTACACCAAAAATCATTTTATGACAACAGACGATGAATGTGAACAGGATCGTATTAATCTCATTAACAAATGGCCACATTAGTCAAACTAGAACATTCTACCCATGTTAGTCGTCTAGGCTCTAGACACTGGGCCTTTCTTGCTTACGTTTTCAAAAGAAAAACCTACTTAACTGGCACTTGCATTTGACTCGGAAAAACCAAAAATAGTTTTTTACATGATTGTGAAGGATCCCAACTGTTTAGAAAACGAAAATTTCATGGTTTGCTCCTGCTCCGAGCCCCCATCGGCCCGCATCTTCTTGCACAAACATAACTTCAATGATAATTGTTGCTTTTTGGAACACAGTGACCACCATCATTCCAATCATTTGGTACGTGTTACGGTGATTGATGGTTTCATGCCCGTGTCATTGAATTGCCAGGGGGATGCAAAAGGGACAAAGACTGGGAAAAGGGACGTGCGAGTGTCACAATTTGGCACGGATGGACATTTTAGTGCCATAATTTCTAAAAGGTACACTTAAGTGCTATTTTTTTTTTAAAATAGGACACTTAAATGCCAAGTCCGACGAGCCTAGCCGAAAATCCGACGTGGTGTTATTTTATTAATATTTTTAGCTTATGTGGCTCATCGGTGCTGATGTGGCACTTTTTTTAAAATAATATTTAATATTTTTCAAATAAAAATTTAATTTTCTTAATTTTTTCTCTCTTAATTTTTTTTTCCATCATCTTCGTCCTCTGGCTTGCCGGCCAGTGGAAGAGATGGCGACAGCCGGTGAGGCCAGCCTCGCTGGCCATGGGTGAGGTCGGCCTCGTCGTTGCCGAGCAAGGCCAACCTCGCCCTTGTAGTCACTGGGTGAGGTCGGCCTTGCCCAACTGTGGCGAGGCTCAACCTTGCCAGATCTGGGTGAGGGTTAGCCTCGCAAGATCTAGCCGAGGTCGAGCCTCGCCCAGCGATGGCGAGGGTGAGGCCGACCTTACCTATGGTCTCGCCGTCGCCAGCCCTTCCTTCTAGTACGCAACGCACGCCATGTGTTCGATAAATTGTAGAGCTGAGCAACCTTGCAAGTCACCAAGTTGCAAACAATACAACATGGCGAGGTGAGATTGGTAATCACAGCCATGGCGAGGCTCGAGCCTCGTCGAACCTCGCCATTCAAGGCCGACCTCGCCCTCGCCAGCCCTTCCTCTAGCCGGCGAGCCAGAGAAAGGAGAAGATGGAAAAATTGAAAAAATATTGAAAAAAAAGGAAAAAAAGTTAAGAAAATTAAAATATCCTTAGAAAAATATTAAAATATTAAAAAAAAAATTGCACCGGTGAGCCACGTCAGTGTTTTGGCCGAAATATCTCACTGTTGACACTTAAGTGTTCATTTCTTCTTCGATTTTGACATTTAAGTATACTTTTTAGAAATTGTGGCACTAAAATACTTATCCGTATCAAATTGTGACACTTGCGTGTATCTTTTCCCGACAGAGACTAGAGGCTTCGATACACAAAGCACAAGCCATTAATGGTGCGACATCAGAGACTCGCTAACTCGTATTGAAACCTTGGGATATGAATGAATGAAGACAAGAGCGGGTGGCAGAAATCCATCCAAGACTCGTTCCTCATCATCATCCACATGATTTTGGTCCCGCTGAATTGGGAATAACTTGGCATCTTGTGCTTCTTCTATATATAGAGACTGGGTATGGGCTTGGTTCGGATAGGGACTAGTTTCTACCCTATGTCAATGACTTTGACTCCCTCAAAACACGTTACTACCTTAATTGACATCCATGAATCTTCAATCAGGATGTCTCGGACTTTTAGGTGATTGGCCAACGTGGGCATAAGTCACGTCAGTCACATAATCAGTAAATGGGAAGCATGAAATGGCCAATTATAAGGGCAGTAAATTCAAATGTTTTGAAGCTCATCCAAGACGGCATCGACCAAAGGAAGAAAAAAGTGAGCTTTAATGAATAAGAAGATAAAAAAGTGCCACACATGGAGATACTATGAAGATGTGCATACCATAGGTTTGGAAGGATTGATGTAAGAAAGGCAAGAGACGAGGCTTGATGTCGTCGGAGACGGCGATGGGCTTGGATCTGGCTTCTCTGAGCAACCGTACGTTCTCCTTGAGGTCTCCAAAGAGGAAGGTGTAGGGTTTGCCGGAGAGGCCTTCCTGTCTCAGGAGCCTCTCGAGCCTCTTCGGCCTCAGCCACAACCAGTTCACCACCCTCCACGCCCATGTGGTTAGGACGGCCAGAACCGTCGCTAGTGCAATTGACTGTATCGATGCCTCCATCTTTTCTTCTTCTGTGTGTAGCTATTTGTCTGTATGTGGGTCTGTGTGTGTGTGTGTGAGAGAGAGAGAGAGAGAGAGAGGCTTCAACGTGTTGATGGTTTGATAACGTTGGGCAAGGTGTCATGTTTATATAGCCATAGCCCATCATAGCCGTGTGTGTTGGCCGAGAAGCTTCTTGATGGTGACCCAATGTGGAGAAAAAATGAAAGTAAAAGAGAAGGGTAACCAAAATAAAGAGCAAAGAAAAAACTATTTGCGGACTTAAAACGAGAGGATGAATGTAGTATATGTGTTTCATGTAATAAATCCTATCAAATCTTGCAGTAAATATTCAGTTCAGAAATGTTCACTAAATAATTTCGCAAAAGCAATAAAATCTTCATTTTTTTATTTTTTATTTGCATGTAAGACATGTTTTGGAGAATGGGAAAACATGGAATCCATTTTTTTCCATGTTGTAATGAAATTTGAGATACTTGTAGCTAATAAATAATTTTGCAATAGGGTGTAAGAGTTTATCAACTCCTAACATTCATATGACAATAACTTGAACGGTTGTAGATAAAGCAAGAGATTTTCCCTTCACTTGTTTTCTAGCTTTTGTTCGCTTATTGGGTGGATCTTTGGCTCGTTCTGGGGACGGAGGCGGAGATACGGCATGGAGTCATTGTTGTTTTTACGTGTTTGTTCCTTGTTCACACGTTATTTACGCGGGTTTAATTTGGTTTTGCCAAATCATAGAGAAGAGCCTTTCTTCAAGTGTTTTAAGCATGATATTTGGACAACTTTCTTTCGATTGGAAATAAGTAGTAACTCTATTACATGTCTTCTATGAGAATCTCATTCCACAAAACATTTTATGACTGGTTCACGTTTCTTTTTTTGTGCATAAGTACAATAGGGATTCCTTCCAGAAGTTCACGTAATTTCCATTGTGGCTAGAAGTATCACTTAGAGGGGGGTGAATAGGTGTATTTAAATAAACTTGACTAAAATTTACGGAATTAAAACAGTCAAGGTATAGAATAAAGAAGATAGAATAAAGTCTAAGCTTTGTTTCAGATAAACTGTGTAAGTGTGCAATAACCTCATATGCAGTAATTAAAAGATGAGGGATAAAGAGAAATTGCACACAAAGCTTAGTGGTTCAGCTTCGATCATGCATACGTCCACTCTCCATGCTAACAGTTTACTGGTTGGAATCCACTAGATGATTTTCAAGAATACAAGTAGTGACAATGCTCAAATGATAGACAGCTCTATCTCTCAACAACTCGAACAAGTTCTCTTAAATATTACAGTTTATAACTCTCAAGACAAGTGTGTAAAACAAAGCTCTCTTCAAACTTTGGAATTGTGGATTCTTAGTGCTTTCCTCTTTAGCCTTTTGGTCTCCTTTTATACTCTTCCTAGCTCACAACTTCCCGTTGGACAGCCTCAAAAGATAATCCTCCAATCAACCTGTTGGATAAAACTTCCTAAAGAAAGACTAAAGTAGCCGTTGATGATGAGATTAAAATCTCCCGTTGATTCAATCGCCCATACAACTGAGTCTGAGTTTCTATAAGTTAGAGTTCTTTGTGTTGAAAAGAATATCTTGTCTAGAGAAGATTCGATCTTCATTCCATGATGTTTTAACAGCTATGTTACCGTTGAAACATTAATTAGGAATATGATATTCAATCACAAATCTTCCAAAATAGATTCCCAACCAGATCACTAGCCGTTGTGGATGATACGTAACAAGGTGTACAAAGTCTGAAGAATCTTCCAAAGAGTCTGAGATAGTATCTCTTTCACGTAGAGTTTGAGCATGAGGATCCCAAGCAAAACTCTTAAACCTTGTTGAAATCCTCTTCAAGCTTTAACTCGTACTAAGTCTATTCCACTAAAGACTTTGATAAAGAGATCAAAAGTTACAACCTCAGATGTAAGGTTCACAGGAAAGGCTCTAGAGTCTGAGGGTTGTTTCTCAAGATGTGTTTACCTAAAAGTATCTTGATTAGAATTATCAACATCTTGGATAGTTTTATTAATCATTAAAATATGTTGAAGGTATAGATAACAATTTCATGGTTCTTTCCAGACGATTCATCCCCGTCGATTTCGAGGTAATACTCTTGAAATTGTCAAATTGCCTTTCTCATGTTGCATCTCCACAAATGGCCTCACTAGTAATGTGTTTGTATTGGATATGTCCTAGATCGTGTTTACAATGTAACTGATCGATGTTGTCGAGTGCTCGTATGTCTTTTCAAGTTTATTTATATAATTATCTTTCAAAGGATTAATTAACAAATGATGAAAAAGTCAGGTTGTAAGTTATTCGCATATGATGATAGTCCAACCTCAACATGACCTCGGTATCTTCATATCATAATTCGTCGCTACCCAAGATGGCTCGTCAAAGGTTGTCGAGGATGAAGACGATCTCAGTTGAGGTCGCTCGGGCTCTGCGCAGGAGAGAGAGAGAGAGAGAGAGAGAGATAGTTAGTTAGTTAGTTGATGACAACCGTTGATAGTGCCAACGACGGAAGCGACAATAGATTAAAGGAGTGGTCAAAATTTGCACAAAAGAAGAACTAATAAGGTGCCAAAATGCAGAGGCAACGATAATTATGGAATTGTTTGCATTTAGTCATGAAAGGAATCAAAGATGTGCTGCCCTACAACCCTAATCCACATACACAAAACCATTCATTAACCATAATTTTTTTTCAAGCATTAACCATAATTTAGATGGTAAATTTCTTAGCCCAAGTGAGAAAATTATTCAAAAAGTCTTAAATCTATTGTACAGAGATCAATTTAGTCCTAAACTTTTCAATTGTGTCAATTTAGTCCTAAACCTTTTGATGATTTGCCACTTTAGTCCTAAACTTTTTGACGATTTGTCAATGTAGTCCTTCTTGTCAAATATCCAAATAGTAAATTATGACTAAATTGGTAAATCTTCAAAAGGTTTAGGACTAAATTGACACAAAAAAAAGTTTAGGCTAAATTGGCATGATTTAAAGGTTTAGGACTGAATTAGCTGCTGTATAATAGGTTTAAGACTTTTTGGACAATTATCCCTAGCCCAAGCTTTTGAAAATATCTACGAGAGACGTGTCTAAGTTTCTATTATATTGCTTTTCTTCTTCTTCTTTTTTCCCTTCTTACGTGTACTTAAGGGTGTCGGTTGCAAATTGAAAAATCGAATCGAACCGAACTGAAAATTTTGTGCATTTTCATTTAGTTTGGTTATCGGTTTGAATAATGAAAAAACCCATTTTTTTCGGTTCGATAACCGAACCGATCCGTAAAAATAATCCTTATTTTTTTTTAACCCTTTTGAAACATGTATCCATTTCAACTTTTATCTTTCACTCCTCACAAAATATTGTTCGTGAGATAACTTAATCTTCTAGCTCTCTTCTTTGATCCGTCACCAAGTGATGCGCCAAGTAGTTTCACAACGCTACTGTAGTGGCTACTGCATATCAAGGCTAGGAGCTTGTGGAGGAGGGAGAGCTCGACGAGGATACGGAAGACAATGACGTCGCAGCCGTAGAGGGAGCAGTGCCAGGCAGAGGAGGAGGGGGAGAAGCGGTGGAGGAGGAAGTTGCCGGTGACGAAGGAGAGGCTGGAGAGGGTATATCTAGGGGGTGTCATGGAGGTGGTGCTCGTTGGACTCGTCGCTCGAATTGAGGACGCCGGTTTATGGGCCTCGTGCTCGCGGAGCTTGGTTTTGTCGCTTGGAAATCAATTGTTGTGGGGTGGGTTCTTTCCCTAATCTCTCGGACAAATTTTCACACTGCCCTTCGAACCCTAGGTGCTAGTAGCGGGGAGGCAGAGCTTGAGGATAGACAAGCGGGTCTTGTCACACTTGACCCCCTACCTAGTCGCAGGCGGAGGTGTTCCATTAAAGATGGTTGGTGTGCGAGGTCTACTGGATGAAAGCGAGGAGGACCTGCTTGTCCTGGGTCGGCTCTGACCCGATCCAAGAGCTCAGTGCTGACGTGACTGCCAAGAAGAAGACGAAGAGGGTGAATAGGTAAATTCAATCAATTTTAACTAATATTGTGAAATTAAGAAAGTTAAGATAACAATTTAAAGGATTGTGTAAAGTCTGAGCTTTGCGTCTGAGGTGGTGAACTGTGCAAGTGTGCAAAATAGTCTTAGATGCTGAAAGCAAAGGTAAAGGGATAGAAAATTCTTCACACAAAGCTTATAGTAGTTCGACTTAGTTCAAACCTACGTTCACTCTCCACGCTAAATAGCCTACTAGTTGGATTCCACTTGATAATCCTCAGAGATTACAAAGAGTGAAGATTTACTTGAGTGATGAACCACACTATCTCACAATCACTCTAACAATATCTCTCAAAGATTACTATTTTGGCTCAAATAAAGACAAGTATGTAAAGGCGAAGCTTAGCTTGGCTCAGCTCAAACTTTCAAGTTCTTGATTCACAATCTCTACTACTCGACAGCCTCTTGATCTTTTTATACTCCTCTATGTCCAGACTTCCCATTGGACAGCCTAAGAGGAAGATTCCCCAACCTACCTGTTGGATTAAACTTGTCAAAAGAAGATTGAAGGAGCCATTGAGAGTAAAATTAGAATCTTCCATTAATTCAGTTGCCCATACCGTTGAATATGAGTTTCCATAAGTTGAACGTCTTCAAACAGGAAAGAATGTCTTGCCTTTCGAGGAATTGCTAATCAATCTTAGATGATTTGCTTTTAAGAAACCGTTGCAAATATATCAAGGGATTGATCTTCAATCACGAATAAATAGCCTGTGAAATCCTGACCAGATTATTAGCTATTGCGAATGATATAACCAAGGTGATCTGAGTCTGAGGTATAATTTGCTCATATGTTATCGCTTGACTCTGAACAAGATTTGAGGTAGACTTCCCTATTGTAGAGTTTAAGTGTGAGGATTATAAGAACAACTTCAAGTCTTGTAGATATCCTCTTGTTATTCTAATGGTTTCCATTCCAAGAATAGCTTCCATAAGGAGGTTAAAATTTATCCTCATATGTAATATCCAGAATTAACATACAGCGTCTGAGCATGATTCCCTGAAACATATTCACCTGAAAAATATCTTCATTAGCTTATTTCAAATTATGTTAATCATCAAAATAACTTAGAAGATTAAATCATAGGGTAGACCCGGAGGTAAGTGACACCGCCATTGTAGGGAGAGATAGAGAGAGATTGAAAGGACAAAGAGACAACGTGTATCTGTGTGGAAAAATGATGGGGCTTCAACACGTTCTGAGTCTGCGAATCGATTTGTGGTTGAGAGATAGAGGAGAGCTTTCTGAGGTCAAAAGCCATGGAGGAAGGAGAGAGAGAGAATATAGAGAGAGAAAACACGAGTTGGGAAGTGAGAGAAGGATAAAACAAGGGTTCTGACACCCCTACTTTTGAAAGGAGGGACGAGATAGAAATGGTGTGTTTGAAAACCTGCTAGAATTTTTAATTCTGCTTTAAAAGTAATTCTGGAATAGAAATGCGTTTGGTAAAAAATTACTTCTGGAGCAATTTTCTACATTCAAAATTGTGTTTGGTAAAAAAATGATTCTTTATGGCAATAATTAATTCTTGTTATAAGTGATTTTTTTTCTATTTTCACTTCTCATTTTCCTTCTCACGCTCGTATGCTGCTGTCGCTGCCGGGAGGTTGCCGATCCTCGGGCCCAGTTTGATAAACTTGCCAAAAGCAAAAATAGAATGAAAGTGCGTTTGATAAACATAATTTCTTATTTGATTCTGGTAAGAATCAATTCTTGCCAGAATAAAAAATTCTGACAAGAAAATTTTTCAAACAAGCCCAAAGTGACCAGGCTAAAAGTGAAGTAAAGCAAAAATGTAAAAAACAAAAAACCGTAAACTGAACTGAATTTACGGTTTGATTCATATTTGGTCCAGGATGAGATTTGATTTGGTTCAAGCGTACAAGCTAATGATTTGGTTCAGTTCAGATTTCTTGAAAAATCGAAGCGAATCAAACCGTCAACACTCCTACGTGTACTGGGATGCTAATCACATGCCAAGTAATTGAAGGTCAAAGGCCATGTTGAAGAGGTCGAGAGGTTAACTTCCAAGCTAGGGGATGAGAGAGCAGGTGAGAGAAGGAGAAAATAGGGGTTCTGACACCCCAACTTTTGAAAGGGGGACGAGAGAGAAAGTCACGAGGCCAAAAGTGAAGTAAAGCAAAAAAGCACAAAAAAAAAGAAGAAAAAATTTGTAAATTAATGTTTTGTTCTGTTTATATTCAGTTCGGGACAAGATTTGATTTGGTTTAAATGTACATCAGAATGGTTTGGCAAAAAATCCAAATTGAATCGAACCGTTGACACCTATACGTGTATAAAGATGCTAATCGCATGCCAAGTAATTGAAGGTCAAAGGTGAGATCGAGAGCTTGACTTCCAAGCAAATTAATGTCCTCTATCCCAAGTAAGAATATATATTACAAAGAGAACTACATGGAAGTCTTTTTTCCTTTTCGTGGATTTTGATTAAATTTTCTTAGACAGCCTTACCAAAAGTTTGAGTTTGTCTAACTATTGGCCGAAGCAATTTTCTACTTTGTGACTTGTAATTAAGGATGTTGGTTGAAAAACTGAAATTTAGATTACACCTACCATTGGTATAATAAATTTTCAAACTCCCTGTCACCGAAATGTGACGATCTTTTCTCCATAAATATTCGATGAAATGTTAGAGTGCTTAAATGGACCCACTAACTTAAATAATCACTTAATGTTTGTGAGGCAATCTCCATAAATCCATTTAGTTTATGAATCTTGGTACATTTAACATTGCTCGTTGCAAAAAAATGGTCGAAATCTGGGTGATCATGCCAAATGATGGATGGACTATATAAAGCCTAGGGGTGTGCAAAAGAACCGGGAACCGCCCACCCGCCCAAGAACCGGACCGGACCGCCCAAAAATCGGCGGTTCCTAAGGAGACCGGTCCGGTTCCCGGTTCTAGGTGCGGAATCGCCCACCTGCTCACCCGGACCGATATATAAATTATTTATATATGTAAATATATTTAGTTTTTTAAAAATAAAACCCTAAGGCTAAAAATAAGAATCATGTCTTTTCCCACTCAAAATCGCCTAGAAATCTCTCTAGTCTCAACATCATGACCTTGTTGTCATCGCTCTCTCACTCTTGCTCTCGATCCCCTCCAACCTCGTCGGTTCTATGGACCCACCTGGGAATCGGACCGGACCGGCGGTCCGATTCTCGGGTGGGTCCATGGAATCAATAGATGGTTTCCGGTCCAATTTTTTTGTAACCGATTCTTAGTGGGCGGTTCCCTATTCTAGGGCAAGAACCGCCCACCCGGACCATGCTCACCCCTAATAAAGCCTATGGTTTTAGGATATTGAAAAATGCGAACTTTAGTAATTTCACACATCACCTTGAAGCCTTGTTTTTCTTTTGCATCATCCTTTAATATTAGAGATAATTATCTAGACTGATCATATTGAATTTTTTTGTTTCCCGAAAGCGAGAAGCACAACCACCTCTAGACATTATCATGGGATTCGGAACCTGTTACAAAATATTAGATTGAAGATTATAAAGAGATCATCTCTCAAAACCACTAATGACATATTGATTTAAGGTAGGCGATGTTAGATTTTGTAGGACCACTGCCAACTGTTCTAAAAGCTTAAACTGTTAGATGAAGGCGTAGTTTAATATTTAATTATTCTAACACTCCCCCTCACGCGTAGGCTGGACTTTGGCCTAAGTCTAAAGCGTGGAAATATGAAATGGGGAAGCAAATAGGGGCCTGGTAAGATTTGAACTCAGGACCTCCTGCTCTGATACCATGTTAGATTTTGTGGGATCACTTCTAACTAAATATTAAACTACGCCTTCATCTAATAGCTTAAGCTTTTAGAACAGTTGGCAGTGGTCCCATAAAATCTAATAGGCGAGACCTTTTACCGTAACTCCACTGAGGTGCAAGTGGTCTTGAACCTATACGTACAAAGCATGACGCACAAAGTACTAACAACCATGTTTGAACCCGTGATGTTGTGTTTGTGGAACATTAGCTCATGCCATTAAGCCATCACCACCGATCATGAGGAATCGTAGATATGACCCGTGAAATTTGAAAAAAAGGTGAATATCCGTTTATTTTCCTGTAATATATGGATTCATTGGAGTTTGAGAGTAATTTTTCTTACTTTCCTGTCAAAATTTATTATCGAAAGTGTAAGGAATTATGGAAGAATTAAATGTGAACTTACACATCAATATAACATTAGTGTTAAAGGTTTCAAACTTTTTACATTATATGAAGCCGCCAAGATAAATGTCAAGAAGGCAGACGTCGCTCCAAATAGACTCTTGGACTTCATTTAATATGAATGTTTATAAATTTTAAACATCTCTTTATCGTAAATTTTTTCTTTCATTCTGTTAACGAGTGCTCAACTTAACAAGCTTTCTCACGGATGTTGACAAAATCTTTTTTTTTTTTTTTTGAGATGGCCGACCAAATGAATGTAAAACACGAAATACAGCGGATTACCACTGCGCTGACGCATTAAATTTGTCTTGTGGCGGGCAAGAGAGGTCGCATCGAGTCAATATCAAGATCATTGACGAATCTCCCCTCAAAACGTCATCACTTACGTTTATGTATCATCTGATTAACACAATTAAAAGGAAAAAAAAATCATTACAGGAGTGCACGTGTTGGCATTTTGGCGAATATGGTTAGCCCCACAAGCAAAAACGGCAGACGTAGTTAATGACAGTTTGCCAAAAGTGGTTTGACGACAACTTATCACGTAATTTTTTACTTCCAGAAGAATGTCCTTTTGATTAGGATTGAATACTATTACTTAATAAGCAAGTAATTCTAGATTCCTTGACTCATTTATATTACATCCGCAGGACCATGACTTGTATGACCTAGCCAAAATACTCTCCTATGAATGATGCACACTTGCACATCCACAGGGCCATAACTTCATAATTAATTTTCACTTAGGTAATATGTAAAAGAAATATTTAAAAATGCAAATTGCCCTTTTCTTATCTCAAGAGAACGTCCACATCCACGTCCTATTCTAGATCTGTTGGCATGGAACGAGAGGGAAATGGAATAAAGGAATGAATGAGATGAAATAAAGAATGGAATGGAATATGTGTTACGATTCTTGTATTTGTAGTAAAGAATAAATAGGAAAAAATATGACAAGATTCCTTTTTTTGTGCTTGGAAAATTTTGGAATAGAAAGTAAGGGCTTTGAAATGTCTAAAATGTCTTTAAAATGGATAATGTGCGAGGTTAAGAAAATAAAGGGTACACTAGAAATGATTGTATGTAATATATATATTTTTAAAAGTTTTGCCAAAGAATGGATTGGCATTCCGTAAGTGGAGCCATGGAATGACCATTCCCCTTGTTTGATGGAGGAACTAGGATTCCACATCTTTTGGAAGAAACAAACAAAGGAACTGAAATCGCACCTAAAATAATGATTCTGTTTCAGATCAATTCTTTTCTACCAAACAAGACCTAGTTCGTGCAATTCAATCTAGGATGATTAGACGGAAACTAAAACAGTATCGCCATTTGTCATCGATGAAATGTATAATTAAGTTGATGCTTCCTTTCTTGCATAAATTCCTAAAGACTTCATGGACTGAAATTGTTTTTTTCTTTTATACGTAACTTCGATCTCACGGCAATCCTTGCCCGTGTCCTTAAGCCGCAGATAGTAACACCTAATAATAAGGCATAATATTCAATTCTCATCCATTGTCAAAAGCTCAAAGAACTCAACCCGAATCCCGCTAGAATCACCAAGATATTCCAATCTGCTGCTTCCAACCACAACTGGAAAATTTGAGTAAGTTCTATTATCAACCGTAAATGCTTCGACGAAGTAAGCAAGACGAATTGGCTCAATGCGAGATCTTGAATTGGCTCCTCTGTCTTGCAAGGGCACTATATATATATATATAGAGAGAGAGAGAGAGAGAGAGAGAGAGAGAGAGAGAGAGAGAGAGGAGGAAGCCAAGCAAGTGGATATGCAGGTACAGGATAATATTATTTTTCATGATTTGTTGATTGGAGTTGGTTTTGACGTCTTTAGAATTTTTTAGCTCGTAACATGTTATTCCCTAGATTTGAAGATCTAATTAACTTATTTGTTAAAATATCCTACATTACTTGATAATGAGATTTATATGCTTTTTATATAAGTGTGATCTCCCTTCATCCATTAGCTTAAATTTTTGTGTTGAACTTTATAATATTATTAATCTTTCATTTTTTTTTTCCTTCAGGTTACTTGACTTGGTTTGCATTACATATAATTTCTCTTGTGGCAATACCCATTAATTGAAGTTCTCATAATGCAAAGGAGTGAGTATTAAGTGATTCATGATTTTTATGTAACAATAAAAAGAATTAGGTTCGGACAAACAACACTTGACTTTCTAATTCTGAGATCGAGGAATGGTGCAATGGAAGCAGAGCAGTTTTTATCTGAATTTTTGTTTCATTCACTTTGGATATCGCAACTGTTTCCCGTTTCCATTCCAATTAATTTAAAACTCCCAACTAGATCACGCCATATGTACTTTCTCTTATTCACTTTAGGATTGGGTGTAGCATGAAAGGGTATCAACAGTGCAGTTCGGTTATGGTATTTTTTATACCCGACCCGAATCAATGCTTGAACTACATTTTATCTAAACTGAACACCCAGTTTGGGTCGGGTTTTCAGTTTTTTTTCCTAAGACATGGTTTCTCACGATACAGTGATTCGGTCAAAACACGAGTGTCCTTCACAAATCATATTTAAAATGGAGAAAAACAAAATCTTCACTGTTTGATGTACAATTCATCTCATCCACCAATCAAACCTATCAAACTCCCTCTTGGCAAAAAAGAAAAGAATAGCGAAAAACAGAATCTTGCTTAGTCAATTTTTTCTATATCATCTTCCTCGTCGTCCTCAGTGTACTCGACCCACCCTCCGTCATCCTCGTAGAGAGTTCTTAAAGAACTCCCATAGGACTCGCGATGGAATGTTGTCGAGCAAGCATAAGCACCCACATTGGTCCTTCAGCTTGCCAAGGAGGCCCTTGTCGCCGACCTCCGGCGTAGACGACTATGGCAATCTCCTCGCATTGGAGCTTCTTTGAGGGAGACGAGTAAGATGGTGGTGAAATCGAGTCAGCGCCAAAGAGGGGGAATGAGATGGAATTTGACAGTGAAGGCAGAAGACGACGACGGGCACTTGCGGAAGGAGACGGATTTAGATGAGTTCTGGTGTGCTACAACGATACTTCTTCTCACGATTCAATTTTAGGGTTTCGGTTGAGTTTATGACCCGACCCGACCGGAAACTTTCAAGATAACCGTTTATTTACCTAATACCTGAACAAGAAGAAGACCCGACCCGAAAAGACCCGAAACTTTCAATTCGGGTCAGTTTGGGTATTATTGACAACCCTAGTGGCATGCATATCTCCCTTTCATAAATTTCAATTGCTATGAGAGTTCATAACAAAAGTGTGCTTACTTTTCAAATATGCTAAACATATTAACATGAATCCACTAATTAGTATACTAATAAGTGTACCACTAAAGTGGTTGGCCTAGTGGTATGAGGGTTTGTTTCACTGAAAAGTTAACAATATTCTTTTTAGAATATTGTAGAATCGAAGTGATCAATAAAGGTTGCAAATGGTCATTTGTGGATTTTGGATAGAAAAGTAAATGACAAGGATTTTAAAGGTATGGAGATTGGAGAAAATCATATCTAGCTATGTAAATTGCAGGAAAATGATCCTGCAATTTATTGATTTTCCTGCAATTTATTGATAACAAATGAGTAAACTTGAGTGTCTTTATACTTGGCCATTATTGTTTCTTTTATTTTGGCAGGCTTTAAGGATTGACAAATATAAGGCTTGTCGAGTACCATTGTTGCCACAATTATTTGATTATTTTCATTTTGATCAGATTCATCCTCTGAGTCATTTCTTGCGAACCACGGGAGTGCCTAGCTCCCAGAGGAGCAAAGTTCATTTTCCTTTCAGGGTAAAATGGCGCATAAATAGGGCTGGCTCGTCAAAACTCCGTTTCCTTCACAAACTAAATTCTCTTTCCATTAAAGCCACATTTTGTGTAAATTCTTCATGCGGTTATATATCTCTTACTTTAAGTAATTGCTTATATTTAGACATTCTCGTTGCGAATTGAAACAAATCAGCAAAGTCTTGACCTTGGAATCGATCTCTTAAGTTAAATTTTATCCCATTGAAGGTCAAATTTGTGAATTCTTTTTCCAAGAGTGTGGTGAGGCATCTATTTCTGACATTGTTAAATTGAGCAATAAATGATCGACTGACTCACAATTATATTGGTAAAGTTTAGCCATGCGACTAATACCTCAAGAATCATTCTATAAATTGAGAATTGAATTGTCTTTCGATCTTTGCTCACACCGAATTAAGTGGTAAATTAGTATACCAAGTGAAAGATGTTTTCAACAAAGACAAATGAAATAACCTAAGTCTTAAAAATTCATTCATTCCTACTTCTCACATTGGGCTAAAAGTCAACTGATATATTCAATGGTCGATTGTTCATTTTTTCCAGTGAAGAAGACACGGTCAGGAAACAAAATCCTCTATGAAAAGTCTGATTTCACCGTTCAATATAAGGTTTCCTATAAACAGGCCTAACAATTCTCTTATTTAAACCCAATTTTTGTTGAACTTCTTCGGCAAATTGTGCTGGGTGTAATTGAGGATTTGGTTGACCATCTTGTCCTCTAAGTGGTAATGTTGGCCTCACTATAATATCTATATAGACATTAATTAATAAGTTAGGCTTAGCAAGATGTTGGCATTTGATGGTGGCATAACGATTGCTGGCTTGACATTTTTAACTTTTGACAGTTGACTGCTCTTTTGGCCAATCTGGTTTGCCAATTTGTTATTACCAACTCCATTATTTTGACCAACATTGTTTCCATTATTAAAAGCATATGAACTAGGAAAATACCTTGATACCACTAGATTGGTTTGGAATGTTGGTAGTTGATTGGATGATACTAGCTTCGACATAGCATCATTCACATCATGGATGACTATTGGCTTGATCACATCCAATATGTGGTCATGATGTAATTAGCCATATCATTTTGTCAAGCCTAGTGGGATGCATTTTGTTAGTTGGTAGTTGATGGGATGATACTAGCTTCAACATAGCGTCATTCACATCATGAATGACTATTGGCTTGATCACATCCGATATGTGGTCATGATGTAATTAGCCATATCATTTTGTTGTTCTTTGAACTATCTTCCAATGGTTGACATTATATAGGGATTTGGTGTGACTTCCCCCAACAGTTCTTCACTGGGGTGCCTTGGAAGATCGACATCTCCGTGTCGATTACTCAATTCCATTCTTCCGTCGGCTGAGAACTCATAATGTGTGGCAGCCTCATTACCAATTTGCAGTAATGGGTTGTTGTTGCCAACAACATGTCGGACTCTTGTTGATTTATAGTTGTTGCCATCGTAATCTCCTCGAATTAACAAAATGCATCCCACTAGGCTTGACAAAATGATGTTTCACCAAAAATTTGATGAAATACCTTTTAGAATATGGATGGATCAATAAATGATTGACAAAGTTTAGGAAGGGTCCTTTGTTGATTTTGGATAGAAAAGTAAATGACAACAAATTTAAAGGTACAAAGACTGGAGATAATCATATCCTTGCCATGTAAATTGCAAGCAAGTAAAGATAATAATAAATTTGTCGAAGAACGTTGAATTTTGTGATTGATTGGGGGGGGTTCCTAAAGAGTACACTTGGGTTATTTATAGCCCACAGACATTACACAAATAGTTTCATTGACTTCATTATACTGACAATCACGTTGACTCCAATACCGACGGTTACTTGACGGTTACATCAATTCCACTACCTTGATTAACTCTTTGACGGTTGCATCCAAAATTGTTCACTACACTACTTGGTGATTATGTTGCCTCCACTTCCTCATTGGTTGCATCCCAAATTGTTGACGGAACACTTGGACATATTTTGGTGTCAACAGGGTCACATGTCTTCTACGAGATCATGGTTCGATTCATGTCATAAGCAAATCTCTGAACAGTTAATGCTATATTGCCTAGCTATGATATACCTTGGAGAGACTTCATGACTATTAGCATTTTGATGCGCTTGCGTTGATAGGCTTGCCAGCCTTGAACCCTCATATGGTGCGGAATTATTATGGCTCAAACCGAATATTTTGCAGAGGTTGCTAACACGAGTCTTGCTAAAGTGATGGATGCAATCATTCCTGCCTGTGACGATACTCCTCAACCACTAATTTTGCGACAAGGAAACCGACTACTTGAGAAGCGAGTTTCATCTTTCCTTCAGCACAAGTCGTTATTCTGATAATAAAGTAGGACCTGCAGATAAAGTACCTATTTGAAATGTTAATCCATCACAATTAATTTATCAGAAGAAAATATTACTAGGCTTGGCAGAAAAAGAGTTCAGTAAAATTTTTGTTCTGTGGAATAGAACATGTAAATGTCAACTCTAAGTATTTCTCAACTTGGTTTATTTCTCCATGAGAAATTTTTAGGAGTTCTTGAAGCATCTTATAATTGCGAAAGCAAAACCTTATATCATGAGGGCAGATAATAATTCGGGAAGAGAGTCTAGATATGTAAATCATACATAAAATTTCAGAGACCATAATTTTAATAATAAAATAGTGCTAGGATTACGCAATCAGGCGGCATTAGTCTCTCTTAAGTTTATTCTTCGCAATAAAATATTTCAATAGCACTTTGTTATCTCTAATTGATTGAGTGGATTGTCACGTTTAGGCACGAACTTGAGTATACTATAACGTGCACCATTATGTTAGCTTGATGTTGGGAAATTCCCTATATTGTTTTGACGATGACAAAAACAATCAAATGCTATTAATGTGTGTATTGGTCAAGTAGTATCACGTGATATATACACAAGCCGCAATGTAGATGTAGCATAATCAACATCAAGTGTGATCCTGATTGCTCTGTAACAATCGGCAATGCTCTGTCGAAATGGAAGGATCATTGCCAATATCAAGGTGAACAAGGTATTAGGCATGGAAATTTATTGGCAAAAAGAGTAGGACATTCCATACAAATCTTGTTCGTTGATATCACAAGGGCTTGAAGAGGAATTGCCCTGTTACTTCATTACTCAAGCTCTACGGAAAAATTACCAAAAAGTCCTAAACCTATTATAATTGTGCCAATTCAGTCATAAGCCTTTTTTTTTTGCCAATTCAGTTTTAAACCTTTTGCAATTGTTTCAGTTTAGTCCATCCAGCAAATTTTGGCCAGTCGGCGATGACGTGGAAGCCGATCGGCTAGCAACCGAATATTTTAATATTTTTTCGTTTTTTCTTTTCTTTTCTTTTTTTTCCTCGCTCCCCTCCCCTTCTTCTTCCTCAAGCCAGTCGTCAGAGCTCGGCGACCGGCCAGAGGGGATGGCTGGCAAGGTTGGCCGGTCACTGAGCTCTAGCGACCGGCTTGAGGAAGAAGAAGGAGAGGGGAGGGAGGAAAAAAAAAATAAAAAACGAAAAAAATAAAAATAAAAAACGAAAAAAATAAAAAATAAAAAATATATTAAAATATTTTGTCGCCGGTGTCTATGTCAATGCTAGCTGGCCAAAATTCACCGAATGGACTGAATTGGAACAATTACAAAAGGTTTAAGACTGAACTGGCAAAAAAAAAGGTTTATGACTGAACTGATACAATTACAATAGATTTATGATTTTTTGGTAATTTTCCGCAAGCTCTCCCGAGTTAATTCAATGCTACACTCAATTGTGATTTAGTTGATGCTAATTCGGCTATTAATGAACAAAGGTTAGAAAACAACTTGAAGCTAAGAGAAAAATGTACGGGTGGTGGTTCGAGTCTAAATTAATGATTTGTATAGAACATTTTACACATCGAAGCACTATTTGCTTTGAAAAAAGCTCTTCCACTCAAGTCTCTTTGCCTCAATGCACTATTTTAACGGCTAAGCATTCCAAAACTCAGCCGAGAAAAGTAGCGGCAGTAGCTCTATTTGCTTTGGACCAAGCAGTTGAAGAAAGGTCTCTTGCACAAATAAAGCTGTTGTGGTCTTTTCATTTCATTTGTGGAGAAATGTGGTTCAATTTATGTATCCTCCAGTGTATGTATTCCATCTGAAGAAGGGGGGCTAATAAAATGCCATCTTTAGCCATTGGCCAGATCAGTATCTGAATAGAAATAAATGGGTTTATTATAGCACTAGGAAAAGGCATACCTTATCTTCTACTGGGTTTAATCTGAAAGGAAGATTCAGATACATCGAGCTTCTTGCTGTATGAAACTAAAAATAACCAGTCACTTAGTTAAGAGGCTATTTGATTACATTTACAAAAACTAAATATCTGTTTTTAAAGTAAAAAAACAACAATACATAAACTTGGAAAATGGTGTATAATTTTATCATTTCAATGCACGTTTTTATCTACACTGATAGAATAATTTGAAGGTGAAACATTCACAATTCACTAAACTTGGCTCTAACAAAGAAAGAGAAGAAGACAAAATAGGAGAAACTCTCGAATGAAATTGAACTTTTATTTCCACACACTTTTTTTTTTCTTATGGAATGATCACAAGACTTGCCTTTATATAGGCATGTTACATGACTCTTATTCTAGCATTTCAAGGAGATATATTCCTTGAATTTGCAAAACATTGAAATACACATAGGAACATGAACATTCAAGATGCATGCATGCAGGACATTCATGAATTTGGTTTTATTACTAACATACACTGCGTGTCACCCTGATCTGTAACTTTTAGTTTGCCTTGTGCAAGATGACCTGAACACCATACTGTGGCTGCTGGGTGAGGACACTGAAAGGAGCGTGCGCATAAGATGGAGAGAGCTCGAATGTGAATTGCTGAAGTATCTTGGCGAGCGCCATCTTTGCCTCTATCATTGCCAAGTTCTGGCCAATGCATATACGAGGGCCCTATCCGAATGGGAAAAAGGAGACTTGGTTTCTGGTGGCCTTGGACACTCCCTCAGCGAACCTCTCTGGCTTGAACTCTTCAGCATCCTCACCCCACAGTTCTTTATCATGGTGGATAAGGAGAGTCGGGATTGAGACCTGGACTCCGGGGGGTATGGTCAGCTTCCTAAGTTTTGTTTCCTTGTGAACCGTCCGTGGCAACTCGATCGCTGGTGGGTATAGCCTCAGGACCTCATTCAAGATCATTGTGACCTAATCATGACAAATCCATTGAAAAAGCCATATGGTAAAGATGTGTATGTATGACTATGATGCCAAAGAAAGACTACTACAATGAAATCAATATCCACGAAGAGAATGAAATTGATTGTAATTATCCAGTAAAAAATGGTTTGAGGCTATTGTCGGAAAAATCAGGTTCTTGTGTTGAGGGGAAATCTAAGTTTCTATCCAAGGGTGAGAAGAAAATGTAAGAGTTTTTCTAATGTGGGCGACATGAATTGATAATTGTAATTGACGTATTACGGTGTAATTATTGTATACGGGTTTGGTCTAATAAAGGTGAGATATAAGGTTTCTTAATCAGTCTAATATG
>BCNH02000006.1:5420758-5434641 GCA_001662345.2 Metrosideros polymorpha var. glaberrima
GTGCACGCGATGACATTTTGGCAAAGGTTGATGAGCCCCACAAGCAAAAACGGCAGCCGTAGTTAAATGACACTTTCTTAAAAGTGGTTTGGCGACGACTTCTAGCGCCTTCATGCTTGAACTCGAACCGAGTCTTTTCATCCTCGTGTGACTCTCGTGTGACTCAAGACCACCGTCGTCTGTCGTCAAATCTTTCATGCTTTCCCTTTACTTTTGCCGACCTCGGCGACTTTTGCAAACACTGTCGGCGACTTCAAACGCCTACTCTCTCTTTCACCCCCAATCAACTCTCCGAGCACTCTGTCACTCCGCTGGCAACTGCCCTTCACCGCAACCCAATTCTTCACCGTCCTGTCAGCCTCCTTCTGTCGTCGCATCGATCTGTTCGATGGTGTGCGATGCTCATTACAAGCAAGCCCATGCGAGAGTATCGCCTCCGCATCTCAGTCTCAACATAGATAGTGATTCCTTGACTCATGCACAGGCCATTACCGTCGTTGCCTCTCTGGCCAATGAGGCTGGTTCGACGGTGGCACTGAGTTTCTTTTACTGAGCTTTTGGGTCTGATAGATTTAGGCACTTTATGAGGCTTTATATAGTTTGTGCCACGTCGTTGATTGGTAATGGTAACTTGGAGAGGGCCGATGAAGTGATGCACACTAGCACATCCCCAAGACCATAACTTCATAAATTAAGTTTCAAGTAGCAACAATATCTAAAAGTGCAAATTTCCCTTTTCTTCTCTCGAGAAAAGAAAACATCCAAGTCCACATCTTGTCCTATGAGTGATGGCATGGAACGAGAGGGAAATGAAATAAAGGAAGGAATGGAAGGTAATGAAATGAGGAACCGAGTGAGTGAAATATACATCGCAATTCTTGTATTTGTACGAAAAATTAAGTTGGGAATAATATGACGATTCCTTTTCTAGTCAAGACAGAGGAGACAATTCAAGTTCTCTCGTTGAGCTTAATTTCTTCTTCAATCTTTTGACAACAAACGAGGTTCTCCTGTCTTTTTGGTTGGCGAGTGACATGATGCATGTATTGAACTGTTGCACTGACTATATATGTTGTGCTCCTCTGTAATGTCGGGAAGCTAGGTCCGACAGTCAATACTTTCCTTTTTATCTGATCATCTTGGGAGAACCGGTGCAGGAAACATCTCAACACATTTACCTATTCATCTTGCTTACTTCGTCAGAGCATCTACGGTTGATGAGAGAATTTAATAGTATCAAATCATCCAGTTGCGGTTGGAAGTAGAGGATTGGAATATCTTGCTATTTTTAGCAGGGATTCGGGTTGAGTTGTTTCAGCCTGCGGCAATGGACGATGATTGAATATTACGGCTTATTATTATGTGTTAGTATGTGCGGCTTAAAGACATGGGCAAGGATTGCCGTGAGGTCCAAGTTGTGGATAAAAGAAGATTAGAGACAATTTTGGTTCGTGAAGTCTTTAGGAGCTTATGCAAGAATGGAAGCCTCGACTCAATTGTACATTTCACCAATGACAAATAGTTATACCGTTATAGTTTCGGTCAAATCATCATTCCAAATTGCACAAACTAGGCCTTGTTTGGTAGAAAGTTGTCGACTTGGAATGGAATCGTTATTTTGGGTGAGATTTCACTTCCTGTGTTTGTTCTTGCAAAAGATGTGGGATGCTCATTTCTCCCTCAAACAAGGGGAACGGCCAGTCCAAGGGTCCGGTTAAGGTATTGTTAATATGGGCATTCAATACCTTGGCAAAATATTAAGAAAATACTTGCATACAATTATTTTGAGCATACCATTTATTTTTATCTCACACATTACACATTTTACGGACATCTTTGACACTTTTCATTCCAAAATTATCCAAGCACAAGAAAAGGAATTGTCAAATTATTTCCAAAACTTATTTTTTGGTACAAATACAAGAATTGCACCGCCCGTAGATTCATGTACGATCTTAATCAGATAGCACATAAAATGTAGAAGATGACGTCTTTGGGGTTGGGAGTTGGGGTTGTGGAACCAGTGCCAATAGTTCTAAAAGCTTAAGCGTGGTTTAATATTTAAATATTTTTATCAAGGTTGGATGATCTTCATATGACAATAATTTACAATTTATGATGCATGGACATTTTCATTATTTATTAATCAATGTTTTGAAAGTTATATATGTAAATAAAATCAGAAAGACATGGGCACTCGACAACATCGACTAGCAACGTATTAAACATGATCCAAATTATATTCACATGAAGAGGAATTGCCCTATTACTTCTTTACTCAAGCTTTCCCGAGTTAATCTGATGCTACATCCATTTGTGATTCAATTGATGCTAATCTGGCTCTTAATGAACGAAGGTTAGAAAACAACTTGAAACTAAAACAAGAAGGCACGGGGGGTGGTTCGAGTCTAAATTAATGATTTGTATAGAACATTTTACACATCGTAGCACTATTTGCTTTGAAAAAAGCTCTTCCACTCAAGTTTCTTTGCCTCAATGCACTATTTTAACGGCTAAGCATTCCAAAACTCAGCCGAGAAAAGTAGCGGCAGTAGCTCTATTTGCTTTGGACCAAGCAGTTGAAGAAAGGTCTCTTGCACAAGTAAAGCTGTTGTGGTCTTTTCATTTCATTTGTGGAGAAATGCGGTTCAATTTATGTATCCTCCAGTGCACGTTTTCCATCTGAAGAAGGGGACTAATAAAATGCCATCTTTAGTCATTGGCCAGATCAGTATCTGAAAAGAAATAAATGGGTTTATCATAGCACTAGGCAAAGGCATATTTTATCTTCTACTGGGGTTTTTCTGAAAGGAAGATTCAAATACATCGAGCGACTTGCTGTTATGAAACTAAAAAAAACCGGTCACTTAGTTAAGAGGCCATTTGATTACGTTTACAAAAACAAAATCTCTGTTTTTAAAAGTAAAAAAAACAACAATACATAAACTTGGAAAATGGTGTATAATATCATTATTTCGATGCACATTTTTTTCTATACTAATAGAATAATTTGAAGGTGAAACCCTTACAATTCACTCAACTCGACTCTAATCAAGAAAGAGAAGCAGACAAAATAGGAGAAACTCTCAAATGAAATTGAACTTTTATTTCCACACACATTTTTTTCACAAAGACTTGCCTTTATATAGGCTTGTTATTTGACTCTCACTCTACTATTTCAAAGAGATACATTCCTTGAATTTACAAAACATTGAACAACACATAAAAGAATTAACATTCTAGATGCTTGCATGTAGTTTCATTCATGAATTTGGTTAATTACCAATATAAACTACATGTCACCCTGATCTGTAACTTCTAGTTTGCCTTGTGCAAGATGACCTGAACACCATATTGCGGTTGCTGGGTGATGACACTAAAAGGAGCGTGCACATAAGATGGAGAGAGCTTGAATGTGAATTGCTAAAGTATCATGGCGAGCGCCATCTTTGCCTCTATTATTGCGAAGTTCTGACCAATGCATATACGAGGGCCCCATTCGAATGGTAAAAAGGAGACTTGGTTTTTGGTGGCCTTGGACACTCCCTCAGCAAACCTCTCTGGTTTGAACTCCTCAGCATCCTCGCCCCACAGTTCTTTATCATGATGGATGAAGAGAGTTGGTATTGAGAGCTGGACACCGCGAGGTATGGTCAGCTTCCCGAGTTTTGTTTCTTTATGAACCGTCCGTGGTAGCTCGATCACCGGTGGACATACCCTCATGACCTCATTCAAGATCATTGTGACCTGATCGCGACAAATCCGTAGAAGAAGTCATATGATAGAGATGTGCATGTATGATTATGAAGCCAGAGAAAGACTACTACAATGAAATCAATATCCACAGAGAGAATGAAATTGATTGTAATTATCCAGAAAAAATGGTTTAAGGCTATTGTCCAAAAAATCAGGTTCTTGTCTTGAGGGGAAATCCTAGTTCTATCCAAGGGTGAGAAGAAAAAGCTCCCATCAATTCATTGTCGTGTTCATCTTCATAGGATAGCATTATTTTTAACGAAACATTTCGTTTACAAAAAATCGCAAACTCGCATCTAGTCAAAACAAAATGATTATCATGTGTCATGTGACGGCTTAACCCAACAAAAGAGGAAAAGAGCATTGAACTTACAATCTTGAGGTGGCTTAACCCATCAAGGTCAGGTGTTCTGCTCCCAAAGATTTGGAGGACCTCCTCCCTAGCTCGGGTTTGCCAATTCGAGTGCACGCTCAACAAGACAATGGTCCAAACCAGCAAGACCGAAGTGGTCTCTTGTCCGGCAACGTAGAAAAGCTTGCACTCCTCGATCACGTCGTGAAGGCTCATCCCGACATTCTCTTTCATGTTTGACTCCAGCAACAGCCCCAGCAGATCATCGCCAGCACCTTCCCCCGCCCTTATTGCTTTCTCTCTTCTGCGGATGATGTCCATGAGTAGAGCCTGCACTTCTTTATCTATGTTCTTCATTCTCCTATTCATCTTAGTTGGCACAAACCTGCGAAATATCGAATCAAATAGTTAGGTTTTTTAGAATGTCGTGATTGTAAGCCATAAGCTCATCTAGATTCAATTAGCTTATGGATGTTGAAAGATTTAACCTCCAGCCGGGGACGTAGATCGATTGAAGGGCTTTAGTCCCAAGCAGGGCTTGTTCCTCCTGAAGTCTGAAGATCCTTTTGCCTTCTTCAAAGCTACTGCCAAATGCTGTCCGAGAGATCACGTCACGGGTCAAATTTTGAAGGTCCACCCACGCGTCGACCTCACATGATCTCTCCACTGATACCAAATTTTCCCATCTACCAACCATTTCAGTGCAACTTGAATGAAAAGCGGGCAACATAAGCTGCAGGAACAACAGACCAATGCAAAGAAGGAATTAAAAGAAAAATCCTGAGGCATCAATGTGTGTGGTTCAATTCATTTGACCAGAGTATAGTTTCATGTACCTTCAACTTCTCCATGCGGAATGCTGGATTGATAATCTTCCTGTGCCGAGCCCATTTCTCGCCCTCGTGGTTCAAGAGTCCATCGGCAAGCAACTTCGCCAGGGGATTGGAGGCTGGCCTGTGATAGTCGTTTATCTTGGAGAAGATCTCCTTTAATTGTTCGGGGTTCGTTATGTTCACTCTTGGTGTAGGGCCTATCCACATGAACGAGTCTTTGCCTGCAATGCACCCAGCAAAATGAGAGCCACATTGCCAAATGAATTACATTCTCAGCTGTTTTTAGGAATGCATGTAATTGCGTGAATTGATTCATATCGCAAGGGGAAAAGATGATGATAATTATTATCAACAAGTCTGTAGAGAGCCACATTGCCAAATGAAGTGTGCATACCATAGGTTTGGAAGGATTGATGCAAGAAAGGCAAGAGACGAGGCTTGATGTCGTCAGAGATGGCGATGGGCTTGGACATGGCTTCCCTGAGCAACCGTGATTTCTCCTTGAGGTCTCCGAACAGGTCTCCGAACAGGAAGGTGTAGGATTTGCCGGAGAGGCCTTGCTGTCTCAGAAGCCTCTCGAGCCTCTTCGGCCTCAGCCACACCCAGTTCACCACCCTCCATGCCCATGTCGTCAGGACGGCCAGAACCATGGCTAGCGCAATTGACTGGATGGATACCTCCATCTTTTCTTTTTTGTGTATCTATTTGTGTGTACGTGGGTCTGTGTCTCCGTGAGCGTGTGTGAGGGAGAGAGAAAAAGACTTCAATGTGATGATGGTTTGATGATGTTGGGCAAGGGACGAGTCGTGTTTATATAGCCATAGCCCATACAAAGCCAAGTGTGTTGCCATAGCTCATCCTCGTCGATTTCAAGGTTATACTCTTTGAAGTTGCCAAATTGCCTTTTTCCACGTTGCATCTCCCCCTATGGCCTCTGACTAGGAATGAGTCTGCATTGAATATGATTTTGGATCGTGTTTAAAGGTTGCTAATCAATATTGTCGAGGGCCATGTCTTTCCGATTTTATTTACATATTTAACTTTCAAAGAATTGATTAATAAATAATGAAAAAGTCTTTGCATCATAATTGTAAATTATTCTTATACGAAGATCATTTAACCTCAATAGAATATTTAAATATTAAATCATGTTTTTATTTAACAGCTTAAATTTTTTAATAAGTTTGTAGTTGTCCCACAAATCTCAAAAACCTCAACATGACCTCGGATCCTAGTTTGTCGCTACCCATGATAACATGTTGAAAGTTGTTGACGATGATGGCAATCTCAATTGAGGTCATTGTGACCTCCGCGTCGATAAAGAGAATGTGAATTTTACGTTATAAAATGTGTAAATCGCATGATAGGAGAAAAAGATAAAAACTCACTCTAAACAGACTCTTTGACTTAATTCAATTTGCAATGCTTATAAATTCTAAATTTCTCTTTATCCTAATTTTTTCTTCGATCTTTTTAACGAGTGTTCAACTTAACGAGCTTTCTCACGGGTGTTAACAAAGTATTTTCTCGAGATGGCCCACCAAATGGATATAAAACACGAAGTGCAGTGAGCCTAGCGGTGACGCATGGACACCCAAAACGTCATCGTTGACGTTTCGTGTGCTATCTGATTAAGATCGTGCGACATCATGAATCTACCGGCAGCGCACGTGATGGCATTTTGGCAAAATGATTGTCCAGCCCCACAAGCAAAAAGGGCAGATGAAGTTAAATTAAATTTATAGAAAGGGGTTTGACGACGACTTATCAAGATGAATATGTAAATGTAATGTGATATTTTCCGCATTGGTTCTTACAAGATAATCAAATAAAAAGGAAAGTATTAACTGTCGGACCTAGCTTTGAAACATTAGAAAGGAGCACAACATATTTAGTCAGTGCAACAGTCCAATACATACATCATGTCGCTTGCCCACCTAAAAAAAAAGGACCTTATTTGTTGTTAAAAGATAGAAAGATGAGCTTAATGAGAGATCTTGCATTGTCTCCTCTGGCTTTAGAGTTTCTTAGCACGGGACAGGTTATTCCCTAGAGTTGAATATCTAATTGACTTATTTATTTAAATAGCCCACATCACTTGACAACAGGATTTATATGCTTTTTATATACATGTGACCTCCCTCCATTCATTATCTTAAGTTTTTGGGTTGAACTCTCAAACAATGTTATTTTGTTATTTATTTATTTTCCTTCAGGTTACGTGACTTGGTTTGCATTGCATCTTATTTCTCTTGTGGCAATACCCGTTAATTGAAGTTCTCGTGATGTCAAGGAGTGATTATTGATTCATGGTTTTTATGTAACAAGGACTTGGTTCGGACAATCAACATTTGACTTTGTATCTCTGAGATCGAGGAATGGTTGAATTGAAGCAAAGCAATTTTTGTCTGAATTTTCAGTTCATTCACTCTGAATTGTGCAATTGTTTTCTTGTCTCCTCTCAACAGTTCTTCACTAAGGTGCCTTGGAAGATCGACATCTCCCTGTCGATTACCCTCTGCCATTCTTCCAGCGGCTAAGGACATATAATGCAGGGTAGCCCCATTATCATTTTGTGGTAAAGGGTTGTTGCCAAACATCATTATTGGACTCTTCTTGAATTCTGATTTTTGCCATCATAATCTCTTCGAATCAACAAAATGTGTCCCACTGGGCATGCCAAAAGGATGTTCCACTGAAAAGTCGACAAAATACATTTTGGAATATTAATTGATTGATAAATTGACAAAGATTGCAAAGAGTCCTTTGCTGATTTTGAATAGGAAATTACATGATAAGAAATTTAAAAGTACAGAGATTAGAGACAATCGTGGCCAACCATGTAAATTGCAAGAAAGTAAAGATAAAAATAAAACTTGTAGAAGAACAATGAGTTTTGTGATTGACTAATGGGTTTACAAAGAGTACACTTGCGGTATTTATAGCCCACAAGTGATAGTTATACATATAGGAATATTGACTCCACTACACTAATAGTTACTTTACGGTTACATGAACTCCGCTACTAGCGGTTACTTGACGATTACATCAGCTCCACTATTTTGACGGTTATCGACTACACTATACTGACGGTGACTTGATAGTTACATCTGTTAAATTATGTCTCAGCCGTGTGAACTTTCTTATTTGGATTAGGATAAATAGCTCTTTGCTTACTGAACAAAATAAAGGGGCTCATTTATTTTATGAATATTTATTTATTTATGGGGTAGAAAAGATATCTTTGTCTAATAGGAAAGAAAGGAGTGGACGTCACTTCTTTGTTGAATGGTGGTCGGTCAATAGGGGTTTGACCGTGAGAGGGACCCACCTTGATATTGACCTTTTCTCCGGTAGCCGCATATATAAGGGAAAAAGAAAACATGGTTGGTTTCTCTAAATTGAATGGCCGCACAGTGAAAACGTTGGAGCCGTCGTACAAAGAAGGAAAAAGAACATCCAGGAGTTCTTGTTTCAACCGTACGAATTTTTTTTGCTTGGGCTTCAACACCTAGCGATTTGTGCTATGAGTTTATATCCAAATTGAGTTATTTATTTATTAACACTTTAATTTTGAGTATAATTTAGATGTGAGAAATACTCAAGCGTATCAATAATTGTAACTTTGATTATTTGATTATAGTGGATTATTTACTGATGACTCTATTCGTGAGTATAAATACCGACATTCAGATCGAATCACGTAAATCTATGATGTCATTTATTGTTCTTCGTTTATTTTCTAGGTGATTTCGCATTAACTTAATTTGCAAGATCTTGTTATGTTTTCGCGTTATGCACATTAACTCTACTACACTTGTAGTTACATCGACTGCACTACCTTGACAGTTTCCTCCTTGACGGTTGCATCCAAGATTGACTCCATTGCTTAACAATTATGTCGCCTCCACTTACTTGTCATTTGCATTCGAGATTGTCGACTGAACACTTGGACATTTTTTTGGTGTCAATAGGGTCACAAGTCTTCTACGAGATCGTGGTTTAATTCATGTCATAAGCAAATCTCTAAATACTAATGCTATGTTGCCTAACTGCATACCCTGTGTGGAGGGACTTCATAACTATTAGCATTTTCATGAGCCTGCGATGATAGCTCGACGACTTCAAACCCTCGGGTGGTACGAAATAATAATGGCTCAACTCAAACATCTTGCAGTATGTCAACGGTGGTTGCTAACACGAGTCTTGCTAAAGTGATGGACACCGTCATTCCTGCTAGTGACGATACTCCTCTAGCCACTAATTTTGCAGCAAGAAAACCAACTACTTGAGAAGTGAGTTTCATTTTTCATTAAGCACAAAATGTTATTTTGACTATAAAGTAAGACCCGTAGATAAAGTACTTTTTTGAATCGTTAATCTATCGTAATTAATATATCAGAAGAAAAAATTACTAGGCTTGGCAAAAAGAAAATTAGTAAAATTGTTGTTCGGTTGAATAGCACATGTAAAAGTCAACTCTAAGTATTTCTCAACTTAATTTATTTCTCTATGAGAAATTTTTAGGAGTTGTTGAAGCATCTTATAATTGCGAAGGCAAAGTATCACGCTCCTCTCCCTATGGAAGAGCTACTCCGTTTCTCCCCAAGGTAACTGACTCAAAGAAAGTAGGCTCAAAACTAGTTTTTGCTGTCAGTGAAGTTACGAGTTTGATCTAGTTTCGATGAATGAAGATAATAAATTTGGTCATTATGCTACCGATGGTCATGCCCTTCATCCTGTAATTTCTCGTCAGAATAAAAATCTCAACTCGATCAAAGAATTGAAACCCAGAAATTTAACGAGGATTTGGTTCATCCCACACGTACGCATCATGGGCAAGCATAGACCATAATTTTAATACTAAAATAGTGCTAGGATTATGCAGTCAAGGACATGAGTCTCTCTTAAGTTTATTGTTCCTCGTCCACCCACTCAAATCATAAAAACCAAATGATTATGCTATTCTTTTTTCTTCGCAATGAAATATTTCAAAAGCCCTTTGTCGTCTCTAATTGATTGAGTGGATTGTCACGTTTAGGCACGAACTTGAGTGTACCATCACGTTCATCATTACATTCCCTTAAGACCCAATTTAAAGTGTTCTCTTCATTTAGATTTGTTAAGCATGTCTTTAATTCTTTATGGGCTTGGGCCAACGATAGGATTTGAGATCAGTATAAATATTATTTTTCTCAAATTATTAAGATTGAGAAAGTTGAGACAGAAGAGTTTGAGGGTTTCGTGCTATCTTTTGTAATCCCTGAATTTCTATAGTGGATTTTGCTTTTCCTTTCTTGTGTTTTTTCCCGTAAGGGATTTCCACGTAAATCTATGTGTTCTTTGTTCTTCTCAGTTTCAATTTCGTTTTAATTTCTGCATCTGTCATAATAATCTAGTATCAGAGCCAATGGTCGATGAAATTGGACATAATTTCCGGATAGTGGGCGTTGTAGTGTAACAATGTAGGGCCGATGGTGTTGGGTGTAATTTCTGGACAGTGGGCGTTGTGGTGTAACAATATAGGCCCGGTAGTGAACTTCATATCCTAATGCAGAATAATACTTGAATCAAGGGGGAGCAGACCTAACACTAAATTCACACTTGAAGGGGAGATTGTTAGGATACACATATGAGTTATGTTAAGGAAATCCCACATCGAAAAATTGGTGTGGTGTAGAGCAATTAATATAACTCATAACTCATTGGCTTAAGTTTTTGAATAAATGTGAGTTCAACTAGATATATTAATAGGCTCGGACTTGGGTTCTCTCTTGGTGATCTCCCCAAACGAAAGGTATTAGGCTTTTCTTGCGTGATCTTCCCAGTGGGCATTGTGGTGTAACAAGATTTCTTTTTAAAAAAATGGATTTTGAAATTTTCGAAAACATAAGCAAATTCCTATTATATCCCAAAATCAAATGCACAATTTTTATTTCTGGAAATTAATTTGAAGATTTTTTTTTTGAGTTAAGCTTTAGTTGAAAAATAAACTCACGGGAGTTAAAAACAGGATGGCCAACTTTGTGGGTTGCTTGGTTTTTTATTTCATGTTCGCTTTTTTCGCTGATACTATTTGTTCCTTCCCACCATTTTACTAATAAGTGTGACACTAGGAAATCTGTTCGATAACTCTAATAAATGCTGAAAATTAATATATTCAACACTTGAAAAAATTATGCGGGTTTGATAAGCATAACTAGTTCCGACTTAAAAGATTCAATTTCGTGGGAAGACTAGATTGAGTGCGCTTCAGATGTTAGAGCCTACGATGTCCTCCTCTACGAAATATATACATCGAAAGGAAGGCTACTCCTACTTAAAGCAAGGCGACGAGGAGTATGCAGCCGAACAAGCGCAGGTGCTTACAACGTTGATAGCTAAACTAACTGGGTGGGCAGCAAATGGAAAAGGGAGTGGTGGAGGCAACGAAAAGGAAGTGAAAGCGTTCGGGTGACAAATGGGATGGGAGCCGTTGGCCTGCAGGGAAGTCCTTTATAGAGAATATAGATTGTAGGAACACCCTGTTGGAAATATATTGGAGAAATGGAATCACAATGCAGTCGGACTTTGAGGCGTGTAATCACTCTCTTTTAGAATCAATTTGCCCCACAAGGTTGCTATAGGTTTTTGGCAAATTCCCTTCAGGATACAACAACGTCACGGTGAGAATACTGAATAGCAATTCCAGTAAATCTCCTAAAACTCTCTTCGAAACAATGAAAATATGGCTGTATCTCTCTTTCTCTTATTTGAATGAGGATGAAAATAAAGGAAGTTTGTTTCTACTCATTCTCTTTAGAATTGAACAGAATTGTTCTATTTATAACACAAATAGAACACACCTCTTGGTGTCTAAACCGCCAATACGGACACACCCATTCACGTCCGAAAAATTGCAATTCGGACATAACTCTTCGTGTGTGAAAATCGTCATTCAGACACAACTCTTTGAGCATGGCAATTGTTAATTTTGGACGTACCCTTTCATGTCATAATGCGAACAGTTTTGTCCCAACAGTCACGAGTTAAAAAGAGTCAAATAAATTTATATAATAATTTAATTTCGAAATTAAAAAATGCCTTATTTGTTTGTTTTATAACAAACACTAACAATCCCTCACTTTGTTTGTAAAACAAATATATATATATATTTAAAGATACAGCCAAATTTCCACGAGATCAATATACATCCATGAAGGTCTCTTTCGAGTTAAACATTCATTTAGTGCAAGTATCTCAAAGCTCTATCAAAATCACAAGTAGCTACTGGCTTTAAACAAGGTACTTTTAGTAATAGAACCGAATATACTGCACATATACTAACCTCTTGTTTCAACGAGAAGTTTATAATCTACTTAGCACTTTGCACGCTTGCGCGTCGAGGACCAAAATAAGCCTTAATCAACAATTATTTTTTTTAATTTTGAAATTAATTTTTGGCTCGTGACTATTCAGACAAAACTGTTCAATTTAAGACCTGAAAGGGTGTGTCTGAAATTGACAGTTTTCATACTTGAAAGGTTATGTCCGAATTGCAATTCTTCGAACATGAATGGGTGTGTCCGTAGTGACAGTTCACAAACCAAGATGTGCATTCTATATTTTATATGTAGGACAATTTCGGTTCATTTCAAAGAGAGAGAGAACAGAACGAACGACATAACAAAATAACTTCAATTTTCGTCTTCCATCTAAATAGCCAATCTTTCATTGTTTCGTAAGAGAGTTTTAGGAGATTTACTGAAATTACTATCCAGTATTCTCACCGTTACTTTGTTGTATCTTGAAGGGAATTTGCCAGAAACCTATAGCAACCTTGTGGGGCAAATTGATCCTAAAAGAGAGTGATTACACGCCTCAAAGTCCGACTGCATTGTGATTCCATTTCTCCAATATATTTCCAACACACCCAACTATGATAAGGCCTCCTTCAAGGACTAGGATTGCTTGCTTATCTATTTTATTCAACGCATATCCTTTAACTCCTTCTTATGCTGCTTGCAACTACGACGATTCTGATTGATTTAACTTTTTCTAGGAATAGGCAGTCCCAGAGAACCAAGCCCTCCTGAATCGCATAGCACCACCCGATGAAGAGGGGACGAGGAAATCTACAGGCCCGAACTTTTCCCTATCACTAGTTGTTACTCCACACCGAGGATTACCGGCGCAGGAAGATCGGGGTGTAGAAACAGCATTCCATTCTCACATGAGGCCTCAAAGTTTATTGGCTAAAAGAGAGTAGGACATTCCATGCAAATCTTGTTCCTTGATGTCACAAGGGCTTGAAGACGAATTGCCCTATTACTTATTTACTAAAGCTTTCCCGAGTTAGTCCAATGCTACATTCATTTGCGAATCAATTGATGCTAATTTCGCCATTAATGAACGAAGGCTAGAAAACAACTTGAAGTTAAGACAAGGTGGTACGGGCAATAATTCGAGTCTAAAATATTGTTTGGTATCGAAAATTTTTTCGCATCAAAGCACTATTTGCTGACCAAAAAAAAAACACTATTTGCTTTTAATAAAAGCTCTTCGACTCAAGTTTTTTTTTTTTTGCCTGGACGCACTATCGATAGGCAAAGCATTCCAAAACACACCCGAAAAAACTAGTGGCAACAGCTTGATTTGCTTTGGACCGAGCAGTTGAACAAAGGTCTCTTGCACAAATCAAGATGTTGTGGTCTTTTCTTTTCATTTGTGGAGAAATGTGGTTTAAATTACGTATCCTCCGGTGTACGTTTTCATCTGAAGAAGGGGGCCAATAAAATGCAATCTTCACTGGTCATTCGCCAGATCAGTATCTGAATAGAAATAAATGGGTTTATTATAGCATTAGGAAAAGGCATACCATATCCTATGCTGGATTTTTTCTAATAGGAAGATTCAGATACACCTGATCACATAGTTAAGAGACCATTTTATTACCTATACAG
>BCNH02000006.1:5458595-5481774 GCA_001662345.2 Metrosideros polymorpha var. glaberrima
ACGGTCGAATCGTGACCATTCCAAATGATGGATGGACAAAGTATTATGTTAGCTATTGTTCTATTTTCCCATAAAAAGAGGCCCAATACGAATAACTTGATAATTTCAACTAAGCATCATTCAATGTAAAGTCTAGGATTTTAAGCTATTGAAAAATGAGAACTTCAGTACGCATCACCTTGTAGCAAAATGAGAAGCACAACCATCATGGTTACGGCGGGGGAGTCCTTTTACCGTAACTCCCCAGCATGACACACAAGTTACTAATGAGCATGCTTGAACCCATGACCTTGTGTTTTAGAAACATCAACTCATGCCATTAAGCCATCACCATTGATAGTGGACGCTTATCAAGTTATATCATACATACGCTTTGTAGAATTGAGAAAAGGTGAATTGTCGTTTATTTTTACTTGGAATGTATGAATTTATTAGAGTTTGTTTGTTGCAAATTCTAAAAAGTTAAAACTAACTTTTATTTACTTTTCTATCAAAATTTAAAATGTAATATAAAAATTTTGTGGAAGGATTACAAGTGAATTTACACATCAACATAAACACAACTTTTAAAGTTTTCAAGCATTTTACCTAGTCTAATTCCCTTAAAAAAAAAAAAGCCCAACATGGGGTATAGTCCCAATTATGTTTCGAACTTTTTTTGTCTCAGAAAAAATCTCAAACATTAGGTTTAGTGCCAAATTTGCCCCAAACTTTTTTTTGTTTTAGAAAAAAAAAACCCCAAATTTTAGGTTTAGTCCCAAATCTACTTCGAATTTCGTTATGCCAAAAATAAAATTACCAACTTTCAAGCTATTACCAAATCTACTTCCATAGTCCAGTCCCAACTTGACGTGGCAGTTACAAGTCGATAACAAACCATCCTAGAATATGAAAATTAAAGATGATTAATGGTGATCTTTGAATAGAGGGCTAATGGGGGCAGATTTGGAGTTAGAGTAAAAATTGGTGATTTTTCTCTTAGACAAAAAAAGTTCGGGATAAATTTGGAACTTGACCTAAAGTTGGGAGGTTTTTTCAGACAAAGAAAAGTTCGGGTCAAATTTGGACTAGACCTAAAGTTTTGGATTTTTTTCCATACAAAAAAAAGGTTTATAGCAAAATTGGGACTAGACCTAAAGTTGAGCATTTTTTGGGGAATTAAGCCCAATTTACCTTATATAAAGTCAAAAGGCATATGTCGTATGATTTGGAAAAAAAGTAAAAAAAAAAATATCAGTCCGAACTATTTCCTTCATTCAATTTGAATGTTTACAAATTCTAAATTTCTCTTTACGTAATTTCCTTTGTTAGCACCAGCTCGTTAACTGTACATAACAAGCTTTCTTTTCGAGCGTGTGAACAAAATCTTTTTTTGATATGGGCGACCAAATGGATATCAAACACGAAATGCAGGGAATTGCCTCTGCGCTGACGCATTAAATTTGTCTTGTGGCGGGCAAGGGCGGCCGCATCGAGTCAATATCTAGAACACTGAGACAAATGCCACCGCAAAACGTCATCACGTACGTCTAAGACAACTTCAGAGAAAAGTAAAGATCATGGCAACATCGTGAATCGATTCTACAGTAGGACACCGGCCGTCCTACCACGGTCAGTGCCAACATGATCAATTTTTTTTTTCTTAATATTTTTTCCGAATTTATATATTTATTTATTTATTAATTTTCTATACTATTCCTTTTGATTTTTCTTTTCTTTTCTTCTCTTTATTTTTTTCTTTTTTTCATTATGGCTAGCGAGGGTTGCCGGAGCTCGCCGGCCATTGTACAAGGCCAATGGCTAGGCCGCCTTTGCCCTTGGCCCGCGAGGCCATGGTGAGGCTAGTGGCCTATGGCTGGCCAAGCTAGCCTTGCTCAGATCTGGACAACGCCGAGCGAGGGTCGAGACACTCGCTAGCTGGCTAGTGAGGGCTTCAAGGCCCTCTCGACAACTCTCGTCGGCCACAGTAAATAAAAAAGGAAAAGAAGGAAAAAGAAAAGAAAAAAAGAAAAGGATAAATAAATAAGTATTCTAAAAAATATTAAAAAATTACATACGTTAGTGTCGGCTGTGCCACGTAGGACAATAGATGTCAACGTTAGCAATTTCTGGTCAAATTTGATAGGATGGACTTGTCACGACCTGTAAATGAAAATGTTATATTTTTGTTCGGAGTCGCCACTAACCTATTTGGGGTCGGCTAGAAATCAATCGAGACGCAAGAGTGTCGCCTTGAATTTTATGCAATCAAAGATTTTCTAGGTTCGAGGATTTGATTACATTAGTTCTCCAACTAATGTCATTTATATTTTTTTTTGGGTTTATTTTTTAACAAAAAATTCGGATCTTTCCTCCACCCAAAATTCCCGCCCATTTTTATTCTTAAATTCTTTTCCTGTATTTATTTTTATTTTTATTCTTAATTTCTTTTCCTTTTTTATTTTTAATTTCCTTTTTTAAAATTTTCAATTTTCTTTTCCTGGTCTTCTTCTTCGTGGTCCTTCACCGAGAGCCCCCCTCTCCGACCTCCTTCCCTGCGACACACCTGAGAGAGCTCGCCGTGAGCTCACCGGGATTCATCCTCTCCGGCCATTGGCGTACGCCGCCACCATCGACGACCGCCACGCCTCCAACGCCGATGGCCGCCACGCCTCCGTCACCATACCGATGTTGCCGATCACGCCGGCCGCCAAATTACCATTTATATTGGTCATCGATTCCGGCAACAAAATCAATTTTCGGCACCAAATTTCCGCACGGATCAACATTACAGATCACACAATCAATGATAAGGAAAAATAAGAACTAACTCGGTGGGTCTCAAACCCAAGGCATCTTCGGCGAGGACATGAATTCCAGCGAAAACGTTTGTTCACGGACAGTGCCAGAGATCATAAATCATGAAGCGAAGCAAAGGAAAAACACGACGATTAGAATCGGTTCAACGATTAAAGGAATGGATGTGCATCAATCTTAGTTCTAAACATCGATCTTACTTCGCTGGTTTCAACATTCTACTTAGACAATTAATCGAACAATGGGTATGCGCTTAGAACATGAACATCCGATTTCAGACTTAGTGCAAGTTTCGATCCAAGCATGACATACATTGCACAGAACAGGTATTATGCAACACAGATAATACTTAGTTTCTCAAAGAAATGGATCGCTCAGAGTTTTGTCAACCGGCTCGGCAAAAACAGCGTATTCGGGAGGCTCACCTTGTTCGTTGGTCAGGTGAAGCTACTGGATTCCAGCGATCGTGACTAGGGTAACTGGACGGCATCGGATTACCGAAAAATGGCGATTGTCGCCTCACCAGACCGCCTCTCTCTTCTCTACAGGTTCGGCTCGTCCTCTCCTTTTTAGGATCCCCTCTCTCCTGCTCACTCTAGTTCGCCGGAGATGTGACATCGAAGTTGACTACGACGATGGCGAATGACGGTCGCCAACGACGAAGGCGAATGACGGTCGCCAATGACGAAGGAGTGGTGACGGAATCTCCAGAACAGATCCCCCTCCTCTCCTAGCTCTCTCCCACTACGATCTTTTTTACTACTCCCCTTCAACTGAATTTTTTTTTTTATCAAACCCCCTTCCCCCCTCTGGCATGCAAGAATCCAAATCTGTTATCCATTCCCCCTCTAACCGATTTCCCTAGATAGATTCCCTTCAAGAACCTTTTCTCCAGTTGGCTTTTTCTTTTGTGCTTTTTCATTTTTCATTTTTTCCTCTTACGCGCGCACTGCAAGCTTGGAGAAGACGATGAATAGTGTTGGGTCCGCCGGGTCGGGTCGGCTTGACCCGAAAGACACGATTTGATCACAAACTCAAAATCGAGCTTGATTTAACCATTTTTCACGAAATTGACGGCACTTCATGTTTCTAGGACATGCATAGGACCTAATTATGTGAAATTTGGACTGATTGCCCTGTTTAAACATAAAATCCACAAACTATCAAATCGGGTCAAGGTGATTTTTGTCAAATTCGGAGCCTCGCCAACCTGTTTTTGCAAAATTGACGTCACCAATGTGTTCCTCATGGCTGATTATGCTTAGGGTAGGGTCTAATTTCAATTGATTTTACTTCTTTGATCAAAAATCCCTAAATTGGGTTTAAAATATCCTAAAATGTACTCGAATTTGGGGAAAATGCAAGTCTCATGCTAAAATGTGAAATTGGCTTGTCTAATATGCAATCCGTAGTCCCTAGATCAACTGTCATGAAGGACTCAAGGTGCAAAAATGACTAGAAATACTTCAATTGAATTTTTGGTCCGATTAGGGTATAGATTCACCCCCAAAATTGGGGAAAAGTATACTCCCAATGGAATTTTATAAAATTGACAGTGCAACATTGCAATTAAGAGAAAAAAAGACATGAATGACTATTTTTTCATATTTTCCTGACTTTGTTTGGTATTTTTCTCAAACTTTGACTCAATTAATGTGAAAGAAAATTCAAAAAATTAAAGAAAATATATTTTTGTGCCAAAACAAGTTTCCTAAGTTGTGACCAAGGTTCCTAACTTTGATTTTCATGAAAAATTAAAAAAAAAATCCAAAAATAAAGTATCAACAACTGCAAATCTTTAAGAGTGAGCTTAGTAGAGGTTGCTTCTCAAAGACAAGATGGTATTTGAGTTCTGGTCGACTCAACTAGGGACGAAAATGAAAAATCTTCACGACATATGACTCGGGAAGAGGATGATAAAATTTTGATGCACAAAGAGAGAATGAGAGAGAAAGATACTTACCTGATCCTTACCTTATGGAGACTTGCAGATGGACTGTATCTTTATCTGAGGCTACAGGCTACTATCACTTGCGGAGAGTGAATGCTCCGAGGCTACTCACCTGTGTACACATGCGGATAGACTATTAAGATTCACTGTATCAAAAAACTACAAGATGCATCATACGACCACATGCTTGTGCTTTGAGACACCAATGAGTTTCCATGACATCAAATGGAAACTTGGGAAAATCCACTGGGGGATAGATGAAAGTCCATATTCAAGGCTATGGGCTGCGATCACTTACGGAGGGTGGATGCTTCGAGGCTGCTTACCCGCGGACACTTGCAAATGGATTGTATCTTTATCTGAGACTACAGGCTACTATCACTTGCAGAGGGTGAATGCTCCAAGGCTGCTCACCTGCGTACAGTTGTAGATAGACTATTAAGATTCACCGTATCAAAAAGCCACAAGACGCATCATACGACTACGTGCTTGTGCTTTGAGACACTAAGAGGTTTCCATGACATCAAATGGAAACTTGGGAAAATCCATTAGGGATAAATGAAAGTCCTCATCTGAGGCTACGGGCTATGATCACTTACGGATGGTGGATGCTCCAAGGTTGCTTACTCGCGGACACTTGCAGATGGACCGTATCGAGGGAGTCTTCGTCTGAGGCTACAGGCTGCTATCACTTACAGAGGATGAATGCTTCGAGGCTGCTCACCTGCGTACACTTGCGGATAGACTATTAAAATTCACCACATTAAAAGCCACAAGACGCGTCACACTACCACATGCTTGTGTTGCGCTTTGAAATATCCATTCATGAATAACATTTTGAGAAAATGGTTTCCATGATATCAGAAGGAAACTAAGAAAAATCCACTAGGGGATAGACTTTGAAAAGGATTCCGAGATTACATGAAATAAATCAAACGAAAATTTGTAAGAACGCCACATTCGGGTCAGAGACTTTTCTTTTGAAAAAGGGTTCCGAGATTACACGAAGTAAATCAAGCGAAAATTTGTAAGGACACCACATTCGGGTCAGAGACTTTTCTTTTGAAAAAAGGTTCCAAGATTACACGAAGTAAATCAAACGGAAGATGTCATAACAAGTGCTTTGGTAGCAAAAGCCTGCCAAGCGAGATTAATGTTATTTGAATGTCATGAGACAACATCAAGAGGGTATTCTGAGAAAATATTAATTGCATGTACAAAACAAGTTAGTTTTGATTGCTCGGAAATCATTTGAAATCATTTAATATCACAAAATTGTCATCAAGTTTGGAAAATGTTCCCCTATTCTCAATTTTCCTTGGGAGATCTATCTTCGTCAAGATACTCTTGACTCATGGAAAAGGTTTACCAAGCATGTCAATTCTAAAGTTCCTTAGTCAGAAAGGGCTTCTCACATGCTCTCGAAAAAAGGCTATTTTGTTCCCATCCATTAGTGTGGGAATTAAATCTGAACGCTCGATGTACCTCACCGATGTCGAAGACTTTGAGAATCATTCGCAATAAGCACATATTGGCCAATCAAAGATGTCTTCTAATAGGAACATAATGTGGGTTTGGTTACGTTTTAGCAATGGATAAACATCAGTGGTTATGAAACAAAATATTCATCAATGTCATCTTTGCCGGGTCTACAAGTCAAGAAACCTCAAAGATGAGATAAGATTACCTTGTTTTCACTTCTTCAAACGTCAACTTTTCAATGTGAAACTCACTTGTCGACTTGAAACAATCCCAATATGAAGAGACTTGTATAAGGGATGTAATGCGAGGCTCAGAATTGGGTTAAGAAATGAAAGGCTTGATAGACTCAAAAAGTGTATCAAGGGTTTGTGGAGTTGGTGATTATTATGAGCATCTTTACCAATTTCTCTTTAAAATTCAACTTAATAGCATTTGGCTTGTTTTGAGAGTCCATCTTGTTGTCTTTTCTTTGTGATAAGGAAGCTTTGCTCATTTTTCTAATTGCCTTTGAGACTTTGATTCGAACATTTGCTATTTGGCATTCTTCTTGATTGCACTTTTGGATTTCTTTTCTTTGGTTACACTTGAGTTTGTTTTTTATTGCACTTTTGGCTTTCTTTCTTTGGTTGCACTTGGACTTGCCATATTTTCGCACCCTTTTTGGCTTTTTCCTCTTTCTTCTTGGAACTTTGGGCTTGCTATATTTTTGCACCCTTTTTGGCTTTTTCTTCTCTCCTTTTTTTTTTTTTTTGTTATGCTCTCCAACTTTGAGAATTTTTTTTCATTCCATGCTTTTGGCTTTGCCATTCAAAGACTATGCAATATATTTCCATAAGTTTTCTACTTGTGAGCACTATGGACTCTCAAGGCTTCTTGTCTTTGGTCGTTGCCTTTGGCAAATCATTTGCCTTGCCCCAGTGTAGGGAGACAATCATCAACTAGGCTTCAAGAAATGAATTAATAGGCTCAAATTGGCTTAGCGAGGAATATAAGTGTTTAGGTTAAAGAATTGAATGCTCTTCCTCATCTTGGGATGTTTCGAACTTCCATTCGAGTTCCCCTGAAAGTTATCACAAGAAGATTGATACAAGTTAAAACAAAGAAACATTTCTCATCTTTTCATCAAGTGATGTCAACTGAAGCCTCCATATTTACTCCCGTGTGAGGTGATTCTTGATAGGGCTATTTTGCAAAAATTCTTCTCATTTAAAGGCTCAAATGGGCTTAACTATGATTACATGCAGTGTGTAAGATAGAGCAAAGAAATGCCTCTTTTCATTTTGATCCATGTACTACTTGGGAATGACCCTCTTATCCTTGATGACATGGGTTCGTTTTTTTTTTTTTCCGCTCAACTCTCAAAGTGTTTGTGGTACGTGTTTGGAAGTAGTTTGCCATTCTTCATCCTAAGTATTCTTGATTGGCAAGCTTAACATACCACTTTCTTATTTTGTCAAGATCATCTGAGTAAATTAATCTCTATGGGGAACTCTGGTTCAAAAGGAACGATTTACCAAATCAAGATACAAAATTTGGATACAAATGATATCCATAATTCTTGAGAAAATTTTGTTTCCTGTCTTGATACTTTCATTTTCATGTTCATTTTTGAAAAAAAAACTCTAAAGACCTTTTTTTTTTGTTTGATTTCAATTTGACTTTTAGGGAAAGATGGTACTTACCTGACCCGTGGTGACTTTGGCAACCCTGTAAAGAATGAAAAATGTCATGTCAATTCGGGGACCTTTTGAGGAATGAGGAATTAGAAACGATACAACGTTACGATTCATTTGTATTTGTCCTTCGGGTGTCAACATTTCCTATCGATGATAAGAGATGAACCCATTAGGAAAAGATTTAAAAAAAAAAAAAAAGGAGGGCACTTACCTATCTAGCATGGCTGTGAATCCCTGTAAAAATCAAATACAACTTATTAAAATACGTTGCTATAATGTTACAAGACAAATAGGAACGATACCACCACTCCCTTGTACTTTTTCTTGAAAGCTTTTACCAATGTCTTGTCAATAGGCATTAAAAAATTCCATGTCACTGTATGATTGCCAAATGCTTTATTAGAACGACTACATTTCACTTGTCTTGTAGACTTCTATCAGAGAGGTCTTTCCTTCGTATTGGATGAGGGTCGTTGGATCCCTTCGTCTTCTAGGTCTTCCTTGGTGTGAGAGGGATTGATTTGCCCCTTGCATTCGAATGCTTCTCTTTGAGTTAAATGATGCAATTTCATTATGCTTGGCTCACATATCTTCAAGTCATCTCTATTATTCCTTCTTTTACGATGACCAGAAGATTGAATTTCGTTGTGATTATATGGGGATGTCCTAACGCTTGGTCTTTTGTTATGATCACTTGACAAACTTCTTAGTTTGTTCATATTTATTCCTACACATGGAAAAAATGGTATTACTTCTACCCTGACTTGAACTAATCCGAGGAATGATATACACCCTTTTTGTACGAAATTGGGTATCTTGTTATGATTTGATGGCGAGAGGTGTTGCCCCCACGATCCATGCCGTATCGTGTAATCATACTTCGTCATGTCTTGTTTCGGTATATCTTGAAATTTTGTACTCTTTTCAGGATTCTTTCTTGCCTTTTTGTGATTATCACATTTTATTGTCTCTTCTTATGAACATGTCCATAGTTAGCTTTGCAAGTGTTCCTATTTGTGTTCTCGGATTAGCTTGCTTGACATCTGCAAGAGGAAAAACCAAGCATCATTTTCGGAAGAGATTGTGCTTTAAGAAAAGATACTTCTCTTTTGAATTGCGGGATTGTTTGATTCTTTTGTCTCTCGGGTTTCTTTTACCCTTGCAATGTGAAGACACATGATATATGCATTAATGCATGAAATTCATGATATGTAACTATCTTATAGTGACTCAATTCTCTTAGGACATCAACTTTCAAAATTCTCTTGCACATTGAATAATATCAATACATGATGTTTTGTGAAAAATCTTTTGAAATTACAACGCTAAAAAAGAAAAAGGGAACTAATCCTCATGTCATCGGATGTTCTTGTTCCCAACAAATTCTTTTTGAAATCAGGAAGTGCATAGGAATCCAAGTCTCAAACTTCATGAATGAAGGGAAGTATCATCATCGACTTAGTTAGCATTCCTATATGTCCTTAATGAAACGTGCGATGCTTTTATTGAAATGCAAATAGGCCGCATTACAAATGAGTATTACTTGGACTAACAGCTAGAGATCCAAGGTTATATTTTCTTTTTACTAAATGAAAATGACTGAATTGAAAATGCAACAATTGAATCGAAACTACAAGTGAGATGCAACAAAGAGAAAGAAGATAACTATTATCCTACGCAAGTAGGGTTGTATCCTTTAAGTCAGTAGTGATGACATGGACACCATCATGGTCTTCCTAAAAAAGATAGGATAAACTTGAGTTCTTTCTGGCGCGGATATCTTCATCTTGAGGCCACCGTATGATCTTTGGGAGGATCATCCATACCTTTCCAACCATCGGGAATAATTTTTTCATTGTCAGCAAACGCCCAAGGTGCGGGATTGTAACTTTGATTCTTTGATTAAAGTGAATTATTTGCTAATGATTCTACCCGTGGATGTAGGTATCGACACTCAGACCGAACCATGTAAATCTCTGATGTCCTTTATTGTTATTCGTTTATTTTCTAGGTGTTGGTGTTTGTTTATAAAACAAACAAATAAGGAAATTTTTTAATTTCGAAATTAATTATTATATAAATTTATTTGACTCTTTTGAATCGTGACCGTTTGGACAAAACTGTCCGCTTTAGGACATGAAAGGGTATGTCCAAAATTGACAGTTGTCATGCTCGAAGAGTTGTGTATGAATAGCGGTTTTCACACATGAAGGGTTATGTCTGAATTGCAATTTTTCGGACATGAATGGGTGTGTGCGCATTGACGGTTTAGACACCAAGAGGTGTGTTCTATTTGTGTTATAAATAGGACAATTCTATTCAATTCTTTTAAGTACGAAACAAAAACAAACTCCCTTCATTTTTCGTTTTCCTTCAAACAAGAGAAAGAGAGATACAGCCATCTTTTCAATTGTTTCACAAAGAGTTTTAGGAGATTTACTGAAATTGCTATCCAGTATTCTTACCGTGACTTTATTGTATTCTAAAGAGAATTTGCTAGAAACCTATAGCAACTTTGTGGGGCAAATTGATCATAAAAGAGAGTGATTACACGCCTCAAAGTCCGACTGCATTGTGATTCCATTTTTCCAATATTTTTCCAACACTAGGTGATTTCACACTAACTTAATTTGCAAGATTCTATTATGTTTCCACGTTAATCTTACAACAACATTGACTCTCTTGCACTAACGATTACATCTACTCCACTACACTTGTGGTTATATCGACTTCACTACCTTGACAGTTACCTCCTTGACGGTTGCATTCAAGATTGACTCCACTGCTTAACAATTATGTTGCCTCCACTTACTTGTCATTTGCATCCGAGATTGTCAACTGAACACTTGGATATTTTTCTAGTGTCAATAGGGTCACACGTCTTCTACGAGATCATGGTTTGATTCATGTCATAAGCAAATCTCTAAATGCTAATGCTATGTTGCCTAACTGTATACTTGTGTAGAGGGACTTCATAACTATTAGCATTTTCATGAGCCTGCGATGATAGTTCAACGACTTCAAGCCCTCGGGTGGTACGAAATAATAATGGCTCAACTCAAACATCTTGCAGTATGTCAACGGCGGTTGCTAACACGAGTCTTGCTAAAGTGATGGATACCGTCATTCTTGCCAGTGACGATACTCCTCTAGTTTGCAGCAAGAAAACCAACTACTTGAGGAGTGAGTTTCATTTTTCATTAAGCACAAAATGTTATTTTGACTATAAAGTAAGACCCGTAGATAAAGTACTTTTTTGAATCGTTAATCTATCGTAATTAATATATCAGAAGAAAAAATTACTAGGCTTGGCAAAAAGAAAATTAGTAAAATTGTTGTTCGGTTGAATAGAACTTGTAAAAGTCAACTCTAAGTATTTCTCAACTTAATTTATTTCTCTTTGAGAAATTTTTAGGAGTTGTTGAAGCATCTTATAATTGCGAAGGCAAAGTATTACGCTCCTCTCCCTATGGAAGAGCTACTCCGTTTCTCCCCAAGGTAACTGACTCAAAGAAAGTAGGCTCAAAACTAGTTTTTGCTGTCAATGAAGTTATGAGTTTGATCTAGTTTCGATGAATGAAGATAATAAATTTGATCATTATGCTACCGATAGTCATGCCCTTGATCCTGTAATTTCTCGACAGAATAAAAATCTCAACTCGATCAAAGAATTGAAACCCAGAAATTTAACGAGGATTTGGTTCATCCCACACATACGCATCATGGGCAAGCATAGACCATAATTTTAATACTAAAATAGTGCTAGGATTACGCAGTCAAGGACATTAGATTCTCTTAAGTTTATTGTTCCTCGTCCACCCACTCAAATCATAAAAACCAAATGATTATGCTATTCTTTTTTCTTCGCAATGAAATATTTCAAAAGCCCTTTGTCGTCTCTAATTGATTGAGTGGATTGTCCCGTTTAGGCACGAACTCGAGTGTACCATCACGTTCATCATTACATTCCCTTAAGACTCACTTTAAAGTGTTCTCTTCATTTAGATTTCTTGCAAAAAAAAAAAAATGGATTTTGAAATTTACGAAAACATCAGCAAATTCCTATTATATCCCAAAATCAAATGCACAAAATTTATTTCTGGAAATTAATTTGAAAATTTAGTTGAAGATTTTTTTTTTTGTTTTTTGGGTTAAGCTTTAGTTGAAAAATAAACTCACAGGAGTAAAAAACACGATGGCCAAGTTTGTGGGGTGCTTGGTTTTAATTACACGTTCGCCTTTTTCGCTGACACTATTTGTTCCTTCCCACCATTTTACTAATAAGTGTGACACTAGGAAATCTGTTCGATAACTCTAATAAATGCTGAAACTTAATATATTCAACACTTGAAAAAATTATGCGGGTTTGATAAGCATAACTAGTTCCGACTTAAACGATTCAGTTTCGTGGGAAGACTAGATTGAGTGCGCTTCAGATGTTAGAGCCTACGATGTCCTCCTCTACGAAATATATACATCGAATGGAAGGCAACTCCTACTTAAAGCAAGGCGACGAGGAGTATGCAGCCGAACAAGCGCCGGGGCTTACAAGGGTGATAGCTAAACTAACTGGGTGGACCGCAGATGGAAAAGGGAGTGGTGGAGGCAACGAAACGGAAGTAAAAGCATTCGGGTGACTAATGGGATGGGAGCCGTTGGTGTCACACCTCAATTCAACTAGAACAAGAGCAATGATATGGCCGTCCTTTCACCCAAAGGATGCAGCCTCAACTGTAATCAGAACTCAACCTGATATCAAAAAGGCATATGTACATATCTATCAAAATGCCAAACCAAACACTCTACAACTGTATACCGTTAAAACCAAAACCCCATTCTATTAAAAAGCTTTTGCTAATGCGACGCTCACATCCTATTTGCGGCTCGCTGAAGAATTTGAAAAGTTAGTGAGATGAAAGGAATGAGCTACCATGACTCAGTGAGAAATACATTTTTTCTAAATGAATCGAACAATCACTATGCAATCCATATAGCACAATAACTTCAAAACTCATCAATCTCAATTCCAGTATACAACATAGATAACATATCAAAGGTATTTGATATCTTTTAACAAAGCTTTGTAAATATGAATTCATTCAGCAACACCAGTGATCAATGGTCTAATCCATTAAGTAATCTCAATCAAAACATTCGTTGATGGTCCATTCCACCGACTAATCTAATGCTCATTGACAATAATGGACAATTTTAACCCCGTGACAAAGGCAACCAAGTTTATCCTTCTTGATTAGGTCTACCACCTATATCAGCTGGCGGTTCGACCTAGAAGGACGTCCTGACAATATGCATACTTCCTCCCTCAATGGGTTTTCATCATAACAATTTGAGCATAAACAACCAATCTCTTTCATCAACAATTTACAATTAACATCAAAATCCAATTCATAAACCAGTTTCGCAAACCGAATCACATAGCTTTCACGATTCCATTTATCATATAAAAAGGCATTCAAAACACATTTCGCAGCAAAAAAGTATAACTTTTCACAATTCTCTTCACAACACATTTTTATTGAAGCATTCGAAAAAAAAACTCGTTTCAAACTATTTCATAAAACTTCCCAATGCCTTGTCAATCCACAAAAAGGTAGTAAAAGTTCAATTCAAACTTATGCATAAGTTATGCTCTCAATAACTCATACTTTATTAAAACATTATCATTTTTAAGACATGAGCTTGTAAATTCATAGAAGAAATAGTATCACTTACCTGAGAAAGTCAAAAACCAACTTACGGTGGTTACTCGAGTCGATGCACATATTTTGCTATCAAATATATGAAAAATGTTATTAAAAACTAAGTAACACGTTACTCTAATGCACGACTCAACTGAATTTTGCCTATTTGTCGCTAAAAGCGATTTCTACGCACCAACGAAACGATCGTTTATAGCAGACACGCATGCTGTCCTCTACGAACAGCTTGCGTGACAAACTTAAACGTACCATAACTCTCTCCATTGAGCTTTAATTTAAACGAGCTTATAATCCAAAGAAAGCTCTTTTTAATGTACTACAAAACCCCCCCAACACGGCTCCTCTAGAATCTATCTAGAAATCGATAAAAATAGACGTAACAAGTTCTGATCGTGTACTGTTCATTGCACGAGTCAAACTTCAAAATTCTATTTTGGGCAAATCATAAGTCGAAACTGAGTTCCATCAACTCGCATGGCTTCACAACATCCTAAACCTCCATTCTAGTATAAAAACACAATCAAACGGCTTCAAAAACAAATGCAGCAGCTCTGTTTTTACGGAAATTCGAATTTGAGCCCTAATTTTGAAATTTTCTTCGATTAGACGAACAAGAAGTGCGAGCAATTACCAAGCACTGCGATATGTAGTGGAGTTGGCTTGGCGAGGTCCCCACGGCGCGAACGCACTCTCTTTCCCCCCTCTCCTTCTCTTTTTCTTCTTTTCTCTCCCCTTTCTTTTTCTGTGTTCACGGACGAAGGCACTTTCCCTTTCTTATCTCTACCATCTTTTTTTCGGTCTTTGTGGGCCCCACTTATTTGACAAAGTTAAATATTACGGTTGGCCTGCAGGGAAGTCCTTTGTAGAGAATATAGATAGTAGGAGCACCCAACTATGATAAGACCTCCTTCAAGGACTAGGATTGCTTGCTTATCTGTTTTATTCAACGCATATCCTTTAACTCCTTCTTATGCTGCTTGCAACTACGACGATTCTGATTGATTCAACTTTTTCTAGGAATAGCCAGTCCCAGAGAACCAAGCCCTCCTGAATCGCATAGCACCACCCGATGAAGAGGGGACGAGGAAATCTACAGGCCCGAACTTTTCCCTATCACTAGTTGTTACTCCACACCGAGGATTACCGGCGCAGGAAGATCGGGGTGTAGAAACAGCATTCCATTCTCACATGAGGCCTCAAAGTTTTTTGGGAAAAAGAGAGTAGGACATTCCATGCAAATCTTGTTCCTTGATGTCACAAGGGCTTGAAGACGAATTGCCCTATTACTTCTTTACTAAAGCTTTCCCGAGTTAGTCCAATGCTACATTCATTTGTGAATCCATTGATGCTAATTTCGCCATTAATGAACGAAGGCTAGAAAACAACTTGAAGCTAAGACAAGGTGGTACGGGTGGTGGTTCAAGTCTAAAATATTATTTGGTATTGAATATTTTTTCGCATCAAAGCACTATTTGCCGACAAAAAAGAAAGCACTATTTGCTTTTATAAAAGCTCTTCGACTCAAGTTTTTTTTTTTTGTTTGCCTGGACGCACTATTTATAGGCAAAGCATTCCAAAACTCACCCGAAAAAACTAGTGGCAACGGCTTGATTTGCTTTGGACCAAGCAGTTGAACAAAGGAAGATTCAGCTACCTTATCTTCCTAATAGGGAGATTTAGATACACCCGATCACATAGTTAAGAGACCATTTGATTACCTATACAGAAACTCTATTTCTGTTATAAAAGTTAAAAAACAACAACGCATAAACTCTGAAAATGGTGTCTGATTTCATCATTCCAATGCACGATTTTGGGTATAGTGCATGTCACCTTGATCTGTAACTTTTAGTTTGCCTTGTGCAAGATGACCTGAATACCATACTGTGGCTGGAGGGTGATGACTTCACAAGGAGCATGCACATAAGATGGAGAGAGCTCGAATTTAAATTGCTTAAGCATCATGGCGAGCGCCATCTTCGCCTCTATCATTGTGAAGTTCTGGCCGATGCATATACGAGGGCCCCATCCGAATGGGAAAAAGGAGACTTGGTTCTTGGTGGCCTTGGACACTCCCTCGGCAAACCTCTCTGGCTTGAACTCCTCAGCGTCCTCGCCCCACAGTTCCTTATCATGGTGAATGAGGAGAGTCGACATTGAGAGATGGACTCCAAGGGGTATGGTCAGCTTCCCAAGTTTGGTTTCCTTGTGAACCTTGCGTACCAGCGAGTTCAGCGGTGGATATAGCCTCAGAACCTCATTCAAGATCATTGTAACCTGATCGCGATAAATTCATAAAATTTTTCATATGGTAGAGATGTGTATGTAGGACCATTGATGTATGATTATGATGCCCAAGAAACACTACAACGAAATCGGTGTCCACGAAGAGAACGAAAAAGATTGTAATTTTCATCCAGTAAAAAGGTTTGAGGTTCTTGTCAGAAAAATCAGGTTCTTGTCTTGAGGAGAAATCCAAGTTCAATCCAAGGGTGCCAAGAAATGCTCCTATCAATCTATTGTCGTGTCCATCTTTATAGGATAACATTATTTTTAACCAAACTTTTCGTCTACGAAGGATCTTAAACGCGCATCTAGTAAAAAATAAAATGATTATCACGTGTCATGCGAGAAAAAATGCTCATGAAGAATTCTTCATATTGGACCTATTATGAGTCCCACTCTCAACAAAAGAGGAAAAGAGCATTGAACTTACAATCTTGAGGTGGCTTAACCCGTCAAGGTCAGGTTTTCCGCTTCCAAAGATTTGGAGGACTTCCTCCCTAGCTCGGGCTTGCCAATCCGAGTGCACGCTCAACAAGACCATGGTCCAAACAAGCAAGACCGAAGTGGTCTCTTGTCCGGCGAAGTAGAAAAGCTTGCACTCCTCGATCACGTCACGACGGCTCATCCTGACATTCTCTTTCACGTTTGACTCCAGTAATATCCCCAGCATATCATCGCCAGCACCTTCCCCTTCCCTCATTGCTTTCTCTCTTCTGCGGATGATGTCCATGAGCAGAGCCTGCACTTCCTTATCAATGTTTATCATCCTCCTGTTCATATTAGTTGGCACAAACCTGCGATATATGGAATCAAATAGTTGGATTTTTAGAATGTCGTGATTGTAAGCCAGAAGCTCATTTAGATACAATTAGCTTATTGATGATGAAAGATTTTACCTCCAGCCAGGGATGTAGACCGATTGAAGGGCTTTCATTGCAAGCCGGGCTTGTTCCTCCTGAAGTTCAAAGATCCTTTTGCCTTCTTCAAAGCTACTGCCAAATGCTGTTCGAGAGATCACCTCACGGGTCAAATTTTGAAGGTCAACCCACGCGTCAACCTCACATGATCTCTCTACTGATACCAATTTTTCCCATCTACCAACCATTTCAGTGCAACTTGAATAAAAAGCGGGCAACATAAGCTGCAAGAACAACAGACCAATGCAAAGAAGGAATTAGAAGAAAAATCCTGAGACATCAATGTGTGTGGTTCAATTCATTTGAGCATAGTATAGTTTAAGGCACCTTCAACTTTTCCATGTGGAATGCTGGATTGAGAATCTTCCTGTGCCGTGCCCATTTCTCACCCTCGTGGTTCGCGAGTCCATCGGCGAGCAACTTCGCCAGGGGATTGGCGTCTGGCTTGGGATAATCGTTTATCTTGGAGAAGATCTCCTTTACTTGTTCGGGGTTCGTTATGTTCACTCTCGGTGTTGGGCCTATCCACATGAACGACGCTTTGCCTGCAATGCACCCAGCAAAATTAGAGACACATTGCCAAATGAATTACATTCTCAGCTGTTTTTTTTAGGAATGCATGTAATTGAGATTGAACTCATATCGCGAGGGGGAAAGATGGTTATAATAATCACCAACAAGTCTTTTTTGCACCAAAAATCTTTTTGTGACGAGTCAAATAAATGTCCACAAAATTATATTAATCTTATTCATTAATGGCCCTGTTTTGCTTATATATTCAAAGAAAAAAATCACGTGCATTTGACTTGGAAAAATCAAAATCAGATTTTTCACACGATTGTGAAGGATCCTAAATCTTTACATATCGAAAGTATCATGGTTTTTTCCTACTCCGGGGCCCCATCGGCTCATACCTTCTTACACAAACACACCTTCAATGATAATTGTTGCTTTTTCGATGGGCAGTGACCACCATCATTCCAATGATGTTTCAGTGATTGATGGATTCATGCCCATGTCATTGAATTGCCAGGGGGTGCAAAAGGGACAAAGACCAAAGACTTCGAGTCACAAAGCACAAGACATGAACGGTGGGACATCAGAAACTCTGGCCAGGCCATTAATATATGTGTGTATGTGTGTGTGGCAACGCAATTACTGTGCATGGGACGGGCTCGACTTGGGACGAGTCTCTGCCCTTTGACAATGACTTTAACTGCCTCAAAAGTCAAAACACGTTACTTCCACGATTCTTCAATCGGAATGACTCACGTCCGTCACATGGCCGAGTAAAAATTTGGATGTTAAACGACATGGTCATAATGAGTTTTATTTAATGTCCTCTTTGTATGGTAAGATGACCCTATTGTGTGCATATCAAAATAAGCAATTGATTAAAAAAGACTTGAGATTTATTACCATCTTTGGTCGCCAAAATTCAAAATGGGAAGAATGAATTTCCAACAGAAAGGACGGCCATAAAATAAAAATAAAAACAGCATCGACCGAAGGTCCAAAACAAGTGATTGTTAATGAATAAGAAAATAAAAGAGCCACACACAGATATACTATGAAAATGTGCATACCATAGGTTTGAAAGGATTGATGCAAGTAAGGCATGAGTCGAGGTTTGATGTCGTCAGAGACGGCGAGGGCCTTGGACTTGGCTTCCTTGAGCAACCGCGAGTTCTCCTTAAGGTCTCCGAACAGGAAGGTGTAGGGTTTGCCGGAGAGGCCTTGCTGTCTCAAGAGCCTCTCGAGCCTCTTTGGCCTCAGCCACACCCAGTTCAGCACCCTCCATGCCCATGTGGTCAGGACCGCCAGAACCGTCGCTAGTGCAATTGACTGTATTGATACCTCCATCTTTTCTTCTTCTGTGTGTGTATCTATTTGTCCGTATGTGGGTCTCTGTGTGTGTGAGAGAGAGAGAGAGAGAGAGTTCAATGTGTTGATGGTTTGATAATGTTGGGCAAGGTGTCGTGTTTATATAGGCGTAGCCCATCCATGGCCATGTGCGTTGGCCAAGAAACTTCTTGACCGTGACACAATTTGGTAAAAAAAACAAAAAGGATAGAAAAAGAGAAGGATACCCAAAATAAAGAGAAGAAAAAACTATTTACTGCTCAAAATGCGAGGATGAGTATAACATACGTATTGAATCAAATACAAATTATTTAAAGTTGTGCGTCTTATGTAGATCCCATAGGATCTTGCACTAAAATATTCAGTTTAGGACGTGCACAACGAATAATTTCTCAAAGGCGATGGAATCTCTCTTTTCCTGGCAAGACATGTTATTGGCGAAAGGAAAAACCTGGGATTCCCATTCCTTCTGTGCTACTCATCCTCGTCGATTTCCAGGTAATGCTCTTTGACATTGCCAAATTACCTTTTTTAATGTTGCATCTCCCTATATGCCTATGACTAGGAATATGTCTGCATTGAATATGATTTGGATCGTGTTTAATATGTTGCTAATCGATGTTGTCGAGTGCCCACATGTCTTTCCGAATTTATTCACGTATTTAACTTTTAAAGAATTGATTAATAAATGGTGAAAAAGTCCGTGCATCATAAATTGTGTTATTTTCATATGAAGATCATCCAACCTAAACATGACTTGGACAACCTCGGATCCTTACTTTGTCGCTACCCAGGATGCCTCGTTGAAGGTTGCCACACACACACATAGAAAAAGAGAGAGATTATTGCTATGATAGCTATTTCACCATGGGATATGAATATGCAAATCAAATAAGTTGGGAAAATTACAAAAACAATCTTAAACCTATTATAATTGTATCAATTCAGTTCTAACCTTCTTCTTTTTTGTCAATTGATTCCTAAGCTTTTTGCAATTGCGTCAATTCAGTCCATTTGGCCGACAGACGCTGACGTAGCATTTTAAAATAATATTTTAATAACTTTTTTCTTTTTTCTTTTCTTTAGTTTTTTTTTCCCTCTTCCACCTAGGGCTGGTGACCCTCGTCGGCCATAGGCAAGGGCTGCGACGCCCTCACTTGCCCAGATCGGGCGAGGCTATCGCAGCCCTTGCCAAATTCAACGAGGGGCAACACAACCTCGCCCTGGCCGGCGAGGGTCGGCCGGAGCCCTCGGCAACCCTAGGTGGAAGAGGGGAGAAAATTCAAAATATTATAAAAATGTTATTAAAAAAATTTCACATCATTGTCGGCCGGTCAAATGGACTGAATTGGCACCATTTTAAAAGGTTTATGACTCAATTGGCCAAAAAAAAAAGTTTAGAACTGAATTGACACAATTCAATAGATTTAAGACTTTTTTGGTAATTTTCCCCAAAGAAGTTAAGAGGGTTAAATTTGCACAAAAGAACCAATGAGGGGTCAAAATGCAAAGGCAACAGAACTTAGACAACTAATCATGGAATCGTTTGCATTTAGTGACGAGCGGAATCGAAGGTGCGCTGCCCTACGCCCCTAATCCACACCCACAAAAACCATTCATTAACCATGACTTAGATGGTAAAAATCTCGCCCAAATGCTATTGAAAAAATCTATTGTTGATCGATGTTCTTCTTTTTGTTTCCCTTCTGACGTGTGCTCGGGTGCTAACCGCCTGCCAAGTAATTCAAGGTCAAAGGTTCTGTAGAAGAAATCGAGAACTTGACCTCCAAGCAAGCTAATGTCTTCTCTCCGAAGCAAGCACATATATAGTGCAAAGAGAACTCCCCAGGAGTCTTTTTTTTTTCCCTTTTTTGTGGATTTAGATTTAATTTTCGTAGCCAGCCCTACCGAAATTCTGAGTACGTCTGATTATTGGCCAAAGCAATTATCTATTTTGTGACTTGTAACTAAGTTTATTTGTTGATTACTTGAAATTTAGGTTACACCTACCATTGGTATAATAAATGACAAACTCCCTCTTACCAAAACGTAGCCATCATTTTATTGTTAATGTTCAGTAAATTATTAGGGTGCTTAAATGGATCCACTAAATTAACTAGCCACTTATTGTTTGCCGCGTAATTTCATAAATTTACTAAAATACGAGGTTTTGAATCTCCACCATTAGTCGTCACAACGGTCAAATCGTGACCATTCCAAATGATGGATGGACAAAGTATTATGTTAGCTATTGTTCTATGTTCCCATAAAAAGAGGCCCAATACGAATAACTTGATAATTTCAACTAAGCATCATTCAATTTAAAGTCTAGGATTTTAAGCTATTGAAAAATGAGAACTTCAGTAATTTCACGCATCACCTTGTAGCAAAATGAGAAGCACAACCATCATGGTTACGGCGGGGGAGTCCTTTTACCGTCACTCCCCAGCATGACACACAAGTTACTAATGAGCATGCTTGAACCCATGACCTTGTGTTTTAGAAACATCAACTCATGCCATTAAGCCATCACCATTGATAGTGGACGCTTATCAAGTTATATCATACATATGCTTTGTAGAATTGAGAAAAGGTGAATTGTCGTTTATTTTTACTTGGAATGTATGAATTTATTAGAGTTTGTTTGTTGCAAATTCTAAAAAGTTAAAACTAACTTTTTATTTACTTTTCTATCCAAATTTAAAATGTAATATAAAAATTTTGTGGAAGGATTACAAGTGAATTTACACATCAACATAAACACAACTTTTAAAGTTTTCAAGCATTTTACCTAGGCTAATTCCCTAAAAAAAAAACCCCAATATTAGGTATAGTCTCAATTATGTTTCGAACTTTCTTTGTTTCAGAAAAAATCTAAAACTTTAGGTCCAGTCCCAAATATGCCCCAAACATTTTCTTATCTTTGAAAAAAAAAAACTACAAATTTTAGGTCTAGTCCCAAATTTGCTTTGAATTTTGTTATGCCAAAAAAAAATTACCAACTTTCGAGCTATTACCAAATCTACTCCCATGGTCCAGTCATAACTTGATGTGGTAGTTACAAGTTGATAACAAATCCACATCAGCAATGTGACATGAAAAATCATCTTTAAAATGAAATCGTCCTAAAATATGAAAAGTAAAGACGATTAACGGTGATCTTTGGATAGAATGCTAATTGGGGCAGATTTAGAGTTAGAGTAATATTGGTGATTTTTCTTTTAGACAAAAAAAAAAGGTTTGGGATAGATTTAGAACTTAACCTAAAGTTGGGGGCTTTTTCAGACAAAGAAAACTTCGGGTCAAATTTGGACTAACAAACTTTCTTTTCGAGTGTGTGAACAAAATCTTAGATGGGCGACCAAAATGGATATCAAACACGAAATGCAGGGGATTACCTCTGCGCTGACGAATTAAATTTGTCTTGTCGCGGGCAAGGGCGGCCGCATCGAGTCAATATATATATCTAGAACACTGAGACAAATGCCACCGCAAAACGTCATCACGTACGTTTCAGACAGAGTTCAGAGAAAAGGAAAGATCATGGCAACATCGTGTATCGATTCTACAGTAGTGCACGTGCTGGCATTTTGGCAAAACTAAAAAAGGGCAGACGTAGTTAGTGACACTTCGTCAAAAGTGGTTTGACGAAGACTTAGGTATTGTTTGAAAAACATTCTTGCTATAAGAGAATAAGAAATTATGTTTACCAAACGCATCTTCATTCTACTTTTATTTTTGACAAGTTTACCAAACGATGCCTAGGGATTGATGACCGACGAGGATCGGTGACCGCCCATCGCCCGTCGACTGGCGACTGGCGACAATCGGCGGTGGCAGTGGCCAGCGATCGGGGACCAGCGGCGGCAACGGTGACAGCCTACGAGCGTGAGATGGAAAATGAGAAATGAAAATAAAAAAAAAATCACTTTTAATAAGAATTGATTCTGGCACTAAAGAATCACTTCTTTACCAAACACAATTCTCATTCAGAAATAAAAAACTATTTCAAAAGTCATTCTTTATCAAACGCATTTCTACTCTAGAATTATTTCTGGAGAAGAATTAAAAATTTTGGCAGATTATCAAATGCATCCTTTATCACATAATGTTTGGCTTCCGGAAGAATGTCATTTCGATTAGCATTGAATGCTATTGCTTAGTACGCAAGGTATTTTAGATTCCTCGTTGGCCAAAACAGATTTGACTTCAATGACATTGCTTAGTACGCAAGGTATTTTAGATTCCTCGATGGCCAAAACAGATTTGACTTCAATGACACTCCCCAAAGTAATCCCCCCCTCGGTTAGTGATGCACGAAAACATTATAAAAAAAAAAAAAAACTTTAAATCTATTACACTTGCATTATTTCAGCTTCAAACATTTTAATTTTGGCCAATTTAATCATAAATCTTTGATAATTTACCAATGTAGTCTATCCAATCAATTTTAGCGAAAATTGCTGACATTGACACTGCCCGTCCTAC
>BCNH02000006.1:5489036-5540528 GCA_001662345.2 Metrosideros polymorpha var. glaberrima
GGGGGGGGCGGCGCAGCCAAAATGCAGTTCCATGCATACCTCCAGGTAGAGATCTCCAAAGTAAATTTTGTTGCCATGTTCGATCAAAACATCGGCTTTTGCACTGCTGGCTTTTGAGATGACAGATTTCACCTCCGGAACCTTACTCTGTAGTAAAGTTTTGACAATGCAAACAATAAGATGACAGAGAAATAACAATTATGAGGTCAGCTAGCACATGATAATAAGAATCGACAAACCTTGATGAGACCAGATCCAGTTACATGATCGGCATGTACATGCGTGTTCATGGCATATATAAGCTTCAGCCCCAGTTCCTTGACAACAGAAAGATCCCTATCTACAGTTTTATCTACCGGGTCAATCAACTATACAAAACAAAGAATTTCACTGTCAGATACCACAAAATGCACGGAATGTCATTCATTCACGCAATTCATTGCATCCCAGAGCACAGATGAAACTACTCATGATTCCACAAATATTCCAACCAGTCCCCGACAGTCATGCCAAGTCCTGTTTCGATTGCACATTCAAAAATTAACGAACATATAGTCCTATCCCAATAACCGAGAGATAACAAGATCGGTATCATAGTCAACGTTCAATATCGAGGGGATAAAAGGAAGACTCACAACAGCAGGTTTATCGGGATGAGACACATCCGCGAGAAGATAGGTGTAGGTGGATGATTCTTTCTCGAAGAGCTGGCGAAACAAGAGCTTCGGGGACTGAGACCAGGCGGTGCTGTAAGAATCCATTACCGATCCGACGAGCTTTGAGCGATTGCGGATGGGTGTTGCAAGATTGATTCGGCGAAGGTCGAAAAGAAGACGATGGGTCTGAGCGTTCAAGACAGAGGCTCGTAAAAATCCAACCTTGAGCATATGTCCTGATTCCTGATCCTGATAAAAGCAAGGACGTGAGGCGATCGCACCAACAACTTAACTTTGTCGGTCCCAAAGATGGAAGCTTCAGCTGGATCTCGGATTAGAATATTGCGGGTTGTGATTTTATATAAATCTCAGACGAAGCGATGAGGATTCTTGATTGGGGCATCGAAGGTGGCGACATTTTTGGAGACGAATGGTGATGCCTTTGGGTTCATGCGGCGGGCGCTGCTGGTTTTCGTGTCGTGTGGTATCGCGTGGCGTTGTCTCGTGTTCATGGGCGTTTGTGTCTTGGGGCCTGACATCCGCCATTGTCGCTAACCTCCAAGGAGGAGTGGAGTTCTGACTGGGAAGGGCATGGACAGTGGACACACACAGTGGTCGCTTATTCGGAAGCCTGCCAAATGCCCACTCCCTCCTTAATAATTTATCGGTGGACCTCAACCTCAACCCCAATGACAATGACCCTTCAATGATTGGACCGAAACTTGAAATGATTAATTATTCAAAAACATTTTTCTTTATCAATAATAAGCACAATGTATTTTATTTATTTATTTTTGTAAGCAATACAATAAATTATTTTCAAAATAATATTTTTTAAATTATTTATTTTACACGAAACAAATAAAGTCTCAATCTTATCGTGTTGGTGGCTATCCCATTTAGGGGAAGCTAGTCAATATCTTATTTTGAGTTGGATCAATAAGAAAATATTTTGTTAAGGGAATGATTGTATATATTGAGGAGAAAATAACAAACATTGAAAATTATAAATGTCAAGAAATTAGCATTAAGCAAAATCATTTTAAATCACCAATCACAATCACAATCAGTCATATACATTAATGAGATTAAATTTTTGAGCAAAACCACTATTTGGCCGGCGATAGTTTGGGTTCACCCGGATCTAGGCAGTCCTCTCTCTCTTAGGGCTTATTTTTTGTCTTGTGATGTCGCAAGAAGCTAGAGAATCCACAAAGATTCAAAGAAGAAACGCAATACAACAGAATGAGGAAGGAGGAGAGGAAAAACAGAGGGATCCCAAAAGAGAATTACAAAAAATGAAGGCCTAAGAGAGACAAAGGACTACCCAGACCTGGGTGAAGCCATACCATCTCCGGCAATAGCCTCGCTGGCCATGGGTGAGGTTGGCGAGGGCTTTGCAGCCTTGGCCTAATGGCCGGTGAGCTTCGGCGACCCTCGCTAGCCAAGGGGAAAGAAAAGCAAAAGGAAGGAGAAAGAAAAAAATAGAAAAAAAAATTTCAAAAAATTAAATTTCAAAAAATATAAAACATTATTAAAAATTGTCCTCCTTAGCGTTGGCAATGCCACGTCAGCACTGGCCAAATGGATTAAATTGGCACAAATGCAAAAGGTTTAGGACTAAATTGACAAACTTAAAAAGTTTAAGACTGAATTAGAAAAAATCCAATAAATTATGACTTTTTTGGCAAATTTCGCCCCATTTCAATGCCGATAATAGTTCATAATAATAGTCTGACCATAAAAAAAAATAGTTCGTAATATGGGTGTGTTTTTTGTTTGTTTTGCCACAACTTTAACTACACGCGCTATTGGATCTACTGCTTGTATGGTGTTATTGTTTAGAGACAGTAAGTTCGAGATATAGCGGGTACTTAGACTCCGTTCATTTCGCAGAGAACAACTTCACGGAAATTTTTTTTCGAATTTTTCGACATTCGAGGGGCGAAAAATCAATGAGTCTAGGAAAACATTTTCCACCCAGGAAAAAAACACATACAAAAGTGCGGAAAATGTTTTCCTCTTCCTCTCTTGAGAAAGAGGAAAACATTTTCCCTTCTCTCTTCTCCCTACACTGCTTCACATTCATTTTCTTTTCTTTTTAAAAAAATTCAAAATTCAAAATTCAAAATTCAAAATTCAAAATTCAAAATTCAAAATTCAAAATTCAAAATTCAAAATTCAAAATTCAAAATTTTAATTATTTTTTTCTTTTTCCTTTCTCTTTCTTCCTCCTTCCCCTTGGCTATTCTTCCTCCTTCCTCCGCCGGCTGCGAGCCTCCGACCAATGAGCTTGACTCGCTCGACTCGCTTGAGGTCGCCTGGCCGAGCCTCAAGCTTGCCCGAGGCCGACGACCTCAAGGCTCAGCTATGGCCGGTCACAGGCCATCGCCATGGCCAGCAACCAGCAAAGAAGAAGGAATAAGAAAAAGAAAGAAAAGGAAAAAGAAAAAGAATAAAAAACTCGATTTTAAAAATTAAAAAAATTGAAATTTTTGGTAATTTTCTCCGGGAAAATATTTTCCTTACCGAACCGTAGAAAATATTTTCAAGTTCATTTTCATGTTTTAGCCAAACACCGAAAAATATGGTCATTTTTCAAGAAAATGACTTTCTAGAAGACATTTTCCAAGAACGTGATATTTTCCGCAAAACGAACGGAGCCTTAATATTATTTTAATTATTTTTTTCATCAGTGTCCACTGATATACTTGACAGTTGATCGGATATCGATTATAATTTTCATTTATATTTAACCTAAAAATAAAATTTCGTCCGAGAGATAGCTTACGGATATTTTGCATAGTTTTGCTATCTTCTAAGGACTAAAGTTGCTGCGTTTTCAATGTCCACAGCTGTTGTAAATGTCAACTCATTATTTTCATGAACGAAGCTTCTTAGAAATAATTATTATTTATACATATGATATAAATATATATACTGGTGAATATGATATAAATCAGCGACCATGTCATGTCATACACCATTCGAATTACAACTTCTTTTGAAACTTCCACGAGAGAATCTTTCACAAAAGGGGGAGGAGAAGAATAAATTCGCATGAGAAAGTGATATATATTCCAATTATGAAGGTTTGAGAATACATGCACGCACGCAATCGCTTTTGCATTTCGATTTGTCGAAAAAAGAATGGAAGTTTCCTAAGTGCCTTTCTTTAGTTGAAAATCAGGGATATATAAAACATTTTTTTAAAAGTAATCGTTTTTATAGCTTACAGAAATAAATGAATAAAAAATATTTCTTCATTAGAGAAGATGTTTAGACATAAATTATTATTGTTGATAAAAATATTTACAATTACTATTTTTTCTAAGCGATACAAATAGCCATTTTGAAATTTTTTCTACATTGTGGAATTACTACAACAAATGGCCTTACATTATCAAATTTGGTATTGATCCTACTGGCCTAAATTTTCCACATTTGGGAAAGGCATGTTCTGTTGAACAATTTGATTTGCCAAATTATTATTGTTATTATCATCATTTGGGTTAGCCTGAGGAGAATTACCATTAAAAGGACCAACCACATTTGCAATTTATTGACCTTGGCCGGAAGCTTCAGGCCTTTGTAAAATTCCCACATACGGTGAAATTGCTTGGCCTAAATTACTGACAATATCAAAAACCGTGCATCACAAAATGGTTGGCCATGTCGTTTTGTTATTCCTTGAACAACCTCGTCATGGAAGCCACGATGGTCGAGTTTGGCGCTATTTCCCTCATTTGCTCCTTCGTGAGATGCTTTGGAATATCGGCATTCTCACAACGATTTTGCTCTGCCGCTGCTTGAGCGACCGACGACTCAAAACGCACCCCCTTATCATTGCCTTGACATGGTGAATGGTTCTTGCCGGGAGCATTGTCAAGCTCTTGTTAATTCCCTGTCCTTGTCATTACACTTCCTCAAATCGAATTACAATGATCCTAATGGGCGTGCCAAAAAGATGTTTCATAAAAAATGGGTATAGACTCAAATAGTGAAAATCTTTCACCAAAAGTTGATTTTTTTTTTTGCGAGATGGTTTCACAGGTGATATTGGATAAAAATTTCAATTGGCATTACGATGAAAATGAACAACAAATTTAAAGGTAAAAGATTGTAAACTCATGGAAACTAAAGAGACAACGGTACTAAGAAATTAAGAAAGTTATATCGGGAATATGTGTAGTTGATGATGATCTACATAATTACACACCTATATATATATGTATATATTCACATATCTCACTGATTATTATAATCGTTCACAAGTAATTATTACTCTAAGCACAGTTATAATTGCACTCCACGGATTCCATCCCCTTATTCACATCTCATCCACAAATGGTTACAACTTTCAAGGCCTTTGGTTACTTAGTCGTCACTTGGTATCCTTGCTTTCAATTGATATTCTTGTCTTCATCTTCTCCCTTGCTCCCAACACTTAGTCAAATTTCAGAATAGCACTTAGTCAAATTTCAGAATAGCCAAGTCTTTGCTTGCTCTGTTGATGTCGAGTATGTATAGCTGTCAACGATTCTTCTTTGTAGATGTCGGTATTCATGCTATTCAGTTGTTGATTGTTTAATGGCTTGAAGCTTTTTTTTTTACCAATCTTCCTCGAACGACTACAAAAAAGCCGTATATTATAGTCGTCGATAATCACATCGGGTAGTTATTGATAACCATGCTAATCACATCAACCAAACTCAACTAACCGACTAATTCCATTATTTGTTGATTTAAAAGAGTTGGTTATTTCTTGGTGTAAACAGGATGTCACTAGCTAGCCCGTTGTGTCACATGAGGAGCTGGACAGAAGAAATTCAATTTATGAATATAGGTACATGTTAATAATATGCGTGCGTCGACTTCGAAATTGCACCAGTCAATTCCACAGAATCAGCGTAACTAGACCAAATTTAAGTTTGTTCCATGTAACTCAAAACGATGGAAAGACCCTGGATGGCATGAACCATTTGAACGACGCTAAAGCTACGAGCGGTACCATTCAAATTGCAACTTCTTTTGAAATTTCCACGAGAGAATCTTCCAAAAAAGGGACAGGAGAAGAATAAATTCCCATGAGAAAGTGATACATATTCCGGATAGGGAGGTTGGGGAATACATGCATGCAATGGCTTTTGCATTTTGAAAGAGGATGGAAGTTTCCTAAAGAGGTGTCTTTCTTTCACGAAAAATTAAGAATTTAAAAATATTTTTTAAAAAATAATTGCTTTGTATAATTTACAGAAATAAATAAATGGAAAATAATTTTTTATCAACGAAAATGTTTAGACATAAATTGTTTTGAGAATAGTTCCGTGGACTATTTTTTCTAAGTGCTAAGAACAAATATTTGTAAAAAGCTATTTCCTAAGATCATCTTCTTCTTTTTTGCGAAATAAAGGAACATACGATATATATATATATATAGATAGAGACGTATAAAGTCATCCTATCTAGGTTGGATTGTTGGGGAATTTTGAAACTTCGGGTATGGTGCCTCCACAAAAAGCGAAATAGAGCATTAATTCCTTGGAGACCGTGTCGTACTTAATTTATACTTATCAAACATATTTCAAGATAATAACATTCTTCAAATAATAACATTCCTATTTCAAAATATTATTAATGACGACAATAATGAAAACTTACTCGTGACATTATGAACGCTTCGTTAATTACAATTTGACACACACTCAGCACGAAGAATAATTCCTTTAATTGGTCAACGTAACAAGCGACCACCTCTCATCCCCTCTTGGTGACAAATAGATGAGAACAACTTTGTGATCTCTAGGTTTGAAATAAGGAAAAATAATACCTTTACGGTTATTAATTTCTCAACGTCAATAGTAATTTCCATTAAAAAAAATTAGGGAACTAGTACTTTCACAATATTGCTAGTAATTTTTAATATAGAAAAAGAATGAAGTTTTATTTAACTAGTAAATTATTCACTCGACCAGTAAGTTTTCAAATAAAGAAACAGCAATTATTCACATCTATAATTAGCATTATTCTTACATATGGTTACTAACTTTTCTTTATCGTCACACAATTCTCGATAGATCTCTAGTTGATTATGTTCGCACAAGGACAATTGGCGCAATTTTCAAAGATTCAATCATCCACTAATTATTAAGAAAGTAATTTTGGGTCAGACATGTCTTTTGCTTTCTTTAATCTGTTTCATTCTTGTTGGGCATGTGGCATCAACTACGGGCCGTCTCAACGTGACTTTGACTTTCATTTAAGATTAATGACGATTGTATTAAGATTAGTCTATCTAATTGATGGATCAGACAATAAAATAAACGAGTCATTGAAAGAAATCCGGTATTCTTCTAGGGACACGATTCACGCGGTCCGCCTCGCCAAATCGGCGAAGAAAAAGATGGAACCTTCCATCCGGGTGAGAACACGATCTGACATGACGTGTGACACGTGTCGAAGTGGGTCAAAGTTCGACAAATCACCCGCCACCGAGTAGAGCCATCGTCTTTCCCATCACACTTCTCTCTCCTCTCTCTTCTTCCCGGATTCCGTGAAAGCTTTTTTGATTCCTTCTTCTTCGCTTCGCTTTTGCAGTTTCTTTTTCTTTGGCTTCGTTTTGCTTCGATGGCACGGTATCGCCCCGTTTATTATTTCCCCGGAAACGTTCGTCCATTCTTGATATTCCTTCTGCTTTACCAACCTCTTCGTTGTTCCTGTGCTGCATCCTCTGCATGTCTCCGCGTTGCTGATGACAAATTCGTATTTTTTTCCATATTCAACCTTCACCTTTGTTTGACCAAGATGATTTGTTTATTCTTTTTTCCCTTATGGGTTTGATTCGGTTCTTTGAGACTACAAATCATAGACCACAAGTTTCCAGAGAGGCAGTTGGGATTGTCATGTTCGAGTTCCTTTTGGGAGAGACAAGAGAGTTGCTGTTGTAGTTGTGATTGCTGCAGATGACTAGTTTGTTTGTAATCAAAGAGTTGCTGTAGTTGAGGAGGGGTCAGAGAAATGGACATAACAGAGGTTACGCTGATGCACCATGTGTGCATTGTGATGCTGGTGCTCTGGTTGCTCTGCAGATGCAACCTCTGCAACCCGATAACCTTCATCGTCTCCATCTTCTATCTGTACTTGGTACGAGTCGCTTGTCTCAATTCCCTTACCGCGTTTCTTTTGTTTCCCGGGTTCGGCTCTTCTTTTTCCTGTATATAACAAGCAGAGAGAGCGAAAAAGTTTGAGGGTCGTGGAAGGGACTCCACTTGAGCTGTATGTGGAGATACTATATGTATTTGGGGGATATGATCCTTGTGCTCAGATTCCTATCGCATGCTAAAATTGCATCAATTCTCTATTTCTCTCTCTCATGACTGCGCTTCTGCTTTCTTTTTGGAAGGTTCATGAGAATTACATCATGAGATTAAGGAAGAAGTTACAATTCGAGGAGAGGAAACAGTCGTATCAGAGACGGGTATGCTGGCAGTTGGCACTTCTTATTCAAGAGTTTATTTTCCTAAATGGAAGATGGGCTAATGTGGTGCTGTTGCTTTGTTGCCGCGACGTCAGTAAGTTTTGTCTGATCCTTTTGCCCTTGTTTAGGTGATGACTGATTCGGAAACAGTGAGGTGGTTGAACTACGCTATAGAGAAGATATGGCCTGTGTGTTTGGAACAAATTGCCTCACAGAAGTTTCTCCTACCCATTGTACCCTGGTTCTTGGACAAGTACAAACCATGGACAGTGGTATGGTTCCTGCTCAATTTTAAGGCAGTTTTTCACTGTTTTACTAGGTGAAAAGCGGTATTCTGCTCCATTTTGCTGAAAAGTGAAGTGCGTTGTTAATTTCCAAAAGTGTAATGTGCCACGGTTGGCAGAAATCAAATTTTAGGCAGTCTCAGCACATTCAATTTATCTTTTGGAGCTAGCTAAAATCACTTACCTTGTGTTAAAGAAGCTCTTGCTTATCATCGTCTGCTAAGTTTTATGCTTTTTATATCATTACTTTACATGAGAGAATGAGTTAAAGAATAACCATGCGGAGGCATGTCGCACAAAGTTTCTCCCACATATATCTGTTGATGCTTTAGAGTAATTCATGACAGAAGAATTTTTCTTTGCAGAAGGAGGCCTCAATTCAGCACCTGTACCTTGGAAGTAAACCCCCCTTGTTTACAGAAGTTCGCGTTATTCGTCAGGCTACTGATGATGATCACTTGGTGGGTATTAACTTGCAACAGTTTCTAGATTTCAAAAGTTTATTATCTTTTGAATGTGTGTGTATGTTCGAGTTATGACTTGCATATAATATGATGAAGAGGTTCTCTCTATATCTATGTGCAGGTCTTGCAGTTGGGGGTAAATTTTTTCAATGCAGATGATATTAGTGCAATATTTGCTGTCAAGCTAAGGAAAACATTTGGATTTGGAATGTTGGCAAAATTGCACATGACCAGTATGCATGTGGAAGGGAAGGTATGATAATGAATTGAATTCTCTTGTTGTTTAAAACTTGGAAGTTTACTTCTTCTACATGGTTAGTTGGAAGTCTACACATTTGTGGTACATTTCATTCATTATTATGCCAGTCATGAGATCGGCGCTTGTTATATAAAAAGGCAATTCTAAACATGAGTCTTATATAACAGTACCTGAGAAATATGAGAGGAAACTGGATACCAATTTTCTTGAAAGTGCACAACTGCTTTTAGATCCCATAGAAGATGAGAACCACCGAATCACTACTTGTGTATGGCAAAATCTAGTCAGTCATGTGTACATCAGAGAACTTGAGAATATTGGTTGTATCGTTAATGTGATCCCAAATGTGTTACTAGAAGCAGATACTCAGCAATTCCTTCTCTTTTCCAGGTCCTACTCGGGGTAAAATTTATTCCAACCTGGCCTTATCTTGGACGTTTACGAGTGTGCTTTGCCGAGCCCCCATTTTTTCAGATGACCCTGAAGCCTATGTCCTCGTATGGGCTTGATGTGACCGAACTTCCTGGTGTTTCTGGATGGATTGTAAGTTTTATTATACTTTATGCATTCTGAGTCGTGATTTTCTTCTCTCTCTATCATGTATTGCAACTAACATCTGTCTATTTTCTTTTTCTTGGGTAGGATAAACTTCTTTCTGATGCATTTGAGCAATCGCTTGTTGAGGTAAAATTTTAATCTCACAGTTTTTTGGCCCGACTGAGCTCACATTTCACTGCTCATATAAAGTGCCAGATCATATTATCATCTGCATGGTTGAAGTTCTCTCCCTTAGCATTCTTTGAAGTGCTAGCTACAGACTGAGTATTTGCGTCACCATTTTGTTGGTTGAGTCCTTTTGGATTGACTTTGGGAAAATTATTTCTAATACAAGTTTTGTTCTGCTTGAGTTTTCAGCCTAATATGCTGGTGGTTGATGTGGAGAAACTCGTTGCACCTCAACAAGATAGTAAATCGCAGCAAGGTAACATACAACTGGATTACATTAATGTCTAAGTCCTCAAGTATTGCTTTCATTTAATTTGTCTCGTAAGAATCTAATATCTGAAAACCTTAAGTCTTTTTATTATTGAGATCTTACTGTCACAGCTTGTACACTGTTAACCCATTTTGCGCTGCCGACTTAATTGTTATCTGATGCAGTGGTGTAGGCTGTCTACAAGTTTGATATATTCTCAAACTGTCGATCACTACTATTATGACTTTTCTGTTGATTTATGTATTGAAAGATGATCTGTACATCTGAGAGACAGCATGAACTTTAATCCCAGAAAATTGGTTCTCTGTGGATGTTAAGGAACCCGTGGCATATGCCAAGGTGGAAGTCATAGAAGCATCTGAGATGAAACCATCTCATTTGAATGGTTAGCTCATAACCCATTTCATTTCCTGCAATTTCCATGGCACTGATTGCAAAATTTAAATTCCGGCACTAAGCTTTCTTTATCATTTGTTCTTCAATTCTCACTTTGTAGGATTGGCTGATCCATATGTGAAGGGGAAGTTAGGCCCTTACAGATTCAAGACTAAAATTCAGAAGAAAACATTAGCTCCTAAATGGCACGAGGAATTCAGGATTCCCATCATCACATGGGAAATGCCTAATGTGCTAAATCTGGAAGTTCTTGACAAGGATCATTTCATCGATGATGATCTCGGGTTTGTGCCTAGCCTAGATTAGCAGAAAAGTTCTTTTCTGTTTCTGATTCTGCTATTGGACATTCTTTTAATCTTTAGGAAGTAGAGTCACACTTGAGTCCCATATGATTCAAGTGCCACACAACTGTAGACGGGTGTGTGCATTTGTTACTATGAGATTTTGTGGTTTAATATTTAACTATTCTAACACTCTCCCTTACTCGTAGGCTAGACTTTGGCCTAGTACAAAGCATGGAAATATTTAATAGGGAGGCAAATAAGGCGCCTAGAAGATTTGAACTTAGGACCTCTTGCTCAGATACCATTAAGATTTTGTGGTACCGCTACTAACTGTTCTAAAAACTTAAACTGTTAGATGAAGGCGTGGTTTAACTATTCTAACAATCACTGCTGTTGAAAGTGTCAAGGCAAATGTAACAGAATGACACTCCACTAATTCCTTTCTTGGTTTCTAACTTTAATGGAATGTGGAGCCGGCAATATTATTATCTTGTGTGGCATTTGAAGCCCCTTTCTCTTGGTGTGGATCTCCACTTGATCTACAAGGGTCACTAACTGCATTGCCATTAGGTGTCTTTCTTAGGGTCACAATTTCATTTGTCTAGATTCTAAGTTCCAGCGGAGATTACTTGCCTTGATAGTTGAACTTACCATATCTGTCTTAGAAACAAATGCTTTTAGTTCTCTCTTCTGACAAACTAAGTACTCTGTTTATCCAATCTTTCAAAGAAATTGCTTTTATGGATTGATGTGCTGACTTGACCTTTTTTATTCCTTGTAGAAGCTGCTCTTTAAACATTAATGATCTCAGAGATGGACAGAGACATGATATGTGGTTACCTCTTCGGAATATTAAAATGGGGAAGTTGCACCTTGGCATAACTATACTGGAAGAGAGTGGACAGGTAATTCTCTTCATAAAATTTCTGAATGTTAGAGCAAGTAGAGTTTGTTCATGACCTGATGCACTATTTTGACAGGGGGAAGTTTTTTTATATACTGGGGAGTCAATCAATGGAGAAGATCAAGGTGATTTACTTGCAACTGATGGAGTTAACAGAGTTCCTTTGTCATCTTTAGCGTCACAAAATTTTTTGAGACCAGAGGAAGAGTTTGAACCTATTGATATAGAAGGGCTTAAAGAGATTGGAGTATGGATTTATCACCCGGGGTGCGAGAAATCACAAATATGGGAACCAAGGAGAGGGAAAAGTCGACGCGTGGATACACAAATTCACAGGGAGCCTAACGTTGCTCATTCAAATGTTGCTGAATCTGTTGGAAGTGCTGGCAGCAAGACGAAGGATGACCGGGATGATAAACATTCGAAGAGCCCACTTTGGAGGGGCATAGGGAAGATCGGTTCAGTATTTCGGAGGAAATATAAAGAGGAAGATTCCAGCGTTGTTGGAGAGGGAATTCCATCTCCACTTGCTAACATTAAGGCGGTCAATTCAAAAGAGATAGGAGTCGAGTTAGTTCTCAAGGATGGCCTTTCGGGACGAACGTCGTCCAAGGTTCCTACAGAGAGAATTTCGAGTCCTCCCAAGAATGAGAACACAGGCAGTGAGAAAGGAAAGATGAAAGATATGGAAAAAAGCTTCCCAAGGCAAGCCGGAAAATCTGCTCGCAGTGTGAAGCATGTGTTTCCAAGAAAAGGACCGAGGAGATCCCAAGGCGACTTTTCGTCATTGACAGGAACTACTGTCTCCTTGGAATCAAGTTACTCTGGCAATGAATCTCTCTTGCCTCCACTCTACATTTCTAAGGTTGAAGCAATTCCTATAGACTCTCCCTCTGCATTGGCTAGTGGTTCTAGTAATTTTCCTAAAGCCTGAACAAGGAGAAGAGCTTCAGTAGTTTTATGACTGACCATATAATGAAATAGCAATCGTTGTGGGTTCTGTTTCTCGGCCGCAGCATGACAGTTCGCAATTTAACAGCTCAGGAGATGTGCAGATAATTTACTTGATTGAACCACAGCCCAGACACACAAGCCTTCTGACACAAACAATATAAAGCTGGAGGCATAGATGATCAAATACCTAAACCCTCGTAGCCAAATATGCTTGGTGCGTCGGAGAGGATTACAAAACAGTGTTTTGGCTAGTGTGGTAGATTTTTGTTGATGTGTGGGTCTTGTATAATTCTGTAATGTTTTGTCAATATTGAGTTTTGTAAATCATATCTTTACTGGTCATGCAACCATCCAGTCTATCGGAGGTTGGCTTTTTACAGCCTCTATAGCTTCCGCTCAATTCTTGCTGGCTGAAATTTTTTGGTGCAAGCTGCTACTAATGTCCTCGTTAGCATACGTTTTTGACTTCATTAGACACTCTTGACTGCTTAACTAACCAATTAGATCCACTACATGCTATTGAAAAGAAACAAACTAATCTACAAACCCGTCATAAAAGTAATTGCAGGAGTTGGCCTCGGATGTGGCGTGTCTTTAACCAAGAACTGATGTTGCGTATGTAGGGAAACATCAGAAAGAAAAACTACGTAGTAATTTCCTGATTAAACCCAAATTTTGTGTTTTCATTTCGCTTCTAGCAGCTGACGAAGTTTTTGGCCCTTCAGCAGTAAACAGCTGAAGAGAGATACCTGCTTTGATTCCCCACGTACTAGATTTCAGAACCGAAGTCATTGCAGCATAAAAAGCTACCAATCCAGACTCTGTCAAGGATTAGAGTACTCAAAAGACTCTTTAACTATCAATACCGCTGATCTGGAAAATTTGGTCAAGTGTCACTAAAATGACATTCATTCTCACGACATGGAAGTACCGGCATTTAACGAGCTGTTAATATTTCCTTGTTATGCTGAACATTTAACCACATATGCAACTAAGCCCCATCTTGGGCTTTCTGTTTTTAAGTCACTCAAAGTATCAAGCGTATAAAAGCTTAGAAGAAATGGCAGTCTTCTTGGTGAAATTATGGCTCCGGCTATATTTATTGGTGTCAGCCTCGAGCTGGAAGAATACATTGTATTGTAAGCTTCTCTCATGTTTCCAGTGCATGAAAATTACTGGAATCTGTCTTCTGTACATTACTGTTTTCCATTTTTTCAAAAATATTACAAGGGGATTACTAAGAATTAATTTACTATACAGGGAGCAAGTGAAGTTTCATGCCTGCCTATTCTTTTTGTTCTTCTTTCCAGCAAGAATCGATTCTACATCCAATCGCCGGTTGAAGGCATCATTGAAGAGGAAGCGAGTTTGGAAAGCTGATATAATTGGCAACCACGCTAAACAAGCCATCGGTGCAAATAGGATGACACCCATCCCACGGTCATATGCTCTAGCCATAACGAGGATGAATTCCCACAAGCCAATTCTCTCGATTTTGGGTCTCACTGCTTGGCCAATCTGACAAATGGAAGAGTCAGACAACGGGAGAAAGTCTGAGGGAGGGAAGAAAAACAGGGTTTCTTTAACCAAGCTTACCAGTATCAGCCCCCAACCGGTTGGCAAGAATGCTAGACAGCAGACAATGATATCCATCAAAGACAATTTGCAGATGATCGAAAGAATTACTATGATGGACAGCATGCCGAGGAAAAGGAATGCTTTAAAAAGCCTGAAGTAAAAGTGGTACTTAGTGCTGAACTGCTGTTGTCCCATGTTCACAGCCTGCATAGACGTTGAGGTAATTTGTATGCTTAGACGAGATAATTCATCATTGCACTAGAGGTTCCAAACAAAAACTTTTGCATTGTGTTATTAAATCCTAACGAGAGCATTATTCTCTTGCCTTCTGATGCAGGAACAGAAGTCTTTACTTATGTATGGAGGGTCAAGCAATACAATTTTGAAGAAGTACTTACCTTGATCAGCAAGAATATTGCAAAAATGACAACCCAAGAAAGCACATAAACCAGAAAGTTCTTGCTCTGCTGGGAGATGTCAAGGTGATACACAAGACCGTACTGATATAGGAAAAACCTCAGAGACAGAAGTATCTCAATTAACCTAGAACTCAGTCCTGAATGACGAATGTGAGCTTGCTCTTCATCCCACCATGATTCCCAACTTTTATCTGGTTTAACTCCTATTCCACCCTGCAGATTTATCCACTTGTTCCAGTCTTTCCAGTCATCCACAATCTTATCCCAGCTGAACCCGGAAGGATTAAAAAGAAATGGGGCAAACAACCAAGTTATAGACATGAACCAAATGGAATATGTGATTAGCACATAGGCCATGCTGCTTTGGTACGACCGTCTAAACAAATCATAAACGATCAAAAGAAGCAACAGTTCAAACCCTTTAGTAAAGTGGCTCCGTGAATATAATCTGTAATTCTCTGAGAAACTGGCATGAAACACCACAACCTTCCTCCCAGTTGGTCTATACTTAGCACCCCCGTACAGAATTGTCCGACCATAGTAATGAGTTTTTGTTCCAAGAGAGAAAGTGAAGAAAACAGCAGCCAGCTGCAACTGCATGAGGATAAAGTCCTTGAGGGCTATAAGAAATCCCTTTTCAAGTCCAATCTCCATGACCATTGGCAGGCCAGTTAGAAGCCCTAATTGAATGAAAGATTGTGATGCGAGAGCTGTTTCCAATGATTGTATGTTCTGAACTCTAGCCTCAAGAACGAGCCCTCTCTCCAACCCACTAAGTACTAGGTAGAGCTGGCCATACAGGAAGACATAGATTCCAATAACAGAGATCTGTCCAAACACATCAAAGACAGAGCCAAAATTAGATTTTATCATGTTGCTTCCAAGCAAAAAATGCAGAGAGAGATTATCATCACTACAGGCTGCATATGCCTATACGAGAAATCAAAAGATGATTAGAACAGCTTCCATTTAACAAATGTATCATCAGGAAAATGCAACTCGCATCAATGTATGGGGATTCAATTGAACAGCTTCCACATGGTATCTACTTCTAGAATAACTTCAAATATGTCACGTAATCTTGGGAAAATCTGACGATACTAATTATTATCATCAGCAACCCACCATGGGGGTGTGTACAACTAAACATATGTCCAGTTTTCCTCTAGCTTTAATGGTAATATTTATTGTAAAAGTGGAATATCCTTTTAAGCAAGTACCAGGCTACTGAAGTAAAAGCCAATGGTTGTGAAGTAACATGATAGCATCCGGAAGAAATCAAATTGCCGTCCTAGCCGGTATATATCACGGCTTAGAGTCTGCTCGCTGTTCCCATTAGCCACTTTTGCTTCAAACTTTGAGATCTGATTTAGGCCTACATCTCGACCTTTTCCTACTTGCATGTACTCATGATAAGTAACACTCCCTCGCCGAAGAGTACAGTTGAAACCTACACAAGGAACATGTCAGTTGGTCCTTTATCAAACTGACGATTGCCTGCTTCTCCCTCCCCCCACACATATGGAAAAAAAGGAAAGAAGACAATTGCTTGATCAAAGAGTACTGCATTGACAAAGTTATACCAGCAAACACATCCTCGCTCAAGTTGATTGTCTTTGACGCTTTGCTTATACCGCCTCTAGTAATGTGAAATATCCTGTCAAATACATCGGGATGTCCGTAGTGGAATCTTACCCTGCCCAGGAAATCAAGAAAAATTATTGACCTAAATTACAGGGGAATAAAGTCGATAGAAAGAAAGAGGAATCAAAGACAAAAGCAACAGAAGTTAGAGAAAGAAAGCCTTCAGCTGAAATCGTGCTCATAAACCTGTTTGAGATATATAAAAAATACAGTTCTGGAATATCTTCGTGAGAAGATAATTCATGGGTCTTGGCCTTTGTCAAGTTAGCTACATCCAAAAGTTAATTAAACATATGCAAGGGCAAGCAGTCCTTTTTGGAGCATGAGATTCATGAAAGAACATATCCCTACCTGAGAGGGTTGGCAAGAAGCCTCTGACCAATGGTGACAAAGCTGGTCTCCTGATATGACATGAACCATGCTAAAGAAGAAACACTGCAATGTGGGAGAAACACTTAAATTGAGCCCGCGCTTATACTCCTCAATTTGAACTTCACTATCAACAAAACATGGATGGAATAGCATAGAAATCCTGAATGAAGTGTTCAGCGTGATTCTTCTAAATAGACGACAAAGAAACATCATTCAGCTCAACATGTTCTAAAAAGAATGCGATTACATCCTTTTCTTTTTTTAAGGAAGGTATCTGGGTTTAAAATTTCCATTTTGATGATTCTAAGGAAGTCGTGCTTAATAGGGAAGAATTTCAGAGACTGCAATAGGAAACTTTCCTTCATATTGTCATTTCTTACGCTTTTAATTCTCCTTAATATCAGGCAAGGTCAACTTATTTGGTGTAATGGATGCTGTATACCTGGTAGATTTCGTAATGCTATCCAACATGTTTCACACATCTTAAGCATCTTAGTCGTTGCCATATTCATTTTCCTGTTGCTATAACCTGTTGATCCTCTAAGCGCTAAACTATTGTTTAGTACTTCTCCAAGCATTTTGGACCTCGCTGGTGGGAAAAAATATCTTAAAGCACCAAAACATTGCCTAGTCATCCGGATTACCTTCCAGTAAATATGTGTTCCCTGAGTCCAAGTATAGTAGGAGGTCGACGTCCTTTCTTCTGGTGGAATTCTTCTAGAATGTTTCTCATCTTCATAGCTTCCTCCAGATAATTATCCTATTAAACCGAGCATCATAATCAAACAATTACCGTGGCCACAAACTCTTTCTTCAAAAACCATACCTACTTGATTCATATCAATTGTTTGAAGAGCTTCACTGCGAGTGAAAATTATGGCATGGTTTTGATTTTCAGGCTTTCCTTCTCCAATTTTTGGTGGACCAGGAAGTTTTATGCGGTAGATTCCCTGCAGTAAATTGCTATCAAACATCCGTGACATAAATTGGAGATCGAATGCTTTTGACAGAACAACGTCATTTGAGGATGTAATACAAGTCACTGAACAGTGGTTCAATAGTGAACATGCTATAGTTGCCGAGAAGAATATTGACTTGAATGCTAGTTGAGGATACAGCACAAATGATGTGCTCATTTAACTCAGTTCTAATCTTTTTTATTTCTTTTAAGATGATTGACACAATTTCCTTCTTTCAAGCATGAAAAAAACTTTGAATGCAATTATCAACGTTTTCTTGAAAATGTATAACTCCTTACGAAAACTACACCAAGTTCTGTGATGCTACCTGATCGAAACCATTGACAGCTTTGACCAATATAGACGAATAAGTCTTCATAGGCTTGCCGGCCACAATCTCTTCTTTCTCCTCAATATAGGCAACACGAAGTGATGGATACCTTCAAGCACGCGAGCAACGAGGTAGTGTCAATAAACTACCAAAGTGACAATAATTTTAATACGTGGAATATGTAATAATTGGAGTCACTTTTGTTAGTTTTTGTACAACATTACCTGATCATCAACTCGAGTACGTCATGTGCATGGGGATCTCCAGAAGACTTTTGTAACCCATACATTTGACAGGATACTACATAAGTGAATTTTAGGTCCGCCAGAGCCTCAAGTTGAGCAGATAGTGCTGGATTTTCTCTTGCAACAGCATCGCAACCTTCAAGTATATCTGCATGGAAACAAGCAAAAGGAAAGGATATTGCAATGAGATCAAGGAGTGGCTCTGGGGATGTCACCACCCAGAAACATTGCTCTAACTTGAACTTCGAGTTTAGATCATAAACCTTCCTCTCCTGCCATGTCAAGGAAAGCTTGAAGTTTTAAGGCTTCCCTATAGTACATCATTCCACGGACTGCACACAACCTCAGAAGTTCAAGGTACAAAATTGTAACTGCGTCTTTGTATGAACTTTCATAGACTAAAACTGCGTTAAATGAGGCAGACTTTACCTGTTCTGCTCAGCGTTTGCCCTCTGAAAGATGCCCAATTTCTCAGCTCGTCCTCCCTTTTTTTTCTTTTCAATCCTTCCACATCTCCACAACCCATGCGTTCCAAGAAGTTTCTGAACTCATCTGTGAAATAGAAAGGAACGTGTAAGCCAAAGCCTACACTCAGAGTGAATCAGACAGCAACCACACAAAAGTATCCTACATGGTAGAAACCTGGATAAATTCTTTGCATATAAAAGATGATGGAAACTTCTTCTTGGCTGGAATGGAGGAGCTCCTCCATCGAAAAATTAATGTCTTCCATGTAATGTGGAGTCAAAACACTGTCAAAGAAGAGGCATCGGCTCAGAGAAGAGCCACAAGCAATTCTCCTTCAGCTGAAGTGAAGATATCAATTACACTACAGCTGAACAGAAATGATATACCGTCCTATCATATGAAAACTCTAAAAAATAAAAATGTTTATACACTTCAAGAACGTGATTACACTATCTTATCTTCTCAATATGAACAATACTCGAAATGTGTCTTTTTGCATCCTTGTTGTTTAAAAACCCCCCACAAAGCTTCCAAAGAAGTTGTTCTTCATTGGTCCATTTTGGATTAACATACGTTTCCGTCTCTTGAGAAACTAGTCTTATGCTAGAAGTAGTTATGTCATTTTCTTTCAATAGGACAAGGAGGTTAGGGAAAATAAAAGTTTCACCTAAATATTAGTCATGTCGCTCACTGCATAAACAGAGTTTACCTAAATGATAGCATGTTTCGTACTGTTGGAACACTAGGCATATCCATAAAAAGAGAAGTAGCAAAGAATGATATACGCCTTCGAGCTTCTAGATTGGAGGGTACATCAATTGCTGCATCTTTGATGGTTAGCAGAAGATAGAAACGCTTGATCTGCCATACAAAGTCAAAATGGTCACTTGTAATTACACGTATCTAACCAAATATGTGCAACATTAATGCATACTTTTGAACTGGTGAGAACAAATACTAAACTTGATCTTAGACAAAAGGCCGAGAAAGGTATATCAAATTGCTGTGGCATACCTTTAGATATTGGGTTCACAACCAATCTTTGGACTCATGTTTCTTTTTTTTTGGGGGGTGGGGTGGTAAATGGCAGCAAAAGACAGTAAATAAGATGTACCTGCTCATTCAAGGGACCACTGTCTGGCAACGGGAAATGAACAGAATCCTCGCCAGCAGCTGACTCGAATAACTCTGGCTCAATTCTTCTAGAGAAGTAAGGATACTCATCCTCTTTTTGTTGAGAAGCGTTAAGTATATCCAATATTCTGGAAGCAGGTAATTTCAATGAGGGAAGGCAATTGAACTAGTTGTAAATTCAGTAGAGTGAATCCAACCAACCTGTCACCATGTATCATCATGTCATGGGTTACAAGCTCAAAGATGTCCTGGAGTACTTTCACAACCCTTCCACGATGGTTCTCATTGCCATCAAGCTAATTTATGCAATCCATAACAGAAGGAGTGCTTCAGACAGTAATCAGGACAAGTCATTCCAGAGGGTAAAGAATAAACCTTAGAACTGTGACAATTACCAAAAGTTCAAGCAAGTCAACAACTTTATCTCGCAGAGCTGGAAGGCAACTCAAGTTGAAGTCCTTCAGAACTGTTGATCCTTCAATGCTTGCATCAATTTCTTTGATTATGCTAGATATAACCCTGATAATGAATTTTTTAAACACTGTCTATAGCCCAGAATTAAGCAGATTCACAACCACAATCAATGTACAAGGACAGAGAAAATCAAAATCCCTTTATCACTAGCTGATCCTTTCTCAAATAAAGGCCACCAACATAGATATATATATATATATATGTATGTATGTATGTATGTATGTATGTATGTATGTATGTATGTATGTATGTATGTATGAAAAACTGATATCAATAATCAGTAGGAACAGACATCTACTTATCAGTCAAAGTAATTTCACATCTAATTAGCCCATCTATTCCCTAGTTTTGCATTATTAACATTGCAAGTGGATTGGAACTATTTCTTCGAACTACATATGAGAAACTTAACAGACTACCATAGTCTGCCACATTCCTTACCAATTTAGAGGAAAAAGAACGGCCAAAAAAATGAAGAGCTACGAAGTTGTATGATAAGATATGCATACCCCAGCTCCTAATAAACAGACTCTCACTAATTGTACTTAACGTAAAAAGTCAATGACTTTATCTCTCTACCTTTTCTCTGTGTTTCCAACAGCAAGAAGTTCGACGATGTACTTCATGGACTCAAAGCACTCTTGCACTGCATAGTACATGTTGTTATCCTTCCTTATTTTCCTATAAAGATTTTCATCCTTCCCCACAAAGTCTTTAGCAATGCTCAATGCTGTTGAAAGCTTTCGAAAATGCGGTCAATTGTCAGTAGTGAACTGAGGCAGATAAGAAAACTTGGAGAAAGAAGTAACATCACAGTACGTGACAGTACCTTATTAGCTAGAAGAAAAACTGGCCAACAAACTTTTCCCAAAGGTTTCTCTTGGGGCATGGGCATCACCATCAAATCTACTTCCCTATTCCAAGAAGTGTGTTTATGTGATTATTTTTTATGAGGGGACCTTAGAAAGTGCTCAGCAAAGAATAAAGCCAACCTATCACTTATCAAGTCCTCTAGTCGAAGTTTGCAGATAATTTCATTCCACACCACAGCAAATTTGGCAACATCACTTTTTTCATTTCCAGAAACCTGAGAAAAATTCCAGATTGGGGGTCATGATAATAATAATAAAATTTTTAGGTGGACAAGAAGAAGCTTCGAAGTGTTGAGGCCTCCTACCTTTCCAATTTGCTTATTGAAGTACCCTTTTCTTTTGCCCTTTTGCTTCTTTCTTGATGGTGGTATCATGCGAGCATTGAATGCAGAAGGCAAGGAATGGAATCTACTCCTTAGCATTCCCAAAGTCCGGATCTACATTAAAAAAAAAAAGGAATTGAGACCTCTAACAGATTTATTTCAGAGGAAAGCTATAAATCTTACCTCACCAAGATGATGAAGAATGCCGTAGACACCACCAAAAATTGTACAGAAAACAGAGTACCATATCTGAGCATCCATGAAATACACCTAATGATAGAAATTAAATGAGAATGTCATGAATACATTATCTAATGTAAAGTGACGATCCAAAAATAAAAGCATACATAAATTCGACAGAACTCAAGTTTAATGACAAATTCAACATATCTCAAGTTTAACCTTACTTTTCAATGTCACTGTAAGCAGGAAGAGTAGTGCTTTAGATATCAAATGATGATAATGCAACAACATTCAAGATTAAAAAGCTAGCCTAAAAAAAGTTTGAGCTAGAAATTTGGACATAAGCAAAGACTACTGCCCATCTGTTGGTTGATACTCACGACTATTACAGGTGCCCATATTGCTGTGATTGCACCAGCATTACTCCGAGCTGGAAAATGACAGATACTTATTAGGTTTGCTCTTCGAATATCGATGCCAACTTTGAAACACGCATTAAAGAAATATAGGAAATCACCTTTCGGGAAAAGTTCATGCCAATCATACTCCACACCAATTGTCATAATTTGTCTGGTTGGTGTGATCAGCGGTTTTATCTGCAATTTGTTCAATAATTTGGTGAAAAGTGGCAGGTCAGTCATATATAAAAACACTAGTAATGTCCTAAAAAATCAGATGCAAAACTATCTGCAACCTTTGTCCTCTAGAAAGCCAAAGGCTCATCTTTATTTGTTTTATGTAAATGATCTTGCCGATTGCAGTTTCTCATCTCAGATTACATTGATATGGCCGCACTCCAAATTATAGAGATAAGATGAAAAGAGATAGTTCCTCTAGCTTGAGCATGTTTGGTAATTCCAATTAGTGCAGAAAATTACTGTATTTAACACTTTAATAAAATTAAGCACGTATACTAATCATAACTAGTTTTGCCTTTAAAAATTCAATTAAGTCAAAAATCACTTAATTAGCTAAGTAATGGTGGGGTTACTTAAATAATTCATTAGAAAAGGCATCCAAATAGGAAATAAAATCTTGCCTATTCCATTGCTAAAAGCCTAAAACCTACCATATTCACAGTTCTATATTTGGCCAGAAAAAAAAGTTATTCATTACTAAATATTCAGTCATGATCAAACAATATTTATTTTCATATTCAGCAGTTAAAATGGTCAACGCTCCTGTTTCTCTAATTCTTGTTCTTTTGTTCTCGGGAACAAAAGTCTATCTGGTAACGTCAATTAATTTTTTTGTTCCCTGGATCATTCTCGAAACAAATTTGTTCTCGGGAACATATTTGGAATAGAAACAAGAAGCAAAAAAAAATCTACTTCTTTGTTCCCGGGAACAGAATTAGAAAAAAAAGCATTTCTGCTCAGAAATTGTTCTCGGGAACAGAATTGTTACCAAACAGGCCCTTAATTTTCAATTTTACCCAACAGGTTTTATCCATGTCAAATGGCTGCAGGAAATAAGAAGGCCAGATATATAGAAAAAAAAGCAACCAAGGACCAGTGCACTTAAAATTATGCAACTCCTGCCATTGCACATAAAATTATGCAACTCAAAGTCGACATGCGTAAAGTACTAAGTTAGGAGAAGAACTTATGAACACCGTATTGGAACCACAAGTTGATAGTAATTCTATTATGACTTTAGTCTTCATTCATTCTATCTGGGAAAATCCTCACCTCAAAGAAGTAGCTGAATGAGAACTTGCTGGATAAAACCAGCAACCAGAACAACGTATACCTACATCGCGAGCAACCAATGGAAACAATTACAGAAGAACAAATCCTCATGAAAGCAAAGCTTCACCTGAGGGAAACAGAACATACTTCAACTGCGAAAGTTGGCTTTCTTGCATCCCACGTCCAATAAATTGCCTAGGCTACAATATAAAGAGATAAGCTGGCACTTGTGCACAAAAATCCACTGACATAATCCACTTAAAAAAAGTCATGCATGATATAAGGGGAGATTTCAACGAGTCATTACGTCAAATACAGCTAATCAGGACAATAAGGAACCACGACACTCTAGTCCAACTGGTAGTTACTGATATTCATAGCAAAGTTGATGTTGTATAGAGTCAGATGATAAAGGTGAATGATAAATGCCATAGTAAAGAGGAAATTAAGCCCAATCTTGTGTCCTGCAAATATTTGAATTAGTGGACTCAGTGTTTTCACTATACTACATCAATTGTTAAAGTGGATAAGCATTTTGTTGGTACACATGAGGATTGTATGAGAAGGAACAAATTTTCAGACAGCAAGATCATCGCTATTCGGAAAATCATGGAAAAAAAGTTCTTTGAGAGAGATTTCAACAGGAACTCAGTTACCAATCACTATAATTACCCGTATGAATTTTCTGGTGGTTCATTTGAGTCGCAGTTTGCAAGGTAGACTCAAAAGCAACAAGAGAATGAGAAGTCAAAAAGAATCACTTCTTGTAATTCGACGATATATGATGTTATCGTTCACGATCCCTTTAAATGCAGTCAAGAATGAGCTATCTATGCTGCTGGATACAAAATGGTTTTCTCAAGAGGTCTGAGGAATCAAGAAGTACCTCAGTGAAAGAAAACCATATGTCTGCATCTGAATTACCTTTTTTGTCGGGAAATTTCACTAAGATAAGGTCCATAATCTAATCATTAACTTACACGTTACCGGTATCTACCAAATATCAAGACATCACTAGTTTCATTGTCAACTGCAAAAAATTGAAACAACTGGACCCAGCGATGCCATAAATTATGTGGCTACACCTGCGCATGACTAGATCCAACGCAACGATTCCTAAGCATGAATAGAAAATGTAATAAGAACAACCAGTTACTGAGCTAATACCCTACCTTTGTCCACCAGGATAGTATTGTGCATATACGGCAGTTTGAGACTTCGATATACTTGCTAACAGCAGGAACAAAGAACAACACCATCTGGACAGCATTAGACATCATATATATTCCAACAGCAATCATGTATGGTGAAAAGCACAATTCTTTAAGCCAGCTCCCACTTTGCACGGAATAACAAGTATATTTTTTTCTTGACTTAGCATAACATGTGGGGAGAATTATTGTCCACATCGCAGCAACTGCCAGGTTCAACCAATGTCTAATTCTTTCCGATGAATCCATAGTGTACCGCACTTTCCATGTGAAGGCAATGTCAATGATAGCTGCAGGCAAGATTTCTTCTCAGAATTCTACAGTTCATAAGTAGACCATTGGTGCGTTTAATTTTAATAGAAATCAATGATAGCACAGTCGATAAAGGCAGATCAATATTGAGAGGCAACCATTCCTATCTATCTTTTGAGTAACGCAGTCATGTAAAGTTCTTAAATATACATGCTTACGATATCTTTTGGCTTTTCTGAGAGTGAATTCACATACTTAAATTGCCTGGCTGTTGAGGGAAACCCTTTCTTGACTAATGTGATGACAAAAAAGGAGTACGCTTTAACTGATAGAAATATTGCTTTTCAGTACTTAGTAGCTTGTAATAATTATCTGCAAAGAAATGTCGAACATTATATTTTAACTAAATAATGCAGCCCGCTTTGAGAAACAAGTGTGTGACAAAAATCACTTCATTCTTGAGGGCGTGTCACATTTGTCTACCTTTGCTAAAGCTATGCATGATGCTTGAGCAGATAGGAAGAATCATTAGGCAATCAGAAGTCTACTTTTTATTAGAAGGCTGCAAGAGGAAGGAGGCAGGAGGTGGTAAGGGTATTTTCCAGAATTATTTCTACTAGAATCCGCCTCTGATTCTAGTCACTGGTTGCTGCTTATAGTTATTATCAGCGCAATTGTACGACAAGACTTCAAATATAATCAGTTATGAATCACACGCTTTTCTCTGGAATGCTATACTTGCCCTCAAAATCAACAAATGCAGCCAGAGACATTCAAGACCCAAATAAAGATGAAGATAAGATGGTACTACCAGACCTCGAAATAGCTTAAGGATGGTAGAAGTAATGAAAATGCTCAAGACATCCTCAAATGTTCCTTTGTCAAACAACTGAAGAGGAGATCCCAAATCATGACAGGCCATGATAATCATTGCCTAGAGAAAAAGAAAGATCAACTTATTAAAGAAGCAGCAGAACCATCAGAAGAAACAAGAAGTCACCTGACTCCAGTAAAGACGGTAGACACACCTGAAGGATCAGGATTAAAAAACTCCACATTCTGTCAAAGCTCCTAAAGATTTGCCAAAACGACCGAATCTCCACAAAATTTGTCTTTCCCAACCATTTTGGTTCACGATATTCCTCTTTAGAACCCTGTGAAATAAATATACAAGCTCGAAAAGCAAAATCATGGGATATGAAGTTATGGAGCACTGGGTTGTGATTGTTGTCTAAAGTTGAAAGGCAATATAAACAAGAGAAAAGCTACATACATGTCCGCAGTTCAAGAGAAGTGATGAAGTGCACTCACCTAAAGAATACTGTGACAAGAAACATAATCTCTCACGCATTGATGTTTATCAAGGAATCTCCCAATAATCCTACCCCATTGTATTCAACATAGTTCATATTTCATAACGAGGCTATTGCCCTACCACAGATCATTGACTTCACTATTATCCTAAAACTCTACTGTTTCTGCCAAGGCGATAAGGAATATGAAACCCTTGAAATCCTTGCATGATAACTGAGAAATGATGTACCGTGAAATTATTTCATAAAATTTCAAACAATATAGAAGATAAACCAGAGATGTCTCGATACTTTAAATGCAAAACTTTAGCGAAAGCGAAAAGTGAAGAAACAGACACAAAAAGGAGGGACATGGGAGGAGATATAAGTTGGCTTAGCACCCTGTAAGTTGTCAATGTAAAAATAGGCTCTGTAAGTCAGTTTGTCATATTTGTCTATTGTCAAGTGCTAACAAAAGAAGAAATCAGGAAACAGACATTATCCTATGCATGTTTGTGCTAAGCTGGGAGCAAAGTTTAATTACATACAATGAAGCATATGCCTCAAACAACAGAATGTGTGATTGTCTATTCTAAAAGCCTGGAACACTTAAACGACATAAAAAAGGGAAGTATAAATTTCAGACTAGTCAATAATATTAATGATTTCTTCCCGATACATCATAAGACTAATTAAAATGAAAGTAAATGCTGGTGGGACCAATGCAAAAGTAGTATAGTTTACCCCTTGTTCTTCATCATCATTATCTCCTTTCTCCTTCTTTAGTTCAGCAGCATCATCTGAAACTTGGGGTTTCAGATGACTGCAATTTTTTGAAGGCTGTACATGGAAGTAATCATGGTCCAAATGCATAGGCCAACCTAGTTCAAAACAATCAGGAGACCTGCAGATTCATGTAAATAGTGACATACTTACATAAGTTTGGAAACTCTAGCTTTTGAGAACTTCGATATGCAAAGCACAGATTATAACCAGAAGTACTCATTCAGATCATCATAGTTCCTCCAAGTAAAATGGTGCGCTGTCCCATTTTTGTTTTTCTCGGCCTCCTATATTTTAGCAAGACAAGATAATGTAAGAGACAAGGAGAATTCCAGAGCATGGAATACGAAAGATCTAATGTACTTACATCATATATAACCCTGTAAATTGGGGTAACTACATTGTTCAGGAAAGATTCTCGCCCTTCTCCATAAGCTGGGATGACCTCCGATGTCAGACTGAGACCACCAGTCAATATGCCATGTAATTCACATGCCATCTGACCTTACAAAGACCATATAACAAATGAATTCACCCTGACTAGGTGGGGCAATTAGTATAAGCAAACTGCAAAGTAAGAAAGAAAGAAAGAAAGAAAATTTTTCCCAGTAGACTGATGTAGCTGTAGAAATCTAAGCTTGATCCCAAGATGGACTCTCAACATTCTCTGCTCCAGGTAAATCAGATCAAGGTTACAACTCGACTATAGTCCCTGCTAACTGAGGTCTTCAGCAGTCACTTCGTGAATCACTCCATGTTAGTTCACCCCTCAAATGTACGTATGCAATCAAGGAAGCCGCGTACAATCCCCATATGAGATGAATTTTAAAAGTTATGTTCCAATTCTTGACAAAGTATAATTTCCACTGGAGACATCTCCTAAGAACTTTTCATACAAAGTAAGCATTCAAAAACCCTAGATATCTTGCCCTGTCTTGATTTTGGAAAAGCCTGAGATATTGTACCTTTTTCTTGAGTTGGCAATCAACTTTCATCTGTTCTCTGTTTGAAAGTCATTCAACACAAAATAATTTCCTAAAGAACTTACAGCAGGATTAACTAGCATAGGGAAACCTGCACACCCCGAGAGATTTTATAAACTCAATTGCAGGTCGGGTTCCCTCTTTGGTTAGCAGGAAGAAGAGCAGGATGACTGTACAGAATAAAACCCATATAGTCCATCCATTTTAAGCAATTAAAAACGACTATTTAGTTCAGACTTTCATCTAACACTGTGCGCACGCACTAAAATTAAGGGTTGCATTCACTGTCACACCAGATTGACATGAAATGGACAAATTACATACAACTGAGCAAGCAACATCTTCATGTTTGCCAATTCAGAACATAAACATAAGATAGAATTGACTTACATGATGAAAAATATAACAGAGACACTCAGGCATGAAGCGCAAGTTTGCAGCCTCCCCCCATATAAGAAGGTAAAGCCCTATGTACAGAAGTTTATACTGTTGTGCATCCTGTTTCACATTAGGTAGTCTGCATGTACACATATTAGCTTACAAATAGAATAAATTCGCTGGCTTTTCATGAGCAAAAGCAAAATTTCAAGATGAAAGTGAACTTATAGGAGATTATGGGTGACAATAATTCCATGTGAAGGAACAAGAAAGACTATACTGACTCTTCGTCCGGAACAGCTTAGACAAGAAATCCAACCTGATGTTGCTCTTTTTCACCAAATATTTGCACCAATTTGTGTAATTTTTGAAGAATTTCTTCATTAGTTCTTCTATTGCTGCATCTCCTAGCTAACACATCAAAGAAGCACAAAATTAACATAGGAATTAACTGAAATATCTGCAATTTATGATTTCTAATACCTTTGAAACTGATGTCTGTTTCTGATTGTGCCTGACATGGGCATTAGCGAGGAGGAGAAGAAGATGCTCCCTTTGGTTTGCTACATTTCCTTCCTGTGAAGAGTAAGTCTTGACAAGATTAGAACCAATATTAGACTGCATGTCCATCAGTTCAACCGTCGCATCCACTTTGCTTGCAATGGATTTCCTAATAATATGCCAAAAATAAACTGCACCGGTCTAAAAATGTCACCATATCATTAGTCACCTGGAATCCAAAAAAACTTTGAAGAAAATCAAACAAATCCACAGAAGCCGCATCTTCCTGTAAATCTTCAAGAGAAGGAAGACCACGAGTACTACGGAGTGCCGTAACTGCAGCTTTAATCTGTAACATCAGATTGCATACCTCATACATTTAGTTGGCAAGTGTAGTACTTATCCCCAATGGACTAACGCACTAGCAAAATGGGAACAAAAGAGTAGCATGTCCTTAAGACTAATGAGGTAGTGCAAATCACTCTTTTCGAAAGTTCTGGAGACAAGCCATTGAAAGATATCCACATAGATACATGATGTTTATAAAGGAAGAACTTTTTCATGGCACCAGACCTCTGGGAGTTGCATAATTGCTTGCTGAGCACCTCCAGGATCGAGTGGAAGAATGTTATAGGGTACATAGAAACTCCGATCAGTGGCAGCCTGCAGAACAAGAAACAAAGAGAAAAAATTCAGCACAAAAGAGTATATCTTAGATGAACATACAAGTAGGACACGCCATTTCAATGGCCAATTTGTAATCAACATCAATATATCCTATTTAAATGAAAGCATGGAGGCAGAGCATACCTGTAGGCCTGCTCCATCTGTTAATGTCTTGAATACTTCAAACAACACTTGAGCTACTCTTCTTGCAATGGTCATTTTTTCCCTGTGATTGTTCAAAAATTAACTTTAGCACGGGGAAGAAACCATCTCCTGTTATGCGAGCTGAAAAGAGGTACTGCTGTCATGAAACAAATTCCATCACAAATCCTTACTTATTATTTACATCAACTACTCCAACGTTTTTGATGATATAGTCCTTGTATGCATGATAAACACGTCTAAGTTCACGCCTATCACTCGATTCCCTACGTCTTGCTGGGGTAATCTCTTCATCCTGAAATTCATAAAAGTGACATTCAACCGGATTGAGTCAGCATCTCTCCACAAAAATTGATGACTATCAATCATGAATATGACACAATCGATTAGAGTGAGAGCTTAATTGTGAGGGTGCATAACCACGATAACTTCTGGGAGTATAAGAGGAAAATAGTCATTAACCCAAAGTTACATATTAAAAGCCATTTTTACAAAGATTCGTGAGGGAGGAGTTAGATGCAACAACTACCTCTAAAGAAGCCTTTTTCCACTAAGTGGGAAAGTAGCAGGATGCTCATACAGAATAATGATGTTTAGATAATCTAGTTCCAACATGAAATTTTTGTTTCCTACAACTGAAGAATGATATGCATTTTGAGCGAGCTATACCAGAGTTGTCAATGGATAAATGAAACCATGATTACCGAGCTGAAATTCTTTTTAGTTCTGAAAATTTTACCTAGGAAGGAAGGAAGGAAGGAAATTTGTATGAATCCATAATTAAGTAAGGGTGTAGAACTGATTATAGTTACATGGTAAACAAGTTCAGTGAAAGTGATCATGTCAATTGCTGTAGTGTGCAGTCGACAGGCAGAGTCGTACAGCTTAGACCGGTAGTATCTGACTTTAATTGATAACATGATAGTCATTTATAACCATTTGATCAGATCAAGTAGCGATTATTTATCCTCATCCATCAGACAAGATTTTGTTGATTGATATGCTAACTCATCCCTATGCTATTTATGTAAGTTGGAAACAAGTTAACCTCCTTTTACAGAGAGTTAACATGTGCATGCGTTTACCTGTTCGAGTCGCTTTAGGAGAGAAGTTTTGAACTGCCGGACACCCCGTCCAATAGAATTACAGTCCATTTTGTGCGCTATTATAAAAGCATGAAACCGGCCTGCCAACATGCCAATGAGATCCAAATGAACAACACAAAAGATGCTTACAGCCCATGATCGAACTTCCATAAGCTACTGTGGTCCACCAACTTCGGAACCAGATAAAACATCCACATCACATGGAAGTCAGGATCAGTAAAAGAACTGAGTTTTCAAACTCCAAGATCTTTTGAACTCCCTTTCCCTTTGACACGTAATTGTCGATTTCAATGTTGAATGATGAAAATTGTAGTTGTAACTTACCATCTAGATTGCTATAGAACAAAAAAAAAAAAAAACTGGACCCTGTTCCGCTTTGCATTGCTACATCGTGAAACCTATTTTGAAGGGAACGCTAAATTGCTGTTAAAGTCTCCATTCTGACATGTCGGTCAACTAGTACTTACCAAACCTTCGACACGCACACACACAATATTGTAAAAGCTCACTCTTTATCAACACCAAGATAAACCGTGAAGATAAACTTTGAACAGCTTACAATTCTTCCCGTTCAAATTTCTTTCTCAAAAAAAAAAATCAATCCTTTCCAAAGAAAAAGACATTCTAAGACCAAATTTAAACTCGCTTACATAGATAAGCAATACGAGGCTCCTCGCGTTCTATCAAATTGGCGACGCGAAGGAACCTCTGAATCTCCGGAGACAACGTGATGGGCAACCTCTCGCTATCAAAGGGCTCTGGTTTATACTCATAATCACGGCCAAAAGAGAGAAACCTCGTGATGGGTCTCGCGCTGCTGCTGCTACCAGCTGAAGCAGCAGCAGTAGCATGACGCCGCTCATCTGCTGCGGGAACGTAATCTGCAGGCACAATCTCGGCCATGGAAGCGAGACACGGAACGACGAAGATGAGGTACAAGGCATGACCGTGGAGGTGTATATAACTGAGATATCCCGCATTTGCTTAACGTGGTGTGCTTCTTCTGCTTCGCAACATGTGTGCTTTTTGCCTTTGCAGAAAGCAAGCTCCTTTTGGCGCTAATGGGAGAGAGGGTGGCGAAGACCGAGGGCGTCGAGAGAGTGCGTGTAGCTTTTTTGGCCCTTGCCCTTTTGCTTTTACGAGTTGGAGTTCATGTCTGGTTTCTGCTTTTAAGCTGTGATTTGTTGAGAGGGACGTGAGACATGAGGAGGAACAGAGGGAAGTAGTCGCCAAGCTGGAAGAGAGAGGCCAGTCTCAGTGGATACGTGCATGTATTGCCCCTTCCTTTTATTAATCAATCAATGAAGAACAGATCTTTTTCTCACTTCGAGAAACATTACTTTTTTGTTTTGCCCCCCCTTTTCTTTAGGTTATGTCAAATATAGTCTTCTTCTTTCTTTAAAGTGATAAACTAGAGGAAGGTCCCCGGAATCAGTGAGATTAGCTTTAAAGAATGTTAGATACAGTATTGTACTTTTGTTCGCCTGTTTAGGGTGTGTTAATTTTACGGAAAATGAGTGATTTGGAAAATATTTTTCAAAATATAATCACTTAAATTATTTACAAAAATGACTGAACGAAAAATATTTTTATCGTCCGCGAAAATATTTAGATATAAATTATTGTCGTTAATGAAAATATTTATTATTGACTGACTATTTCAAGAGATTATTTTTATAAAAATATTTTCCAAATCATTCCCGCAAAACAAACGGGGCCTTAGTTATATTCTTGAACTTTAATGTTGAGCCGTTCTCCTTCGGTAGGATCAATATTAGTCCTCTAAATTAATTTGGTTTGATCCGCATTTGCTATGGCAGTTCAAATTAATCATGTTTGAATTTACTGATATAACTACACACAACGATTGCATTAGAATTTTAAAAAAATATATATATTAACTTAATAGAAAAAATTGATAAATTACCTACATTATAATTAGTATTTCACATAAGAGGTGATAAAATTAAGGCATTATTATCATGGTAAATAAAATTTGGTAATTAAAGAAAAATGAGCTTGTGTGCTTAACTCATATGAGCACTGGTAATCCAAAACTAGTGTCAAAATTAGCTGATGCTTGTTAGATGTCACTTAGTTCATTAATACACTTGTAGGCACCTATGTACTCAACCTTAAAGAATCCTTCTTTCCCTTCCCTATTTTATGATTTTGGCTTCGCACCTCTCTTTCTCTCTCAATAACACGAGAAGACATACTCGCATACTGTCCATGAATAGTCTTGAACGAGCTCCGTCACGCAGCGCCGCAGCACCTCCTCCAACCTTAGCTACCACGCGGTTGCTATTTAGCTAGCCGCAAGGACTCATACGCCACCCTAAGTCATCAAGCCACCGTCATATCTCTCAATCTGTCACGAGTCGAGTCTGAGCTCAGGATATTGGATCCAACAAAACCGAGCTTAGATTCGGGGCATTGACCTTAGGCAGCCTAGGTTTGGCATCACCTAAGGCCGGTGGTGTCATTTGTGTTTTCGATCAGTGTAGCTCAAAAGGATAGAGAGGGACAGAGATGCCAAATTCGAGCTAAATATATAGTGGGAAACACTAACAAACGGGCTGCTGCTGCTCGAGCTGCATTTATATTTAATTCGTGCGCATCTATAATGTATTCATTTGGTTGATTTGTGGATGAGATTTAATCTAAAGAGGGTGGAAAAATCATTGCTTTCCCGAAACTTGAATGACCGACCCGTAAAAGAAAGAAAAATTTGAAGAGAGAGAGAGAGAGATCCACGTGTACATAGAAGATTCAGCACGAACCTACCAGAATTGCCCATCTTTGTTGGTTAATTTACAAATATGCCATCATTGGAGGACGAGCAGGAACAGGCGCTTTTTATCACCTAGATCTACTAGGGTTTAGTGGGGAACGCGGGTTTTTCTTGCTGCTGCTGCTTCTCTCCAACCCATTCGACGAATTGCCTGAAACAATGGGGCGCAAGGCGAAGAAATTCATCGACAAGAAGAAGTCGGCGACCTTCCAATTGATGTCCCGCGACTCCGCCGACCCCAGCTTCGACGATGCTCCCGGCGGCGACCGCATCTTCGTCCGCGTCGACAGCAATCCCTACTCGGCCGGCACCTTGGAGGACGCCGACAACGACGGCGGTGACGATCGGATTTCGATGTTCGCGGACGCGCCTGGCGACTGCGATGACGGCGGCAGCGACGATGGCGCTATGAGAAGTGTGGTCGGGAGTCGGGGAGTTGGAGGTGGAGATGTTGCGTCGACTTCGCGGCTGCCGGAGCAAATTAGGAGGGAGATTCTGGAGCTTGGGTTTCCTGACGATGGCTATAACTACTTGCTGCATTTGAGGGAGATTAGGAATGCAGGTGGTGGTTCGGCGTTCTATCAGAATCCTAAGGCTAGGCTTGATCTGGTTCCTAAAGATGTCAAGGTTTGGTCTCTTGATTTTCTGGTCTTCGCTGTTTTGTTTCCAATCTTTGTGCTGTCGGGGATAATTTTGCTTTGGACTATCTGTTCGAAATAATGTGAATGTGCATCATTTGAGAAGTGAGTGCTCTGCTAGATTAGATACAATATGGTCTGAGGTTGGGATTACAGGATACGAGATAAAGGGGGAGTTTTTTTTTTTTTCTCCTTTTTTTGTTTATTTGGTTGGCTGTATGAGGTGCCTGAGTTTGTGTCTTTACTACTTCATCATATGTACATTAGTCTGATTACCTCTTTTCAAGGCTTCAGTGTTCTGTGTATGCTTCCTGAGGACCAACTTTGTTCAACTTCTTTGATTTCAGGCTTATGATGCTTCGCATGTAGAAGTTCCTAAATCAGAAGGTGATCCTAATGACGCATCGATTTATAGTGTTGCAGCCAATAGTGTTAATGTGAGAGTACAGAAAGCCATTGATCCTGAAGTTGCTGCATTACTTGATGATAGTGACCTCTCACGGTTTGGGTCTGATGTCGAGGACATGGAAGAAGATTTTGTTGTTCAGGCAAACCATCCTGAAGGGGAGGACAGTATTGTGGAGGGAAATTTGCAATATTCTGGGACGCCTGAAGCGATGGGGAGAGTCATTAATGGATCAGATCCTTCTGCTGGTCAAGAGAGACAAATTGACAATGGCTTTCCTCATGAAATAAGAAATCGGTTTGCGGAACAAAATGACGACTTTGACAACAAGAAGCCACGAGAACGTCGTCTGCTGGATGAGCAATTTGATCTTGTAAGTTTTTAAACTTTCCTCATGCTAGCATATGCTTTCTTGATTTTGATAATTGGCGTGATAAGTGGATGATCTGATAAAACTGTCTTTCAAGTTTGTGAAAAAATGAATTGGATTAAAGCATGGACACCAAAAGTCGAAATGACATGCTTTCAGCACTTAGCTTGCGGAAATTAGATTCATAGATTCTGCCATCCCTTCCTTTTTCGGTGAATGATGTGAATCCTCCTGTACTTTTAGTCTTCTGCCTGACTGCAGAACAATAGCAGAGGCAGATATAACTTGTTGGATATCACTTGGTATTTTGTGCTTTGTCGTTAAAGTGCACTTGACAATCCATTACCCTAGTTGTACTGCCTTACTGATTTTGAGCTACTCTCTCTCTCTAATCATTGTGGTTGGATTTGGTTTCACATTTTTTCCCCTCTTTAGAAGAGTCTATTGCTGGTATGGTCTGTCTAACAAGAATCCTGCCATCTTTTAAGACCTAATCTTGAGGTGCTTTTCTGCATGCACTTGTTAGGAGATTTGAAATTGTGGTTGGACTGCTTTTGCTAAAAAATAAATATTGGTTCGACCTTGTCATCCTAATCCATGAGGTTCTTCTTCGACTCAGAGCACATTGATGCCAGCTTATACTATCTGAGTCCTTATGATGTTGGTTTTTTTTTTTTTTAACTCTATTTCTGCGAGTGCTTATGCTGGTCTGAATGAATGTTGAGCATGCCTTGTGATAAAAATATCCGTTGAATTAGTGGGATAAGTTTAGATCAAACTAGTCGCTTTTTGTATTCATCAGTTGCTGGAAATTGTTAGGAATTGTGCAGTATTTGGCCTGAGTTGTAGCCTCATCAGACATGGAATCGACAGTAACTCAGACAATTTCTTGGTATTAATCTTTGTCTCCTCCACGCTTGTTTCTACTTCTTAAATGCTGAAATTTCTTTAGTGGTAGTGGAATTCTCATGAGCTAGTACTATTCAGCCGATAGTTGACATCATTTCTTTAGTTTAACTGTCATAAATCCGTTTCTTTCACTGATATCTGATGTTTTTCTTCTTTATTGTTTGAAGCTTGAACGTCAGGAGTATGGATCGGAGGATGACGAGGATGATGGTTGTGGTGGTTATATGGCTGAAGAAGATGAATCCCTTGCTCTGAAACTCAAACAGGCGTTTGATGACAAAGTTATGGATGACTTGGAAATTGATGACAAGTATAGAGTTCCAGCTGATTTATTGAAGGAAAGTGAAGCGAAAAGCAAACAGCTACAGGATTCTGCTGCTGATTTGATCCGCCGTTGCATGGAATATGCAGACAAGTATGAAAATGAGAATGACGACAAAGAAGTAGTTATTGTAGAAGAAAGTAGTGATGAATCTGAGGTGTGGGACTGTGAAACTATTGTCTCTACATATTCGAATCTTGATAATCACCCAAGCAAAATTGAAGCACCTGAGGTAGCCAGAAAGAAGAAATTGGCCGGTACAATATCTGTTGCTTTAGGTGCGGCCAATCCGTTAATACCCCTCAAAGGAAAAGAAAAACTTCCTGTTGACTATCTGCCTCAGAGCATGAAATCTTCAGCAGAGAAGGTCAAGGACGGCAGTGCCTCAAGGAATGAGCAGCCTAGGAGGGAGCAGCTTGGTCAAGAGTCAAAGGAAGAGAAGAAAGAGCGCAAGGTAAGTGCTCGCTTCTTCCTTGTTTTTTAACCCATTTGAGTTTCATCCGTTCGTGCACAACTTTGTTGCTTTGACTAGAGGGAGAGGTCTTTCTTATGGTGTACTTAAGTTTCTAGCCCTTAAGAGAGCGGTTCCTTCAATTGTATTCTATCGTTTAAGATGTTCATCTGAATATAACTTCAGGCTGCCGTGAAGGAGGAAAGGCGGGAAGCACGTCGCACGAAAAAGGAAATGAAGGGGCTTTACAGGTGCGAAGCGCAGCGGGCGCAAAAAGCGGCTGCCACCACTGGCCCATCTTCCATCCCTCTCGTGTAGTTAAGTTGAAGTGTTTCCACCTATCGGGCGAGGTTGCATCCAACGGGGCGAAGAGCTGAAGCTTGCATACCCTCTTTTCTCCGAGGGATATAAGTGTGGCTACTTGAATCGACGAAGCTGTAACGCTAGCACATTAAAGTTTTACTTATTTAGAACATTGTCGTGTAGCTGCACAGGAAAAGCATGGTTTGTGTGCTGAACGTGGACGAGATTTGGTTACACTTAAGGAAAATTATCAACGAAGGAAGCTGAGTGGAGACCAACTTCCCTGGCCTTTTCGCACAGGCTGTCGTCCGATAAAAGTGAAAAGGAAACTTGGCGGAGAAACGTGTCATTTGCCCATCGGAAAGCTTCCCCTGGCTAAGAAATTGCAAATTTCAAGATTCAACGGTCAACAGTTAATCATCGAAAGACAACTTCGAGATCCCCCAAAAGAGTGAGGAACGTTAAAGACAAGCACCGAAGGGAGAACACAGCACTCGTTTCCTGCGTTTAGTGCGCATTTAGAATCATCGTCTTTCTCAGGACCCACGGAGGATAATTCAGGGAACAACCCAAAAGTCCCGGAAATCACAGTCTATATGCCTTTGCGCTGCATGGAGGATTGGGATTTACAAGGCAAAGAAGATTATATTGCCCGTGCTCTACCTTCTTTTTTTCTTTTTTGAGCAAAATTAATAAAGCACGATCAAAAGTCCGCCCTTATTATATCATATAATGAATTGCTCCCCAATGCACATTTTCGAAAAGCATCATATTTCCATCTTGCGAAACATATATTACAACTTCTGACCAAAAAAAAAACAACATATGTTGCAACTCAATTTAAGGCCAAAAGAGAGAAAAAAAAAAATAGAGAGACATTGAAAACTTGGCATACATTTCTTGGCCTTTTGGCTATAGATCAAATATATTTATCCATAGGCATCCGGAAGAAATTGTTATGGAGGCTGAGTCTAGTGAATTATGCAAATCACATTTATTTCATAAATTTTTTTTTTATGATACTTTAGTTTAAGGAGTCGCCATCCTTTTTTCTTTCTCTAAATAACTTAAATTAGTTTTTCAATAGTTTGTCAATAGACAAATGTGTGAATTAATATTCCTTTTGTATCGCTCACATATTTCAAATTTAGAAGTTTAAACAATTTTTTTATCTTTTAAACAATCTTACTAAAAAAAATTATAGTGATTTTCTTTTTTCATATATTCGTGTACAATTTCTTCGGATTGTGCTAATAATTTATTTTCATAATTTAGTAATACAAAATCTCAATAAAAACGATTTCGTAAAATCTTTTAAGTGTCAAATTTCTTTTGTAAATGTAGTTTTGCTACTTTTTTTAATAAAAAAAAAAGACTCAGAATGGAGGGTAGAAAAATATTTTGTGCCAATTATATATGTTATTTCATACCATAGTCAAAAGTTTTCGAAGCAAAATTGTACTATTTTTTTAAAATTAAAAATGAGTGAAATTATGTTGATTCATGTGGGAATGTGTCAATTTGTGTTGGCATCTGGATTGCTGCCATCAGTATTGTAGAAGAGGAGATTTTCGTAGCTTCGACTCTCTCCTTGCTTCAGTCATGGCCATGGGCTCTCCCTTTCCTCGCAAGCCATGTTAGCAAAACACGATGCTTTCTTTATGTGTAAACCCCTCCTCCTCTTTCGTTTTTCAGTCCAAAGTCTTCAGGTCCTATCAAAGCCTATAATTACTAATGCTGCCACAAGAAGCGACAGATCGAGTAGCTCCCTGGTTCATTGCAACACCCGGATCACGAAGCATGGAAGAAACGGTCGCGTCGAAGAAGCTGAATCCGTCTTCCGACGGATGCCCGTCAAGAATACCATCTCTTGGACTGCCATGCTCACTGCGTATGCAGACAATGGGCGGATTCGGAAGGCCCGGCAAATGTTCGACGAAATGCCTGAGAGGAATACCGCTTCGTATAATGCGATGATCACTGCCTACGTTCGCAACAACTGGAATGTCAATAAAGCTTATATGTTGTTCGCTGAGATTCCTGACCGCAATGCGGTCTCTTACGGTGCCATGATCACAGGGTTTGTTCGGGCAGGGAAGGTAGACAAAGCAAAGGAACTTTACCTCTCGATGCCGGTCAAGTGGCGAGATCCTGTGTGCTCGAATGCATTGATAAGTGGGTATTTGAAGTTGGGGGCACTCGAAGAGGCAGTTTGGGTTTTTGAGGGTATGGCACACAGAGATGTCGTTTCCTGGAGCTCTTTGCTGGACGGATATTGCAAGAATGTCGGCGTCGGTGCTGCCAGAGAGTTGTTCGATAAGATGCCGGAGCGAAATGTTGTGTCTTGGACTGCTATGATTGATGGGTATATGAAGATGGGGCATTTTGAATGTGGTTTTGATCTTTTTCTGGATATGAGAAAGGAAGGAACAGTAAGGGTGAATTCTACGACACTTACTGTTATGTTTGAAGCTTGTGGTGACTTTGGGAGGTCCCAAGAAGGAATTCAGATGCATGGATTAGTGTTTCAACTTGGACTTGAATTTGATTTATTTATAAGAAATTCCCTTATCAAAATGTATTCTAGTTGTGGCTTTGTAGATGATGCTATTAAGATTTTTGATTCGATGGACGAAAGGAATGAAGTCACATGGAATAGTTTAATCTCTGCTTATGTCCAGAATGATAGTCTTGAAGAAGCCTATTATCTATTTGCAAAGATGCCCGGGAAGGATGCAATCTCTTGGACAACTATTATTTCAGGATTTTTTGGAAATGGAATGATTGATAGATCAATTAAGCTATTTGAAATTATGCCTGTAAAAGATGACATTGCCTGGACGGCCATGATATCTGGTTTTGTGAAGAATGGCGAATTTGAGGAGGCATCCCATCGGTACATTCAAATGCTTCAGAAAGCAATCAAGCCTAACCCTCTTACTTTGAGCAGTGTGCTAAGTGCTTCTGCTGGTTTGGCAACACTGAACCATGGTGTCCAGATTCATGCTCATGTTGTGAAGATGGACCTGGAGCATGTTCTATCTATGCAGAACTCACTAATATCGATGTACTCAAAGTGTGGAAGCGTTCTTGATGCCTACCGAATATTCACAGAAACAACTGACCCTAACATAGTCTCTTATAATTCTATCATCACTGGGCTTGCTCAAAATGGATTTGGTACAGAAGCTCTCAGATTATTCAGAAAGATGCAGAGTGCAAGTCAGGAGCCCAATGGAGTTACATTTCTTGCCATTCTCTCTGCATGCACTCACGTGGGGCTTGTTGAAGAAGGATGGAACTATTTTAAATCCATGAAGTCCTCATACGGGATAGAACCGGGGCCCGATCATTATGCTTGCATGGTTGACCTCCTTGGCCGAGCTGGATTGCTGGATGAAGCTATTTGTTTGATTAGTTCAATGCCTCTTGAGCCTCATCCTGGTGTTTGGGGAGCCCTTCTTAGCGCAAGTAAGATGCACTCACGGGTTGATCTCGCAGAGCTTGCAGCTCAAAAACTGATCAAGTTGCAGCCCGATAATGCAACATCTTATGTTGTTTTGTCCAACCTACATTATACATCTGGGAAGCATGATCTTTCTGACCATGTTAGAATGGCCCAGAAATCTAAAAGAGTGAGAAAGAGTCCAGGATGCAGTTGGATTATGATGAAGGACAGTGTCCATTTGTTTCTCGCGGGAGACAAATCCCATACAGATATTGGAGATATAGAAGCTACTCTATGCACTATCTCAAAGGAAATAAAACTTTTAGAATCTCATTTCTAATGGCTCCTCAATCCTCTCATCTAATCTAATGATAAACGTATTCTGTTGTCATTGATAATGGGGTCCCAAGTCATCCAGGATACTTCTGCAGACTGTTTTCTAGCATGGAGCTAGAGCCTTTTTGGGGATTGGTGCTTCTCTCTGAAACAACAAGGTAACTGGAGAATTTGATCTTCCATCTGTCTCATCTGTTGGATCAGCCTCCATTGCAGATAAATCGACTATCATTTCACTGCTCAACTTGCGTATCTCTCTGACATTAAAAGGTATGGTACTAATTAAACTTAAATCTGTGTAATTTCTGTCTCACAACGTGTTGAAACGGTTTTTCCTTATCCATGGGCAATGAGTTTCGGTTTCCGTATATGTAGGAGTAGGCGAACATACTCGTGAAGGCCTTTTCCCAAGCATAAACTAAATCAACAATTAGGCCCCAATCTTGTTCTTACTTACTGTCATACTTATTTTAATTGCCTTTTGTTGACTGACAGGAACTTGCATTGTGTTAAAGAATGCACTTAGATTTGGAAGCAACTGTTTCTGCTGGCAGTGGGAGATTACCTGCAATCTGTCCTTGACTTTCTATGCTCAGCAGGGGACTAGTCACTGTGTATCAGCGCCGATGGTTGAATCACATCTGACGGGCATCATGCATGCTGCACCCTAAAGCTGGTAGGGTGGAACATTTGAACGGGGGCTTGTCGAAACTCAGGACCGTGCGAGTGTTCAGATCGTTCTTGCGGCAACAAAAATTTATCATCTAGTAGAATATGATTCTCCGAGCAATGTGGACACTCTTCCCTCTGCATGTACCATAGCTTTGTGGTTCTTCTCACCACCATAGCTTGAGTTTGCAATCGGTGGTGTGTCTAACTCAATTCCAAAAAATCTGAAATGGTCCCTCAAGGCTCGACGCCTCACATGTTCCACAATGGGCCAAATCATAGTGGCCTGTAAGAACTAAGAGTAATGTGGGTGGCGACAGATTAGTAATGGCACTTGGCAAGGCGCGAAGGCAGGATTTTGCGTCCGCGCAATTCGTATTCGTTTCAAGCATCCGATGGTTGTATCGCCACTTGTCCTCGTACCAGCCGCTTATCCAAATGTCAAAAGTGTTCATGGGGAATTATAGCGTTGGAAATGTCAGCCTCAATGGCCACTCTTTTTTTTTCTTTCTCCATGATCAGTACTAAATCTATCATTAATTTACTAATTTATTTAAAAAAACACTATTTAATTTAAGTTTTTATTGTTTAATGGGTACTATTTTTTTTCTTCTTTTTTTAAGCAAAAAAAAAAACACGTTGCGGCCCGCAACTAGTATCGAATTTTCGTTGGAAAATAAAAAAAAAGGGCATCTTTTTTCTTTTATGTGGTTGTGGGTATCCTCAGATTTTCATTTTGTTCGCTATATAGATGAACATGTGGACGTCGAGAGCGCCACTCGACGCATTTGATTTTTTGGAGTCGACGCCTCTCCAACTCCTCCATCTTCTCGGACCAGCAACAACCATGGCCGCGACGAACGTGTTGCTCAAGCTTTCAGTGCTCCTCAACCTCTTGTCCAGCTCGCGCTTGGGACTTTGGTCGAATCAGAAGCACGTGAGGGTGTTACCCCCGTCGTGCGACCGGATCGAGTGCCCGAGCTTCGACGTCGTTCACGTGGGCGACGGCTACGAGATCCGGCGCTACAATTCCACGGTGTGGATGTCCACTTCTCCCATCCCCGACATCTCTCTCGTCGAAGCCACTCGCTCCGGCTTCCTCCAGTATGGTTCTACATCTTAATTATCAGTCTCATAATTTCATTGCCACTCCTATGTCCAGTTCATGTCGTGATCGAGTCGTGATCGAGTCGTGCTCTCGTGTTGAGAATTGCAATCCTTGCTTTGCTAGCTTGTGCCATATTCCTTACTTCTGTAAATTAAATTCCTCCTATCTTGCTTACGCCAAAATTAATGGCGATGGTGTGCGAGGAGAGTGCCCTCAAGAGTGATGCCCAGAACGGCTGTTCGCCTAATTCAAGTTAAAGGGTCTGCAGAATTCTACATAATTCATCGGGGTTGTTGGATTAGCTTCTGAACGGATTAACAAATTACTAGGTTGTAGCCCCTGTGACCATCATTTTTGTGTTTCTTTTACCTCCATTTAATTGGAATCGGTTTCCACAAGTTAGCTTAGGCTCATGCATGAGACAGCTCTGATATGTACATTAGAAAGTCGTCCGGCATCTATTTCTATAATGGTCAGATGTATCGACACGATATCACGTTCACATATAACTTGTTAGTGTTGTGGGGGATCGAAACTTTTGGATGACTGAAGAAAATATTTCGCATATTTATTTGTCAAATCATATTTTCCTCATTCAATCCATCTTGGGGATGAGAGTTTCGTATGCGATAGGATGGAATTGATTTAGTCATTCTCGTGCAACCCCTTAGTGAAACATATAGCTGAGAATTAGATCTTTGTTGTCCATCTAAAAATCCCGCGTAATTGATTCTCAGGCTATTTGACTACATACAAGGTAAGAACAGCTATGAAAAACAGATAGAGATGACAGCACCGGTGATCACCGAGGTCTTTCCAAGCGATGGTCCATTTTGCGCATCCTCGTTTGTGGTGAGCTTCTATGTTCCAAAAGAGAACCAAGCAAACCCGCCCCCAGCGGAAGGTCTCCAAGCTCAGAGGTGGAAGCCCATTTACGTTGCCATTAGACAGTTTGGAGGGTTCGTCGCCGACTCTGATGTCGCAGTGGAGGCAGCTGCCTTGGAAGCCAGCCTTAGTGGCACTAATTGGGCTAATGCCATCCAGAAGAGCCGTGAGAAAGAGAGCAGCACTAGCGCTTCAGTTTACACGGTCGCCCAGTATAATTCTCCATTTGAGTTCGATAACAGAGTGAATGAGATATGGATGCCGTTCGACATGGAAGATGCTTCCTCTATGTGAACGAGAGAGTGAAGGATAGAGAAGTCTCTCTAGTTTCTGCAATATAGTTTGCTTTAGTGGAGAACTTGCACCTTCATTGAGAATGAATAACAAAGTAGCTGCCATGTGATGTCCTACTTTGATATGTTTGTATCAAGCATCACATCCTTTCTGAGTTCCGGATATTTTTATCCTTTCTTCAATCGAGGTCAGTGATTATTGAAATGTGAAATGCAGGCATTCATCGTAGTTCCATATATCAAGCTACCATATGAAAAGTGTCTTCGATACATCACAAGTAAGGACAGGTACAATATGGACACTTCTATTCTCTGAAAGAGTCGCTAAGAGTAAAAAAAACTTTAGGCCAGAAAAATATTATTTGGTTGATTTTTTGGTAACTTGTTGGTAACTTAGAGACAATTTTATGAAATTATCAAATCTTTTGGTTAGGTTGCAAACTACTTACTTTATAACATTTGCTAACTATTCTTTGCCTTTCCTATCAATGTCTTAAATTTGTCAACTCCTACATGAACTTACCAATATTTATTTGTGTGAAGTACCTACTTTTTTCCAATTACATTGCCAAATAGTTTTAGGTTACCAATCTTTACCAGATCTCATATCTTCTACCAACCTTTATTTACCATTTTTAGCGACGCCTTGATTTTTATCAATTATTATACTTTTATTTAAGTGACGTACCGATCTTTCTTCAATTAGTTGTCAAATAGTATTTGCGTTACCAACTATCATATGAGGTGATTAAGTACGATTATTTGAAATTGTTTTCGAAATTTTCGAACTTCTTAATTAAGTTACCAAGTTTTATTTGACTTGTTTACCAACCCGTTAAAGTTACAAACTTTTTTAGAGGTTACCAATCTTAAATAAAATAATTACTCGTTTTGCTCTAATTAAGTTACCAAATAGGTTTGCATAACCAACTTTTATTTGAGTAGTTACCGATGCTTAATTTGTGTTTATAAATTACCGACTTCTCTTATCTTTGACAAAAATAAACCTTTTATTTCACAAATTTTTATTTACCTCTCTTACTAACGCCTTAAATTTACCAATTATCATATGAAAATCAACTTTTATTTGAGTGACTTTCCAACTTTACTCCGATTAAGTTATCAATTAGTTTAGGTTACTAACCCTCATTCGAGTTACTTACCAATAATTATTTATTACCCAATCGATTAGTATAAAAATAAAAGTTGGTAAGTTAATATAGAAATTACTAATTTTCCAACTATATAAAAAAAAAGTTGGTAATTTTATAAAAGCGTTGATAAGTTACCAACAAAGGCAAAAGTCATTGTAAATTTTCTTTTTACCAGCAGTATTTTAATACTTACCTACATTTATTGAAATTAATAGGAAATCCGTATTTTTGGGTACAAGATATACAATCCTGATTGTGATGTGATTTGGGCAAACTATTGTGTACAAGTACTTCGAATGGAATGTAAAGGAAAGGGCCTGTATCCAAGCATTTCTGCATAAAATGATATTGTAAATCTCAACCTTTTATCCAAGAGATAATTACAAAAAGCAGTACGAATACACTATGTCTGAACTAAAATTTGTATGCATAAGTAAAAACTAGGATTGAGCCCACAGCCATAGCTGGTGCAGCTCATCCGCAGGAGGCATCTCCTTCATCGATCTGTTGAACGATTCATCCCTACACAACGACGCATTTGTTCGCAGAACCGGCTCAAAATGGCTCCTCTCTGGCAAGGCTCTTTGTCTGCCTCCTTCGCAAGAGTAGTGGAAGAGGTTGTCCGCCGACTTTGGCGAAACGGCAACGTTGGAATCCTTGCCGGTCAGCTTCTGGACAACGGATTTGAAGCTGGCCACGTCTGTTTCGACGTACTCTGTGTTTATGATCACCACCCTAACTGGGATCGCATTTCCTCCTCTGCCCGACATTGCTGGAAAAAATTTCTTGGGACGGTGTGATATAATCGCGAGAAGATGAAGGTCAAGAACGAGAGATCTCTGCTTCTGCTATAAGTGCGGTTTCGAACGCTTCCTTTTGGCTTGTGTTCTGAGGAAAGATGGCTGCGTTACCTCCTATTTATAAGTGGACGACTCAACCGCGGGGAGAAACAGCCAACGGAAGCCATGTCACGCATGAGTTTAATGAGAGTTTGGAAATGGATGGTTCTGCTTAGAAGCAAGGACATAAGTTGACCACTGCCGTCATTTTAGTTGATTTTAATAAGCAGTCTAGAAAGACCAAAACCAAAGGAGAGAGATCGGGTCAAAATTACATAAAAAAAAAAATTTTGACGAAATTCAACGGCCATGCATGCACGGGGGTGTTGATCTCACCAATCATCAAGGAGAAGAACAATCAAAGAGGATGTGGGGGACTGCAAGAGGGGAGAGAGAGAGAGAGAGAGAGAGAGAGAGAGAGGAACGCAAGGGTGGACTTGAACTGTCATCGATCAGGCGAATAAAAAAAAAAGAAAGACATGTCAAACCCGACGACAAGTCAAAGGCAAGACCGGTCAGCCAACAACCCGAGTGTTACAGGTTTTATTTCGTGCTTGGGATTCAAGTAACTCCTTCTTTTTAGCCCCCATGGAATGTCAATTGCCAGTCCAAAGGAAAAGGCTGGGGATTTAAGGTGAGTAATGTATAGCTACAGAAATTCCGTACAATTTGAATATATGTAACTAGGTTCATTTGAACTAAGAATTCTTCTTTATACAAACTCACAACATGTGCCGAATAAACTAGTTTTGATAAGAGGTCAATCTCATAAAATTTATCGTGAAAGTGCAATTGAGTCCTAAAACTTTCAAAAAGTGCAATTAAGTCCTAAAACTCATCACAGAAGTACAAATGAATCCTAAAACTTACAGAAAGTGTAATCAATGGAAGGATTTAATTGGACCAATTTGACAAGTTTTAGGACTTGATTATACTTTTTGAAAATTTTAGAACTCAATTGCACTTTCGTGACAAATTTTAAGACTTAAATGCACTTTTTAAAAGTTTTAGCACTTGTCCCATTTGAATTTATGTAACTAGGTCCATTTGAACTAAGAATTCTTCTTTACAAAAACTTTGTTGATCTCACAACATATGCAGAATAAATTGCTTTGCAATGCTTCTATTTTCTCTAGACAAATCCTAAAAAACTGTCCTTTAATTAACTGATTAATCAATTCTAACTTTTTAAGACGTGAGAACCTTCAATTCCAGGATGGCTGAAGCTCTCTGTACTTATATTACGGAAGATGGCCCCTTCATAGGCATATGTCCTGGACTGCAACTACTCGTTGAGTAAAGTGAGGAGAATTGCCCAGGTCAGAAGGTCGTGCTTTTCGTCATTGCTTCTCGCTTCCCTCATGTTTCGGACGGACATGTTTTCTTGGACTGGATTCTAGTCTCGTTATTAATCGCAACGCTTTGGAGCATGGCTAATACTAGAATACAGTGTCATTTTTTAGTTGCATTGCATAAACCGTGATAACTAAAGAGCATACCAGCTCATAGTTCATGGAACAGAGGTAAATGGTGAGGATGAAAATCGAACGGCTGTGGCGAATTTCTCAGAGAAATGAATTGGCCTATTTGATTATAGATATGATTATTTAACTAGATCTGAAAGTTCTTATTTCCTAACTTGTGTATTATCCTTATGGCATCATTAACGATATAATCTGTCAATACCCATCTTGATGATGGCTACTTTTACAACAGTCCGTGGTCTTGGAATAATCCTTGGAGTGGTTGGTCGCTTTGATGCATCCAGTGGTTTGAGAGTGCCTAACATTGGCTGGACTGGAATGCCTTGAAAGTTAGAGAAGGCTCTGAAATTTTGGATGATATTGGAAATCGCCATGTCTATTTTGTTCACTCCTACCGTGCCATACCGGTATGCTTCTCTTCATCTTCTGATTTTGTCTATGGCGTGTGTTGTTAATTTTAAAGGTTTATCGTGTCAGATTGCCTAACTTAGTTCCTTTTCTCCGTGTTCCTTTTTATGGTTTTGGTGGGTAGTCGAACGACAACATGGATTGGGTTTCCTCTACTTGCAATTATGGCGAAAATTTCATAGCCTCTGTAGGGAAGGGAAATGTGCACGCGGTACAATTTCACCCAGAGAAAAGTGGAGGTAAACTGTCATTGGTCTTAGAGTTGCTTCACTTGAATCTTTTAATCTATAGAGTCTGTATTTACTTTGAGGGAATGTTCTAAGCTACAATCTTTCTCCTAGGAATGTGTAGGAAACTCAATATTAAGATCTTTACCTTTGATTCATATTCTTGGACTAATTGATGTGCATGGACAGAACTTAATGGCTAATCTGTGAAATTCTCTTACTAAGCTCTGCGAATGACTTATCCTTCCAGCACTAGCTGCATCCATCGTGGTAGTTGGAACAGCAAATAGAAAATCCCCTTGATTTTTCTTATCAAACCAGCATTGACAAGTTTAGTCTGCATGATGCAAAAATACGACATGGTAAAGGCAATCTCATGTGGACTTACCCTGTTACATTGATATGGAATATTCAGATGTGGCTCTGATGGTATTGAGATGATTCTTGTCTCCAAAGTTACACATAACAAAGGTATATTTGTGCCGATGGAATTGGCTCATCTAATGTGTTGAGCTTATCTGTCAAATTATCTGACAACTGAATAATTATGTGAAGACAGAAGCCTACTGAAGGGAATGCCTCAAAGCTTGCAAATGGGGTAACACTCTTTGACTTGGGGATTTCTGAATGGCTTTGCTTTTCCCTCTTTGAAAATGACCCTTGAACTATACAACTTGCTGTCGCCTTAGTTTGTTGCAAATTGTGTGGGGGTTAAGCTTTGTGTATCTAATATAATTGATCCTCTAATCTGGGGCTTAGACTTTTAAGTGATGGCTTTTCTCAAGGTAATCGCTTGTCTTGATGTGAGGGCGAATGACAAGGGAGATATCATCGTTACCAAAGGCGACCAATATAACGTGAGAGAGTGTATGGAAGAGAATGAGGTGTGAAAACTAATCAGCTCTTCTTTTCTATTGGTTGAAATACATATCACTAAATGTAAAGGGGTAAATTCATTTGCTCTCCTCTGCTTTAATAACAATTCACCCGCCTCTACGTACCCGGAGATGTACAGGCCTTCAGCGATTATGGCGTAGGTGCGATGGGTGGCTTCCACACCCGCAGCCTCCATCCCCCTAACATCTCTTGCACCTTGCCGAGGAGACCTGCCCAAGCACACCCTTGCAAGGCTACAGTGTATGAGGCAAGGTTGAGCTTCCAGCCACTGTCCTTCAACATATGAAATACTTATAACAGATTTTCTGCGTCCCCTTGCTCCTTGTAGGCGTTCATTACAATGGTGTAGTCAATGGTATGAACAACAACTATTTGCGTCTCGCCTCAACCAACAATTCTGCAGCCCTTTTCACATTGACGTGCCTGCAGTATTCCTTGATCATGACATGATAGCAAGGTTGATTGGCTACAACATCACAGGTGTCCATATAGGCCAATACCGTCTCTGCCCTTCCCATTTTCAATTCTGTGCAGAATCCCAAGACTACAGTGGCAAAATCTTGGTGAACTGAAGAATACAGAGCATCTTACCTAGCTATTTTCCTAGCTACGAGTAACTTCAAGGCGACAGACGAGCAGCCATTTGCACTTAACGTTTCCATAGATGCAAAGTATGAAAGGAAAGATCTATTGACCTCATCTTACACCATGTCTCTAAAGAACAATCAACCCGCTCCGTCCATGTCGCCGATGATGGAATAAGCATTGATCAGGTTGATATATGCCCTCTCCGAGAATATGAAGCCTCCTTGCTTCCAATGCTCGAACATAAGAATGATGGGAGATGGATTGTGCTTCGCCAGCAACAAGCAGCGTAGGATGAAACCTTCCTCGTCCACCTCCATACGGCAATTGTTCCTCCTCAGGTAGTACGCGGCCAACGTGGCATATATAGTTTCATGGACGGGGGCGAAGGCAAGACAGAAGGAGGAGGAGTCTCTTCATTCTAGAGACGGACGGAGGAGGGAGTTTTTCCGAAGAGAGAGAGGGGGAGTCGTTTTTGGAGAGAGAGAGAGAGAGAGAAGAGCGATTTTTAATTTGAAAACGATTTGACGGGGTAGGCCAGTAGGCAACGCTAAGTGGGTTGAAGAGAGAGAGTGGCTCGATGGAAAATGGTCGTCTTCCCCACTATTTGCCCTCTCCTCCGAAGAGCCTTTCTCTTCTCTTTTAGATAAAAGAAGCAAATTTTTCTTTTTTGATTTTTGCCTTTTTGTAATTTTTTCTCTTTATTAGAAAATCGAGCAATAGAAATAATAAAATAGACAGAACAGAAAAATAAATCAGATATCAGATTTACGTGATTTGATCGTAGTGACCTACATCCATGGAGAGAGCAGCACGAAATTCCATTATAGATCAAGCGATACAACGGAGATTTTAATCTCACTCGAGTCACTCAAACACCCTCAATGTTTCTCAAGTCCCAATTACATTCAATAACCCACAAGTATTTAGCCCCACAATTCATCACAGAAATAATCTCTCAATCTCACGAAAGAATTACACAAATCTTACATTAATATTTAATCAGCTTCGACACTTGAATACTTGATGTCGTTCACGAACAAAACTCACGAAGAGAACCCACTACCAAGCACTCGCTTGAGAAACGGCGCTTCACTCTTTTCGCTTCAACAACGTGTCCGAACCAATGCATGAAGCCAAGATTTTATACGGAAGCAAGACCCACAAAAAATAACCTGATGTAATTCCATGAAAAAAACACACGAGAAAAATCTCACGCCAAGCACTCGTTGATCGCGACGCTTTAAGACTTTGCACGAAGACCCACTTCCAAACACTCAGAGATGGCGCTTCAACAACCAGATATCAAGACTCCACTATCCGAACATGTGTGTGTGTGTGTGAGCCCCTTCTTCTTTTGCCGATTTCCAGTAGCAACACAAGCCCGATAAGTGTTGATGGAGATTTGAGTTGAGACATGTTGGTGCAAAAAGATACCTAAATTAAAGGGGAGCAGACCTAATACTGAGCTCACACGTGATGTGGAGATTATTTGGATACACGTGTGAGTTGTGTTAAAAAAGTCCCACATCAGAAAATTGGTATGGTGTTAAGCAGTTAATATATCCAAGTTGGCCCATAACTCATTGGCTTAAGCTTTTGAGTAAAGATGAGTCCAATTGGATATATTGATAGGCTTAGACTTGGGCCATCTTAGCAATCTCATTTGGTAAAGGTAGCGGACTTCTGCTGCGTGCCCCTAACAAATGGTATTAAAGCCGATGGTTAATTGGTGAGCCCTCCAATCTGTTTCGGTGTTTGGTGAATATCTCAAGGAAGGAATCTGGTTGCCAACGCGATTTCCAAGCAATGAGCATTGTGGTGTAGCAACGCAAGCCTGATAAGCGTTGATGGAGATTCAAGTTGAGATATATTTGTGCAAAAGGATATCTGAATTAAGGGGGAGTAAACCTAACACCGAGCTCACATGTAAGGAGGAGATTGTTAAGATACACGTGTGAGTTGTGTTAAAAAAGTCCCACAATGGAGAATTGGTGTGGTGTTAAGCTATTAATATATCCAATTTGGCCCATAACTCATTGGCTTAAGTTTTTTAGTGAAGATAGGTCCAATTGGATATATTGATGGGCTTGGACTTGGACTCCTTCCTAGCGATCTTCCCGGTTAAAGGTATCGGACTTTTGCTGGATGCTCCCAACAGTCTTTTTCTTTCTTCGTCGTTTTTTTGTTCTTTTGTACCAAAAACCCCCTCTCGTTTGAAAACGTTGGACAGCCTCTGTAGTGTGTGGGAAGAAAGCAGATGG
>BCNH02000006.1:5540557-5559066 GCA_001662345.2 Metrosideros polymorpha var. glaberrima
CCCCTCCCCCCACATTGTAGTGTTGTCGCTCCCTCCAAAAGTTGTTATTCACCGTTTCTTTCCTTTTATGTGGAATCCTCTGAAAAGCAAATATTTATTGCTTTGAAAACTATAGCTCAACCTCTATGGTGTGACAGCTCAGAATGTCACGCGCGACACGTATCATTGTCGTTTATACTCATAATTATCATATCACATGCAGAAGTATAAAAATTTTAACATTCATCTTATACAAAAATTATAATCGCACAAACTTATATAAATACATATGCATCTTTATTGTGTTAATGTCACAATTACATAACATCACTATTATACAAACATCATTATTCATTACTTTCTTTGCATTGTTAATAAAACGCCTGGGAGAAGGGTGAGGTCGCTTATCTTTATAACTTCCATTATCTCCTTAAAAGACTTGCTTATACATAGTCACACCACAATATTACGGATCGATCACTTCGCCCGTCGACGAGTTATCACTATCGAAACTTGAGGGACCGTCTAGGCCTCGGAGGGGTCCAATTAAGTCACCTCCAAGACTCATGTACTAAGCAACAAATGTAAAGATAACATGATCGGCCAACCCAACAGCTACCCATATATAAGTGGTACACCTAGTATAAGTTGTAGCTACTTCAAGAACAAGCACGTCATCATATGCATAATCGAAGAACATAGGAGCTCCAAAAAAAGGTGGTGGCGGTGGATCCATCCTACGTGTCTGGAAAAATAAAGGAATAAGTCGAGGTCAAGTAAATGAAATCTCTGATTCTAAAGTAGGTAATCCACCCACCACTCAACCTGGTATTATATAATATACAATCACACATCATAAAACTTAATGCATGGCAAGCACACGCAAAAGTTACCTCTTTAAGTCAATGGCAAATCAATAACAATGATGCATACTATTATTTACTAAATACATGCGGGTGCCATAACACATTTCGTTGTATTTTCATCATTACTTGGTTCATTAAAAAACATGCATCGTAGCCATGCATCATATGTAAATTATTTCATATCATTCATTTCTTCTTTACATCCCGAGCACTCTTGAAGCATCCCACATACTTGGCATCTCAACTCCGAAGCATCCCTCAATATTCGACCACGGGGCATCCGACACACGGGTCATCTCAAATTCCCGAAGTATCCTGTAACACTCCACGGGGCATCCGACACATAGCCATCATCGCCACTATCAAATGGACAACGGAATATTTTCATATTTCTTTTCGTATTAAATCACATAGCCACAATGCCAATAATAACATGCTCGTTTCATTTTGCAAGCACATAATACATTCTGTAAAGGGCCATACGAACATTATCAATTCCAAATAACATACATCTATAACATCATTGTACTCAAATCATCACTAAGATATACGACATGACGAGAAATTGATTATCATCATGTTACGTCACTTCCTTCCCAAATAGATAGCCATACAGTGCTCAAATGAGAAAACCTAAAATATCAAAGTTGTAGATCTACAAGTCCTCGTTCTTTTGGCTTTATAATCAAGTCGTTCCAATACATATATGAAAAGTTATGACTATTTTTCTGAACTAGCGCAGAATTGAAATTTCTGTCCTCAATGTATACTGTTTTCTCAAATCAGTGAGTCTACAATGCTTATAAGACAAAACACAATACATCAAAGTTGTATATATACAATTCCTTGTTCTTTTAGCGTTAAAATCAAGTCATTCCGATATATATAGAAAAAGTAATGATTATTCTCCTGAACTAGCTTAGAATTGAAATTTCTGTCCTCAACATGTACTGTTTTCTCAAATCGGTGAGTTTACAATACTTATATGAGAAAACTCAAAACATCAAGTTGTAGATATACAAGTCCTTGTTCTTTTGGCATTAGAATCAATTCATTCCGATATATATAAAAAAAGTTGTGACTATTCTCCTGAACTAGCGCAAAATTAAAATTTCTGTCATTAACGCGTACTGTTTTCTCAAATCAGTGAGTCTACAAATCTTATATGAGAAAACTCAAAACATCAAAGTTGTAGATCTACAAGTCCTTCTTCTTTTGGCGTTAGAATCGAGTCAATTCGATATCTATAGAAAAAGTTATGATTATTTTCTTATTCTAGCGCACATACTCACATCTATCATTTTACTTGCATTTTCTTTTATTTTAGTCATCGATGACATTTATACACTACTCCAAAAATACTGATAATAATCTTAGTGTTCCATTTCTCAACCCAAATTTTTCCTTAAAAAGTTATATTCCTAAACAGACAATGACACATGTTGCTCAGTCTACATTACGTCCAATCATACAGTGTTGCAATCTCCGAATTCTTTGAATAATTATCAAATAAATGTAAAATATGCTTTTCAAAATAGTCAATAACCCTATCAACAATAATTTGATCTCCTTAAAAATCGATAAATTGTCTTCTACACTTTCACCGACATTAATTTTCTAGCAAATGAGAATTCTCAACCATAGTCACTCAGACAGCCAACTTTCAACAAAATGTAAAAAATTATAGTGATCCTATTACCCATCTATTTCTAACTCATTAATTCATCTTGACAACATTAATTCACTCCATGAAGCATATTGTACCACAAAGAAATCAATAAATGAAGCAAAGTACGTTTCCACAGCACCTTTAAATTCCTTTGCTCTTCTCTATTTTAACAACAATTCTCCCGCCTTCACGTACCCAGAGATGTACAGGCCTTTAGCGATTACGGCGTAGGTGTGATGGGTGGCTTCCACACCCGTAGCCTCCATCACCCCTAATATTTCTTGCACCTTGTTGAAGAGACCTGCCTGAGCACACCCTTGCAAGGCTACAGTGCATGAGACAAGATTCAACTTCCAGCCACTCCCCTTCAACATATAAAATACTTGTAACAGATTTTCTGCGTCCCCTTGCTCCTTATAGGCGTTTATTATGTTGGTGTAGTCGATGGTATGAACAGCAACGTATTTGCGTCTCGCCTCAACCAACAATTCTACATCCCTTTTCACATTGCCAAGTCTACAGTATTCCTTGATCATGGCATGATCGTAAAGTTGATCAGCTACGACATCACAATTATCCATATATGCTAATACCGTTTCCGCCCCTCCTATCTTCAATTGTGCGCAAAATTCCAAGAGTACAATGGCAAAATCTTGGTGAATTGGAGAGTACATAGCCTCTTACCTAACTACTTTCCTAGCTACGAGCAACTTCAAGGCGAGAAACGAGCAGCCATTCGCACTTAATGCTTCCATAGATGTAGAGTATGAAAGGAAAGATCTACTGACCCCATCTTACACCATGTCTATAAAGAACAATCAACCTGCTCCGTGCACGTTGTGAATGATGGAATAAGCATTGATCAAGTTGATATATGCCCTCTCCGAGAAGATGAAGCCTCTGTGCTTCCAACGCTTCAACAGAAGAATGACGGGAGATGTATCGCGCTTCGCCAGCAACAAGCAGCGCATGACAAAACCTCCCTCGTCCACCTCCATACGACGACTGTTCCTCCTCAGGTAGTATGCGGCCAATGCAACATGTATAAGTTCATGGCCAGGGGCGAAGGAGGAGTCTCTTCATTCTAGAGATGGACGAAGGAGGGAGTTTTTTCGAAGAGAGAGAGAGAGAGAGGAGCAATTTTTAATTTGGAAACGGTTTGACAAGATGAGCCAGCAGGCGACACTGAGTGGGTTGATGAAAGAGAGTGGCTCAATGGAAAATGGTCGTCTTTCCCACTGTTTGCCCTCTCTTCTAGGGAGCCTTTTCTCTTGTTTGTTGTATAAAAGAAGTAGATTTTTTTTTTTTGGTTTTTAACTTTGTCCTTTTTGTCTTTATTAGAAAATCGAGCCAACAATAAAATAGACAGAACATAAAAATAAATTGGACATCAAATTTACGTGGTTTAATCGTAGTGACCTACATCCACAGGGAGAGTAGCACGAAATTTCACTATAGATCAAGCGATATAACGGAGATTACAACCACACTCGAGTCACTCAAATACTCTCAATGTTTTTCAAGCCCCAATTACATTTAATAACCCATAAATGTTTAGCCCCATAATTATTCACAGAAAGAAACTCTCAATCTCATGAAGGAATTACACACGGGTCATCTCGAACTCTCAAGACATCCCATAACACTCCATAGGGCATCCAATACACGAGTATCATTGCCACCATCAAGTGGACGATGGAATATTTTCATATTTCTTTTTGTATTAAATCACATAACAATAATGCACATAATAACATGCCCATTTCATTTTGCAAGCAAATGATATATTTTAAAAAAGGCCATGCGAACGTCATCAATTTCAAATAACATACATCTACAACATTACTGTACTCAAATCATTACTAAAATATATGTCATGGCAAGAAATTAATTTATCATCATGTTAGGTCATTTCTTTCCCAAATCGGTAGCCATTCAATGTTTAAATGAGAAAACTCAAAAGATCAAAGTTGTAGATCTACAAGTCATTACTCTTTTGGCATTAGAATCAAGTCGCTCCGATAACTATAGAAAAAGTGATGATTGTTCTTCTAAACTAGCGTAGAATTGAAATTTCTGTCTTTAATGTGTACTGTTTTATCAAATTGGTGAGTCTACAATACTTATATGAGAAAACTTAAAACATCAAAGTTGTAGATATACAAGTTCTTGTTCTTTTGGTGTTATAATTAATTCGTTCCAATATATACATAAAAATTTATGACTATTCTTCTGAATTAGTACATAATTGAAATTTCTGTCCTCTACGTGTATTGTTTTGTCAAATCAGTGAGTCTACAATGCTTATATGAAAAAACTCAAAACATCAAAATTGTAGGTCTACAAGTCCTTGTTCTTTTGGCGTTGAAATCAAATCGTTTCGATAAATATATATATATATATAAAGTTACAACTATTCTCTTAAACTAGCGCACATACTCACGTTTATTATTTTACTTCCATTTTCTTTTATTTTAGCTATCGATCGCATTTATTCACAATTCCAGAACATTTAAAAGATTTTAATCATTCAAGTCAAGTAAGCATAACTTTTCAACACCTAAACATTGAAACTTCTTCACACGTATTATCAAAACTCAAACTGAAAATAACAACCACAAAACAACCATATCAAGAGTAACATGAAGATTATCATAATTTAGTGATTAGAGTATTCACTTACCTTGAAAACAACTTGAGCAAACTTCTTTCAAGGAAAATAACAAATATTACAATTTTGTCTTGAAAATGGCAAAATCCATGAAGAGTAGTGAAAATTTAATAATTTACCTAGTCCGAACTCGAGAAATTAAGATTGAGATTATAATAATGAGGAAGTAGGGCCTTCGTGGATAATTGAAAACAAGAATTTCAAGAAGAACGTGGGTGATTGAATTGAATGGGGAGGAGATTCTCACTATGAGTCTTAAGGACCCATTTCTTCGGCCATGGTAAGACTTTAAGAGTAAATGATGAAGTTGAGTAATTAACCCAAGTTAAAAATAATCATTACATTGAGTTCATAAACGCTAAGTGGTTCAATGGGAATTCTTCAAATGGCCCTTAAGAGAGTAGCAATTGATGGGTTCTTTGGCTTTGTGAAGAAGGAGAGTTCTCTCGACCAAATAAAATGCATGAGTCATCAACTGTATTAATATGCTAGAGTTGAAATTAATAAGGTAAAACATGACCTCACATCAATCTAAGTTCATTATAAGAAGAGAAGTGCGTGAGTTCTGTAACAAATGGGCTTATCAGTATAATTGTCCTAAGAGAATATTTTGATAATTACTAAGATATTAAGTAAATCAGTTCGTAAATAGGAAAATCAGTGCCCGTTTAAAATATCGATAAATTCGAAAATATTTTAAATATGTCAAAACATTATACAAAATTTACCGTACGAGCGGAAATATTTAAATTTGTAAATTCAAACTTGACACATATCCAATACGTAAATTCGAAGCATATCAGCCTTCGTTAATATCCTACGTGGCGTTATGTGTCTCATCACCACTTTAGAAAATTAAATGTAAGAACAACAATACAATAATTCCACTCTAACGTAATCGTTTACGAAAAATTACGGGCACAAAAATTTCAGTTTGGCCTCCGTGTTTACCACGCAAATCACTCATCTATCATTTTTGCTCGTAATATTTATCGATTATGAATTTCTATGCATAATAAATAAATACTTAAGTTTTTCGGACGTCACATGTGTGGGGAGGGAGGGGAAGGAAGAGAGAGGCGAGAGCGAGCCAGAACACCTACGCCGAGACTATGGCTGCGTTTGGGAAGACTTTTGGGAAAATGCAAATACTTTTGGGTTAAATGGGTTTTTCGAAATGCAAATAGTGTTTGATAAAATCACACTTTGAAAACAATTTTGATTAAGTGATGTTTGGAAAAATTATAATTTGCAAAGCTTTTTTATTTTTATTTTTTTGAAATTAAAATCTGCTACCGGCGTGGCTCTCCGGTGACCGGTCGGTGAAACTCTTCGGCGAGTCGCCGCTAGCCTCACCTGAGGCCGCGCGACCTCAGGCGAGGCCTAGGTCGCCAGACCCAGGCGACCGTCGACCTGGTCGCCTGGGTCGCGCTACCTCAAGTCGACGGTTGCTGGGGTTTTGCAACCCCAGGCGATCGGCAGCTGTCGCCGGCCGTCCCCCTCTCTAGCCTCGCCAGCCCGTCCCCCTCTCTGGCCGACCATCGGTGCCTGCCTTGGCCATAACATATCCAGAATGCTTAAAGTCCAAAGCTGCCTTGGGCTTTCAATATTTGGAAGAGTTGTATTTTTTTCCAAATATCAATATTTGGCCAAATGTGCTTTCAGTAGCCAATGGGCTTTTGGAATGCTTGGGAAAGCCACTCCCAATCGCAGATCCCCCTTCGAGCATGGCGAGGTGTTTGTCTTAGATGATGGTGGCGAGGTAACAGTCCTCTGTACATGTAATTGACCTACATGCCTCATTTGCGCACTTGCACTTGCTTATCGAGCTTATGCGCTCTCTTTGCTTCTCTGCCCATGTTCTCGAGAATTTCTCCTGGCAATGGAGTAAAAGGTTCATCGAAAACTGTTCCTTAGCCGGAGGGCCACGGCGAGTCATGGGGGACAATGCTGCCGGAGCTCCTGGGGGAGATCATCCGCCGCGTGGAGGAGAGCGAGGACCGGTGGCCCCAGCGGCAGAACGTCGTCGCCTGCGCGTGTGTTTGCAAGCGGTGTGAGGGACATCACGAGGGAAATCGTTAGGTCTCCGCTCCACCGTGGCCAAATCACTTTCCCTTCCTGTCTCAAGCAGGTCGTTTCTCGATTGCGCGGTGAAATTCGGGGCACATTCCTTTCGATGTTTCTTCCTTGTTGTTGGGGAATTGAATTTATTGATGCTTTGGCTCATTCCATTTCCCTTCGTTAAGTTTTTGCTAATTGCTTTCTTCTTTTTCTATATCGACGGAGATTCATGAAGCTCGTTGTGTTTTGTGGGGCTATTGTCCGTGTGGATAATAGCTCAATTTGACCAATTCGTTAAGATCTAATTCAAAGTTAGGGTTCAATCTCATTACTGATGTCTGAACATTTGATGCATCATGTGCTGGGCCTTAATTAGAGAGAATGGACTCATTTCTGAAGGTTTATATGAATCTGCGGGTGAAAAGTTTTAGATGGGAACGATGATTTGGAATTTTTTTTTTTTTTCCTGAAATGGAAGTGAGGACTTCACTTTGATGGCATTCGCAGGTAAAATGAATGCTGCCGCTGGGAATTTTTGGTGGATATATATTCACCATAGGAGCATGAAACTGTTTAGTCTTCTTCATTACATTCTACAGTATTTTCCAATGTCACCATATAATCGTGTAATCCGTGACATTCTTGATGATATTTAAATAGGGCAATCATCCTGCTGGTGAATCATAGTCTAAACTACTTTAACTTTTGTGGTTCATGCAACAAGTGGCAAAGGATACCTTTAATGCTTCCATGTTAATAAAAAGAAAAAAGTTAGTTCAGTTTGAATTGCATAAAGTATGGTTCTGCCTATGGGAACATCTCCTCAGTGACCTAACAAATGAAGGATGATAACCTTGCGCCTCTAACACTAATGTTTGATCATCTGATCATCATTTTGAAGTATGGATCTTGGTGGCTGAGTTGCTGTTCTATAAATTCAACTTCCTCCACTCGAAGTCTTGCTTGAATTATTGGAATTTCTTCTTTGGAAATTCCAACTATTGCATGTTTGTTGATGGGTTTTTGTCTAAATGTAGCCGGGACCACGGGATTCTGCACATCAATGCCTTATAAAGCAGGACAAGAAGACTTCGACTTTCTACCTTTATCTCACCCTCAGCCGATGTAAGTTTATATTTACCGTTGATTTCTCTTTTCATACTACATACAATCGATTTGGATGGTTCTCATTGATACTTAGTTCTCTTTACTTTGTTTTGGGCTAGGTTGAGGCTTATTCCTATTTTTGTATCCGCTTCAATTTTTTTGGCTTTATTACTTGCGTCAAGTTCGCTAGAGCTAGAATTTGCAGAGCCAATGTCTGCTAAACCTTCAATAGACTTTTCATCCGAGTTGATCCAAGCTAGGAGGTTTCATGATCTCCTTTGGCTCAGAAAACTTAGTCAATTTTGACTTGGTATACTTGTAACAACTCTGCTCCTTTTTTTTATAATTCCAACATATTTGGAGTGAAACTTCTTCAATGTAGTGGTCTTTTACAGATGTTAAGTTCTTTTTTTTTTTAAAGAGACTGTCATACTTGGAGGCATGTATGATGATTTTTTATTAGCTTGTCAATTGCTTGACAGTTTCAGACTCAACAAATTAAATGAAAGTTCAGTTGATGCTTATTATAGGCTAGATGCCTGCTGTCTCTTGTGCCTAGCATGCCAGCTTGGAGGAGTAATGGAACACATACCTGCGAGAATGTCATTTCACGAGGATTTGGGATCATGGAATCATATCTAGATGTTAGTAGTGGTTGAGAGAGCTTAATGAATGAATATGATGGTGTAAAATAAGATAAGTCTTGACCATGTTCTTAGTCCCTTTTCCCCCTCTCTCATAGTTTATTTTGAGGGATAACATAGCTGTAGTCGAGATCTATTAGTGCTTCTAATGGACTCAAATTGTGGTAAGGAAAATGGATCTAAAAATGCATTGTTTAAGATTGGTCTTTTTCTTTCTTCTTTTAGTTCATCTTTAGGGCATATCAGGGCTTTCGTGGAGGTCATTAGTAGTTCTGAGGAGGACTCATGCTGTGGAAGGAAAATTGATCGAAACCTTGATGGATTGAAGGTTGCTTCATTGAAAGTAGGAGTTGAACATCTGTTGTTACTTACTGTTAGTATAAGTGAAGGGGACTTCTACTCCATCTCGTGGCTCATCCACTAATATCAGTTCCTCGAATGAAAATATTAAGTTCTGCTCTTGCTTTGATCATTCGACTAGTGAAAAGGATTTGGATTGATGTAGGTTAGAGCTTTCGATGAATACATTAAATGTTGGCCCAGTGCTCCTTTTGATACAATGGCTTTCTCGAATACCATGTTCCTATAGAATTGAAATTCTTTTGGCATAAATGGTTTGCCTATGATTGACTTTTTCTTACTCCCTTATTCTTCAGCAATGCCAGATGAGGGGAAGTTTCTCTTAGCGGCTCGGAGATATAGGCATGGTGCTCAGACTGAATACATTATCTCTCTAGACGCTGATGATTTATCCCAAGGAAGTAATGCTCATGTTGGAAAGTTAAGGTAAGGCTACTTAAACAGGATATTGTTTTTGTGAATTTGCTCAAAAAAGTTTACTGGTGTGTCTTTTTTCTTCCCCTTTAGGTGGTGGAGTGACAAATTCGGTAATGTAAGGAAAATGTGTTTGGGCACAATGATACCATGTGTCTGGAGTTTATAGGATGGAGTATCTTTACATGTCTACCTACTTAGCTATTTATTTTATACAGTCTGTCGTACAGGAAGTATGGAGAACTTGGAGCTTCTTGCTTATTACTTTCAAAGCTTGAAATTTGTCTTTTATCTTTGATCTGCCAGAGGCTTTTTTACTGCTTCTAGAAGCCTGTCACACACGACTTGGGTTTAATCAATATTTATTTGTTTACGAGCATGTTTAATTGTTTACTTTACTTGACAAAGGGAATATAGTTTTATTGTAGTTGTAATCAATGAAAAATTAACTTATTCCTTTCACATCTCTCTGTGGCCTTTTTAACTGAAAAGGTGAAAAGTTACATGTTAATCAATGGTTTTGCGTAAGATTTTGTGCTTGTTGCAGCTCGGACTTCCTTGGTACCAACTTTACAATGTATGACAGCTAACTGCCACACAGCAGTGCAAAGCCCTCAAGCAACCGGGTGAGCCGCCGTTTTGCAAGCAAGCAAATAAGCCCCCAGGTCCCAGTTGGCAACTTTGAGGTCGGGCCGGTCTCTTACAAGTTCAACCTTTTGAAATCTAGAAGTCCAAGAAGGATGGTTTGCTCGCTCAAAGTGTCCTGTGTCAGGAGAAGCACCTATCGATAAACAGATGGATAATGCCAAGATGAAGAAGTCAGGACCTGTCAACTCTGAGTACACAATTTTGGGGAATACAGCTCCAAGGTGGCATGAGCACATGCAGTGCTGGTGCCTGAACTTCCATGGTCGCGTGACTGTGGCTTTGGTAAATAAATTTCAACTTGTTGCCATAATGGACCAAAGCCAGCCTGGTGGGAAAGGAGATGAGGAACCCGTTCTTCTCCAGTTCGGGAAAGTGGGGGATGATACTTTTACCATGGATTATCCGCAGCCCTTGTCTGCCTTCCAGGCATTCGCCGTTTGCCTTACCAGCTTTGGCACAAAAAATCGCATGCGAGTAATTGTAATTTTGCTATATATAATGTTTGTCGTCATCACCAATGTTATGTATAACTATGCACTTTTGTGTTGGTATAAATATGGTATAACCTATGTTTGCTCCAAGGCATATGAACATGTTCAATGGAAAAATGAATTGACTGGCTCATGTCTAACTACATATGTGGATTTCAGCAAAAATCGATTTGGAAGGTACCAGAGCATTCCTTCTTCTGAGTTTCACTTTCTAATTCATTTTCTCCAATGCAAATTTGCTTTTATCTTGGTGCCATCTCATCTCCTCGGTCGGTCTACTTCACGATTTGCTTTGATGATTATACTACCTTGCGGTTTTTGCTAATATTCATGTCCTGAGTCGTTGACCCCCACTAATGTGTAGTCACTAGATTTTCCCCAAAGAAGTGGGGTCTTGATCGAACCTCGAGTGCGCTCTTGGTGGCTTTTCTCAGCGGAGTTTCCTTTCTTCTCTCCCAAGGGATTGATATCGGACCTAATCTGGCGGTGACACTAGGACTAGCTTTTGCGGACTTGCTTCACCGCTATTTATTTGGAGCACAATGCGAATACTTTCCCAGCTGCTGATCACCTCTTTGTGTTTGTCACGTTATCTATTTTGGAGCATCGCTATTCAAAGCACGGGCTTAATGAAATGATACATCTCAAATGTGCAGCATACCTTATGGGTTGCCCGATTCCTGGCGTAATTTTGGATCTGATCGTTGTGATGCAAATGGGCATTGGTACTGCTATTCTCATTCATGCTTGCTTAGTGGGCTTGTGTTTCCAATCCATTAAGTTATGCATGAGAACGTGATGGACATCAGAGGGAATAAGTCATGATGATTAATTTCTCTGGAAGGGTATTCTCTGTCTCTGGATTCTGGGAGCAGTCTAGTCCACAATTTCAGAAGAAAATAAGGTAATTTGCTAGTGCTGATGTTTGATGACTATGTTATTGTGGCTTTTTTAAGGAGTTTGCTCCTTGTCAACTTTTAGCTCGCCCTACTTGCATTGCTATCATACTTTCAACTTAACTAGCATCAATAACCCAGAAGAAGGATTCTATGCTAAAAATGTAGACAGGCAGGGACGCATTTTTGGGATTAAAAGATGGACAAAGAACTTGCTGAGGGGCCGCTCAGCGGTACTGCCTTTGATAGGTTGGCATCGTCCAAATATTTTTCTAGATCTCAAGACCAAAGAAGATTTCTGTTGACAATCTTGAGTCTTGACTGTCAATAAATTGCTAACGATCTTGAGTGTCAGTAAACGCTAGTTGGTATGATTTGAGCAGATACTGAAAATGATGCTGTACTTTGTGGTGCTTCTGTTTGGTTGCACTCCCGATAGTCCAAGGCTTTATACTGACTGTCAGTTTAATGAGTATGCAATTGACGTGTTTCGACAGGTATTCCATGGTGCTTTTTGCTGGCACCGCTGCTGAAGCTCTTATCTATGGTGACGCCAAGGGTGGAGAAAATGATGAGAATATGTTCAGGAGCCTATGTGTCCTATCGGAACACCCATCGTCAGTTGCACTGGTAGTTCTTCAATGAACAGACTCACTTTCATGAAGGCCTATCGTAATTTTTTAGTCACTGAAATGCTTCATTATCTCCAACGACTTAAATAGATGTCGAATCAGGCCAGGTGGGCGGTTCTGCAGTCTTATAATCTGCTCAAATGGCATAAACAAGCCCATTGAGCTGCTATGAATGCTCTGGAGAGTGGCTTCAGTCTTAGCATGGTAATCAGGCAAATTGAGGAAGCAATGTCTTCTCAGAAATGACTAAGGGAGTGGAGATGAGTGCATTGACTTGTGATACTGTCTCACTGACTCACTTGGGCGCCCTAAGATATCGACGATTGCCTTCCTTGGTGGGCCTATTGATGCCCACTGTCTCAGTGATAAACCCCAGAGTCTTGACTGTCGACACATGATGGGCATGCCGGAAACCTTCATCAGTGAAAATGCATATCGTAGGCTCGAGGATGAAAGCCAGTCTGACAGGGAGTTGTAGAGATGCGATTTTCGTCACTCAAAGCCTTAAGGAGCAACTCTGCTTTGTGAAACTGATTACGCGTTCTCTGGGTTGCCTGACGACATGGTTTTTGCAGTCTCAAAAGATGAAGCTGCATACGCCTCTAAATTTGTTCCTTGGACTGGCAAGTGTCTAGAGTTGGTTATTTGTTAGCTGGAAACCACCTCGGATTGTACTAAAAATTCGGTTGGGAAAAGGCTGGTGCACTATGTACAAGACCTTCTTTCGGATTAAGCATATGATTATTGTGCTAGTCGTAACTAACCTTCACCTCTGGTCCTTCTCAGAAGAAACGTCTACCTAATGAAATTTGAGCTTTCCATATTGGGTAATTTTGTCCGGTGAGAAGAAGAAGGAACTAAAAGGGAAGAATGAATGAATGATTAAGAATCTTTCTGTATTTTTAATTTCTGTCGTATATTTACATTGATACAACCTCCTGTATTTATAGGTTTTTACAAGCTGAACAATATCTACAATTAAGGAATCACAAATGGAAACTAAATAACTGATTTGATTATTGATGCAGAGGAGGAAAGTCTAGTTTCTGATTTGGTGGAGTTTCCTTCTTTGGGGGAGCTTGATTGTTGCTGATTTGATTTTGTTAACAGTATACATTGCTTGACCATAGTAAAAGACAAAGATATATTTGATATAATTCGTAATAACTAGCTAGGTTGTAATTGGAATGTATAATCATATAGTATGAGATTAGTCCCGCTAATCCCCAGGCAATGTCGATTGGGTTTAAGTATAGGATGGGCCCGCCAACAAAAAGCCATATGAAAATGACCTTTGACTCAAGTCCATGTGTTCCAGTCTGGTCATCAATGGGCCCCTCGCACCATCCCTTCCTTTCTATTCTATTTTTCTGATATAATCCAGAAAAGTTTTTCTTAATAAAACGGTGTACTAACTAACAAAAGTTGTGATATTATGTAAAAAAAAAACTCGCCTTTTTATTTGGAAATATGTTAATATTATATCATTTGTTTGCAACACATACAAGCACTTTTGGCCCACCCTGATTACGAGTTAGTCTACTTAATAGGTTAAAGTTTTGAATTGAAAATTTTAAGTAAATATTTATTCGACCAAAAAAAAAGTAAATATTTACGATTTGATTAGGATATTTAGAATTTGATACTTTCGATAATATCCCGAATCACAAACCTTATGCCAAATACGATTCTGACCAATACAAGAAAAGATTGATATGTTCAGCACAATATCTCCTTCGTTCTATCTATAATAAGTACAATGAAATCAACATATTTTTCTAGAACTGTGGTCAAGAGTGTCCCGGAACACTAGTTAACGAGTTCGGTAAGGGTCGTGAAAGGGTGATATGAATGTGCAAATTTCCTATACAGAAGGGAATTAGTCTCGCCTGATCGAGGAGTGATGATTTTTGAGATTTTGCACGTGGACAAATTCAGTGGTCTTGGATGGCCTATTTGAGATACACCGGCCAGAAATCATCTGTCTTGCCTCCCAGAAGATCTAATCATCCACCACAAGTTTCCTTCCTTGTTCATTTTACCTTTAACTCAAACCACTCTATCATGTCCTTCATACGTTTTGTAAATTATCGGATCATTGGCTGCAGGAAATGTGCATTTAGGGAGCCGATGTGATAGTTACTTTTACGTGCTACATCATGCACATTGTTTTAGAAACCGGACGCGTTAGACTCAAGGCTGTCTATCTTCTTCGTTTTGAGTCTCTCTCGTCTTCTTCTAACATTGCATCTCAAGAACTTAGTTCATGGAGGTCAAGATGCGAGACCCCACATTCTTGTCTCTCCTCTTTCTCTCTCTCTCTCTCTCTCTCTCTCTCTCTCTCTGAAAATTAGAGTATCCTTCCACGTTTAGTCCTTGCTTGATGCTTCCATGTGCTTCCCATCTGATTCCCATCCACCGAATGGGCCATTCTTATGTTATGTTTAACCCACCGTCTCTCTCTCTCTCTCTCTCTCTCTCTCAGAGTCGAACTTCGATGTGGGGACATGATTATCTGAGCTCTTCAACCCCACACAAAACTCATTTGACCTTTTCTCTGGTTTTATCGGGGACTGCATGCATGCACAATGCCACTAGAAACAAATACACGCGAAACCAAAACTAAAAAATGGAAAACGTAAAAAGAAAAGAAAAGGAACGTCAGTTAAACATGAAGGCATCCCATGCATAGTTTTCTTGGAGCTTGTAGCCTTCCCATGTTGGCATAACTTGACTTTCGCAAGTTTTATATTATTGTTAGTACTTCAATATGGTTCGAATGAGCGCAGGCCATGTTCGTCGGCGCCCTACACGGTAGTTGGAAGTTTTTTCAGGTGGAGTCGGTTGGTCTTTGAATCATTGAGTCAATTTTGCGAAGATCGAGACTTGTATATCAAGCCTAACCAGTGAAGGTTCCATGCTCTATAGGTGTAGTAATTCATTATTAAAAGCACAACGCGCCAAGTTGAGACTGTTTTCGTTAATGCAAAAGATAAGAAATCTGCACTTTTGGCAGGCATATGGCCACTTGACCTTGCTTTTGCATGACAAAAATATTGCAGTCAAATGTTATGGTCCTCTGGGTTCCTTCCTTCTGCACATGATGGACGGTAATCATTGCCCAATTGCAATATTTATTCGTTTTTGCAGAAGATGGAAGTCGAATATTTTCAGATAACAAAGTAAAACCCTAAAACAAGAAAGCCCATCACGTGGTATCATGGAGAAATAAAAGAATTTCATGCAGTATATCCTATATATCAGTATGATGAAGTAGACTATAGAACATGCACAACATGCACTTGAGAAAAAAAGAAGAGAATCTGCTATTTATTATTATACCGACTAGCAACTACCTAACATTGATTACACATGAAATCAGATTATGATTGCATATCTCTCAACCCCAATTAATAATGATGGGTGTTGACTGTTGAAAGGTTTGAGAGTCAGAAATCAAATCCGCAACATATAACAGCAGGTAGAGGGACTTATTAATCAACATGAACATAAGCAAGGGAGACGAGACGAGGAGAACTTGAGATTACAATAACTTCGAGATTGACAATAATGGAGATACCAAATCTTTGACGGTAGCAAAAATAATTAAGGGTACAAGCATGTGAGGCACCATGTGGACACGTGAGTCCATGAGTATTATGCGTGGAAGATGTTGGAAATATGATCAGATTTTATTGAAGATTCCGATTATGGTATCGATCCTGATTACGATTCTGATTGATACATTCTGATACATTCTGATTGATGCAATCAATCTTTGTAATCTTTGCATATTGTTTCCTATTCTTCTTCTTTTTTCATCCTTACACTATAAATAGGCCAATGTACTTGTATACAAATCAGATAATACAATACAATTTTCTCCACTTCTTCATTTCCTGTCAGAAGAGGGCACAAAATCTTTGCACATGAGGGCTTCTGCACTATACTCGTGGAAGCAAAACGATCAACTTCTTATGTTAAAAATCAAGATGTGTATATCCCTGCAAACCCAGTGAGTATACATGTAATGATGCCGTTTATGTTAAAAACCACACCCAGAAGAAGCATTTTTGTAATGATAGTGTATGATCTAAGCGATCAAAATTGATAGAATCGAACGGTGCTGTGAATATGTTCCATATACATATGTTTGTGCCGTTGTCTCATGATATATATAGTCTATGATTTATTTTCGCAACCCAAACTAGAGGTGATCGATTCTAGGGTGGCCGCTTCCCACCCTAGAATCGTCAATCGGACTAGAAGGGCCAGTTTTCAATCTGTGAAATCATATACTAGCTCACATGGTCTTGGACCACCCAAGAACCAAACCGACCTATTCGGTTCAGTTCCCGGTGGGTCCAAGAGCTGGTCGTATCTCTTTTTTTTTATTTATTCCCTACAAGACTGTGAGTGTTGTTGCATAGTACTATATGAGTGAAAGGCGTCGAGACACGAGGGAGGCGTGAGCATTAGGCATTGAGCGGGAAAAGTACCAAAAAAGTCCGAGACCTATTATATTGGTACCAACCTAAACCTTTCAATTGGAACAATTTACCCCTAAACATTTTCATATTAGTACCAATTGAGTCAATCCAGTTAATCTTAGCCGAAAATCGCTGATGTGGACGTCAGCTATCTTATGTGGCACGACCGGCACTGACATTAACATTTTTTTATTTTTTTAAAATTGATTTATAATTACTTTTTTCTTTCATTTTTTTTTTGTCGCTAGCCTTGGCTAGGGTTGCGGCCCTTGCCCAGATCAGCGCTAGTCACGCCACATAAGACGGTTGATATCCACATCATCGATTTTCGGCTAAAATTAGCTGGACTGACTCAACTAGTACCAATATGAAAAGGGTTATGACTAAATTGGTGTAATTGAAAGGTTTAAAACTGAACTTGTACTAAATAGGTTTAGGACTTTTTTGGTACTTTTCCCAGGATCAAGCGAGAGGCGTCGAGCCACGAGAGACGCGTGAGCGCTACGTGACTTAGATTGAGAGAAGTGAGAGTGAGAGGTGTGAATGACGAGCATGCGTATGAGTCTGAGCGAGAAAAGAATGGGAATTAGGGATTTTAAATTTTGGAATGATAAGAAGTAAAATAAAATAAAAATTAATCTGCTATGGATGGGTGGGTCCACACCTAAAATCGGAAATCGGACCAATATTCATCCATTCCAAATCTTAGGAACCAAAAACCAAACTAGTTCTCGTGAAAACCACCCAAAACCGGCCAGTTTAGTACGGTTCTTTTCTCACCCCTAAATTAAACCGAGTAGCCTCTATATGACGAGGTAGCTTGACTCAATACGATAAGCCACACATATATACTTTAACAAAATAAATGGATATGAATTAAAATCCTATATTATGTGAAATCTCCCACTTATCATGGATCAGGGGTTCATCATTATCTTCGCCTGCGCATATAACATCAACCCGCTACAACAGACGGCTAAACACGCTCTCTCGTATATGGCAAATGTATGCTCTAGCAAAAGACCTTCGATCCCCCATGTGATCTGCGTTGACCATGTATATACACTGCCCAATGCTTTCAAAAGCATGCTCGTTGGTCTTGGTCCTTTGTAGGATTGGAAAGCATTATTAAGTTATTAAGCTGCTAAAGAAAAATATGGTTGATGAACATGATTTTAAGCACATGAGGAGGATCGTTGTAAAAATTGACCTCTCTGGAATTTTGTAAGAAGAAGCGAACATATACTATATATAAGAAGTCGACGCAAATAATGAAGGACGTATTCTTTTGATCATTAAGGACATTGAAAATGTAGCTATCATGCGAAGCTATCATGTAATGAGTTCTACAAGTCTTTTCCGGCTTTACATATTGATTCGACTCTACTTGTATATGAGATCATTAGGATTTTGTCCCAAAAAAAAAAGTTATCTATGATTCATGAAGATGCACATCCTTTGATTTAGGATAAAATATGTACATATGAATGTGAAAATTCGTCATCAACCTCTTAGACATAGCAAAAGCAAAAGCAAAAGTGAAAGTGAAAGTGAAAGTGAAAAAAAAAAAAAAAAACACCT